>OY720443.1:117748092-118121092 GCA_963082915.1 Dolichopus griseipennis
CGAAATATATAAAGACATATCTACGAAATTAATAAAGATTGCCTTCTTCTGCCATGTTTTATTTTTATGGTGATATTTGGTTGAATTTGGTAACTGTTTCTTTGGAATTAATAATGTTGAAAATAAAAAGTTTTACAATGTAGTTCTGCCATGTTTGCGGAATGCTCCCGAAATCTAAGACGAATTGAAGTGAGGATGATGTAGCTTTTAATTGAATTGCTCAGATATAGGGTTTTAATAAGTCAGTTACTTCCACTTACTCTTGTTTCATTATTTGTTTAATACACGCATTACCCAAAACTTATTATTGAACATTGTTTAAGTTTAAAATATTTTTGTTTTTAAATCCTTGTTTTTTTATTACTTGTATTTGCAACAATAGAAAAAGTTTTGCGTGCAGTGGATTGCTACCTAAAATCTGTATAGTTTTACTAAAAAAATTTTTTTCAATTTTTCTTTTAATTTTTTTTTTTTTTGTACTTCTACATCATCAATACATAATTTTTTTCACATATATTATATATTAAACAAAACGCAAAATTATTAAAAACTGTGTTGTAATACATTTATATATATTTTATTAACAAATACTTTTATTTATTTAAGGTGCAGTAAATCAAAATTTTTAATCCACCTTAGTTGAGCTAAAATTTCAAATTATTTTTAAAACTAAAGAATGAAAGTATATAAATTAAATATTAAAATAAAAATATTAATAACCCAAAATAAAAATAACGAAGAAATTTGATAATATTTTAAAAATGGGAACCAAATCACCAGGTGGATCTCAGCGATGCCAGTTAATTTTACATAATTGCTTGGCCATTGAATTATGCAAATCAGGACATACGCCTGAAGATTTTTGGATGTATGACTCTGGTTATATGTTATTTCAGGTAAGGTTTTATTTATTCATCAAAAAACTTTAAAACTTATAATTTATTATGGGACCTTGATGGTTCAGTTAGTAATTTGGCGTACAAACAAATAGGGGCGGGTTCGATTCCAGTATGAAATATTTAATTGAAAAAAAAATCGTTGAAAAATGATTTCATATTATGCTTAATTATGTCACATATTTATTTATTGGTTTACTAACCGAGGAAGTGTGGATTCGGTTCCTGTACGGATCATGAATATTTAATCGAAAAAAATTATTGTTCTTTCCATTTTAATCAAGTATATGTATTTTAATATAATATAATTGATATAAACAAAATAAATAATATTACTTATAGATTTAAGAAAGTATAATCCTCCCCGCCTGAAAAGGAAAGACATGCTTCACTTCCTTATCGTATTGTATGCGGTAAGTAACGCATTATATAAATAAATAAGTATTAAAAGAGTAAACATATTTTAGCTTATAAATATTTATCTTATGATTTACATAAATCAAAAAATAGAAATAGCTATAGCATTTATGAATAGAAAATGACTAATAAAAAACAAAAAAAATCTGTTGTTTCTAGGATATATGAATATGTACTACATAATTAGAAAAAAATATAAAACAAAACAAAATAAAAAAAAAAATATATATTGCTATACAATATATTCAATATATATATAGACTGAATAATAAAAAAAAAATGGCTGGAGCTATAAATACTATATAATATCCACCCCTATTGTAAATTCGGAGAAAGAAATATTCATTCGTACCATATTCGTACTTCATATTATTTCGTGATCAGTTCACTTCTGTACATATAAATAAAAAGTTTTAAATGAATTTACATTTTTATTTAATTGTTTAGTTAACTTTGTTTTATAAAAATATTTAAATTTAACTCTTTTCAAAATATTTTTCACAAATTATTACTAAAAAAATTGAAAACAATAATCATCATTTTTACTTAAAAAATTAAATTCAAAAGTCAAAGTTGCCATTGCAAATTTAATTTTCTACGAGGGAATTTAGAATCACTGGAATCACAAGTTTTTGTTCGTAGCGTAGCCAATTTTTCGTAGAAAGCTTATGAGGGAATTCAGAATAGGGGTGATCGAATTGTATGTAAAATTCATATTCAAACTATATTTATTGTATATAAATATTATGTTCTTAAAATCAATTAAATTTAAATTAATGGATAAAGATAATAGTTATAATTTTCCTTTTTGGAAATAGAATTTTTTGGCAGCAAATGCGCAATGTTGGTGGAATATTCCCTTAACTACAGCGATGCAAACACTTAAATATGCCGGGCATGTTTCTCCCGGAATGTTATTAGTAACTGGCGAACCTTGCGCCTTAGAAGTTGTTCGAGGATCATATGCCCGTGGAGTTTTGAAACCACCCGTTACCTATATGATAAGTGCTGTTGGTAAGTGATTTAAAATCAAATTATTTATTGTTTTTAATACTTGAACCGCTTTATAATTTATGTAATCCCTCACAAACGATAATATGAATAACATGTTCCTAAAGAATAAAAAAACAGTTAAGTAATAATTGTATAAACGCAATATAAAATTTTTAATGCAAATCATAAATATAATTATAATTTTAAGTAACAGAACTAATTCTAAAAAACTCTTTTTAACACTTTTTCAAAAACAAATTAAAAAATGTATCTACAAAGATTCATGTGTCTATCCGTCCGTTTGTAAACAAAACTTTACACCGCTGAAAATAAAAAAAGGAAAATTTTAATTTACAAACAATAAAATAATTTCATGGAAGTTACAGCCCCCCAAAGTCAGAAAAAGCGCTATATTTATAATTGTTACATCGAGAGCTCAATGAGGTTCGTATTTTCAATCCTATTGAAAATTTACAAAAAGCTAATTTTATAAGCTTTATAAGAAGGGGTGAAAATAGTCCAATCGACTTTTTTACCAAAAACAGTAGAAATAAAGTTGTATTAGCAATTCTATCTTATTTTAAAAAAAAACAATGGAAATTCTATCTTATTTTGGTAATAAAATCGAATCGCTTTAATTACAAAAAACAATAGAAATTAAGTCGAATAAACAATTCTATCTTATTTCCAAAAAAAATTTAAAATAACTTAAATAAATGAAATAAAGTCCATCATAAATCAAAACAATCTGCCAATCGAAATCGAAAAAATCGTGAGCGAAAAGAAGCCTTACAATATACGAAAACAAAAAAGAATCCGAATCAACATTAAACAAGATACTGAAAACACAAAAAGAACCTATTTTCAATTTTTAAAGAAAACATAAACACAATAAAACCATTTTTTTTTCAAAATAAGAAGAACTAAACCTCACACCCCATGAACAAAATAAAAACTCAAATAATAAAATACTGATACCTCATAAAACTATATACACAAATAGAAAGTCATCTAAACACAAAAAGAACATACTAACAGCTTTCGAAGATCAGCTGTAAAACACAAAAAGTATTCTCATATTAAACAAAACATACCTAAAAATTAAAAAATAAAAAAAAATATATAGAACTAAAATTAAAAATAATAACATAAATTAAATTTTAAATTAAAAATAAAAATAACAAAATATAGTGAAATTTAAATAGACAAAACAGGTTTTTTTATACCCGTGCATACATATATGAACATCGGGTATATTAAAATTACTCCTCCGTTTGTAACGCATCGAAATATAAGAGCTAGATATAGTGGCAAGGGTACGTATCGAATCAGCATCGAAAAGTGAATCGATCTAGCTATGTGTGTCCGTCCGTCCGTCCGTCCGTCCGTCCGTCCGTCAGCACGATAACTCAAAAACTAAAAGGGCTAGAGTCTTGAAATTCACACCAAGTCATTTTTAGACAATTTCTAGGTTCCCTATTGTTTTTGGTTAAAATCGGACCAAGGCTTCGGGGAGCTGCCATACAACTTTTTTGCACCAATATGAATTTCTTCAAAACTATTTATACTACGGGGATGAAAATTACACACGGTTAGTTTTATAATGACTCCGGCACTTATATGAAGTTTCAAAATGTTAGGGCCCCATTTTCGGGGGGCTGCCATACAACTTCCTTGCACCAATATGAATTTCTTCAAAACTAATTATACTACGCGGATGAAAATTACACACGTTTAGTTATATAATGAATCGAGCACTTATATGAAGTTTCAAAATGTTAGGGCCCCATTTTCGGGGGGCTGCCATACAAAGTTTTCGATTCAATAACTGTGAATCTAATAAAGCTACAAGGTTAAAATTGGGCAGGTAAATTAATAGGGCAAGTTACTTGGCAAAGTTGGACATCACTCGGACCATCGGACTTTTAGGGTGGGCCAATTTTTTTTTTTGTTTTTTTTTTTTTTTATTTTTTTTTAAGCTAAAGTTATGGGTCAATGAATGAAAATTTTGTTTTTTTTTTTTTGTGATTTTTCTTTTTTGTTAATATTTGTTTTTTTTTTTAAGCTAAAGTTTTTTTTTTTTTTTTTTTTTTAAGCGCTAACTGTTCAACTGTTAGGCTAATAAGCCTGTCTATACCATAGGTACATGTTGGAACAGGGGTTCATATTATATTCGTGTTATTAGAATTGGTCTTATTGAATTCCACATACAATTTAAACATGAGATAGTACTAGGCCTTATAACATGTAGAAACGTCTTAGATTTTCAATATTTACAATTCTATTTTTTGTTTATATTGTAATATTTTATATTTTACTTATATGGTATTCTATATCTGCGAGTTATATTATTTAATTAAATTATTTGTTTATATTTTGCATTTATTTATATTTTTATATTAAAGTATTTTTTATTAAAGATTTATAACTATTAATTATTGATTATGCCATTAATTTGAACCCAATGGCGAATGGTAGCTGAGTCGAGTCGAAAACCAGAAAAGTTTTTTTCCACTTTTACTAGAATTCGAACCCGGGCCCTTCCGCATGAAAGGTCGGCACTCAACCACTGTGCCACCCAGCAGTTATGGGACAATGAATGAAAATTTTGTTTTTTGTTAATTTTTTTTTTTTTTTTTTACGTCAAAATTATGGGGTAATGAGTTAAATGTATAAGGGAAGTAAATCACGGTTTATTTTATACACCATAGTGGGTATGCACGGGTATCTAAAAGTTGACAAGGGCAACTATAATCTTCCTCGTTTTAATAAAGTTTAAACATTATCGTAATAAAAGCTAAAATATGGAATAGTGAAATTGTTTTGTCACCAAACCATACATAGAACAATGTAAATAACAATATTTAAAATAATTATAAATAAAATTTAAAATTAAAATAAAAATAATAAAATTTTAGTATAATTTAAATAGACAATAATATTAATAACAGATAAAAATGGCCCTAACAAAAATTTAAAATATATAATTAAATAGTGTTATTGTTTTTGTAATTTAATAATGTAATTGTTTGTTAATTAAAAAAAGTAATTGTTATACCCGTGCATACATATATGACATCGGGTATATTAAAATTGCTCCTCCGTTTGGAACGCATCGATCTAGACGAGCTAGATATAATTTCAAGGTTACGTATCGACTCAGAATCGAAAAATTAGTCGATCTAGCTATGTGTGTCAGTCCGTCCGTGTGTCAGCACGATAACTCAAAAACTAAAAGGGCTAGAGTCTTGAAATTCACAAAAAGTCATTTTTAGACAATTTCTAGGTTCGCTATTGGTTTTGGCTAAAATCGGACCAAGGCTTCGGAAGCTGCCATACAACTTTTTTGCACCAATATGAATTTCTTCAAAACTAATTATACTACAGGGAGGAAAATTACACACGGTTAGTTTTATAAAGACTCCGGAACTTATATGAAGTTTCAAAATGTTAGGCCCCATTTTCGGGGGGCTGCCATACAACTTCTTTGCACCAATATGAATTTCTTCAAAACTAATTATACTACGCGGATGAAAATTACGCACCGTTAGTTATATAATGAATCAAGCACTTATATGAAGTTTCAAAATGTTAGGGCCCCATTTTCGGGGGGCTGCCATACAACTTCTTTGCACCAAAATAAATTTATTCAAAACTAATTATACTACGAGGCTGAAAATTACACACGGTTAGTTATATAATGAATCGAGCACTTATATGAAGTTTCAAAATGTTAGGGCCCCATTTTCGGGGGGGCTGCCATACAACTTATTTGCACCAATATGAATTTCTTCAAAACTAATTATACTACGATGATAAAAATTACCCACGGTTATTTGTATAATGAATCGAGTACTTATATGAAGTTTCAAAATGTTATGGCCCCATTTTGGGGAATGAAAATTTTGTTTTTTGAAAGAATGAAAATTTTGTTTTTTGTTTTGTGATGTTTTTTTTTTTTTTTTTTGTTAATTTTTTTTTTTTTTTTTTTAAACTAATATTATGGGACAATTAATGAAAATTTTGTTTTTTGCTTTGTGATTTTTTTTTTTTTTTTTTTTACGTCTAAATTATGGGGTAATGAGTTAAATGTATAAGGGAAGTAAATTACGGTTTATTTTATACACCATAGTGCGTATGCACGGGTATCTAAAAGTTGACAAGGGCAACTATAATCTTCCTCGTTTTATAATAGAAACAATTTTTTAAACTTAGTTTCCGGTACGTAACACACAAAAGTAATTCGTGAAAATGGGAAAAAATATTTCTCGAAACGTCGAAATAAAATAATTAATAAATAATTAATTAACAAAATGAAAATTAATTAAATAAAAATCAATAAAATAAAAATTAAATGTAATAAATGGCGAAAAAATGTGTTTGGTTCATAAAAAAACAAGATTGGAAACCCAATAACCAGAAAATATTCCAGAAAAAGGGAATACGCTGATTTTGAAACAGTCTGAAATCGCTTGCTTATCCTTTTCTTCGTTCATACGAGTATATTCTCAAGAAACTTTCTGAAACTGAAGAGTTTCGCCCTAAAATCCATCACTAAACAAAATACTGGTAACTTTAATTTCGCAAACAACGATAAAATCTTTCCAATCATTATTTTAAAATATATTTTTGGATACTGTAACCTTCTGTTAAGCAAATTACTTAAATTGTGACATTGAATTCAATTCTTATATATTAACAATATTTTATATACAAATATGTTAATATACCGAAATCCAACCTGGGGTAACTCAAATTTAATAACTTACTATAAAATCGCTTCTAGTTTATAAATATTTTGAAAAAGTTTTCCAGAAATTCTTGTTTTAAGAGTTGGGTACGTAATCAGGGTATTTCCCTTTTCCAGAAAATTCCCTACCTGTTATACAAGATTTGAAATCTTTTGCCACTTTTCCGTCTAATATATTTTTATATCCGTATGACTATAGGTCAAAAGGGTATACTGAAATTTTTTCAAAAATAGTTTTGTTTTATAGCCATAGTTTCTTCTAAATTTAGTTGGCTTACACTTAATAAAGCTGAAATTACAACCTAATAAATGTAAATTTTAACATAAAGAAGTGTTGTATATCTTGGTAATGTTATAACAGAAAAGGGTATTAAAACAGATCAAAATAAAATAAATACAATTTTAAATATAGATCCGCCACAAAATCAAAAAGCTATAAAATCTTTTCTAGTATTAATAGGATACTACCGTAAATTCATACCAAAATTCTCAGCTTATCACAACCTTTGAATAAATTGTTAAAAAAAGATGCTCAACGAAAGAATTTTACCATACAACTAATGCAAGCGACCCAGCTTTAGACGTCGTTTTATCGAAACTAACATTAGAACAAGGCAAAGTAATGGATCTATCAATCGCTTATATTAGTAAAACATTACGCAAAGCCGAATGAAAGTACTCCACTATTGAAAAACAAGCTTTAGCAGTCGTTTGGGCAACGTTTTATTTTCGACCATACCTTTATGGTAGAAAAATTACGGTTCTAATCGATCACAAACCCCTTGTTTGAATTTTTAACATTAATAGTCCAATTTCTAGAATTATGCGCTAGCAAATTAAATTAGAAGAATTCTTACACTTAATGAAGCTGGCAAAAGTTTTATGGCAAAAGTTTGTGCAAAATTTGGTTGGTCTACTGCAGTGGGTTCAAGTACGTGCCATAAAACTTTATATTTCAGATGAACATTACTTTATACATAACAAAGCTGGATGTTTTAAATTTTATCAATAGTAGTTAACTTTAAGATCCCACGTCTGAATAAAATATAGTCGGTACAGAGGAAGAGTTTCGAAGAGCTGCCTTTCAACTTATATTTTATTTTCATAACTGAAAGCATTATAAGTTCTGTATTCATTCATACATTCGTACATTGAAATACGTTGAAAGTACATTCTTTTTGAAATAAATAATTCAAACGAAGAAGAATATGGTAGAGTAGACTGTGTCAACTCTGGAATACCCGTATGATCACAATATATACATTATATCATTCGGTTAATTACTTTTAGCAAAATTTTAAATATTCTAAAATGTTTAGACTGGCTCCAAAAAAAAAAAACTTAAAATTTTTTAAATGAAACTGCTGGTCTACATAATTATTTAGTCTATGGTTTTACATTATCAAAGTGAAGTATTTAAATTTTTAAAGAAACAACCTAAATAAAAAATTTATATTTCTAGTTTTATAAAAATATATACATGTATACTTGATGTTAAACACAAACAAAAAAATTTAAAATCCTATCTCTATTGTTGTTATTCTAATTTCTTTTATTATGTAATTATAGTTGCCATTTGCTTTGTTTAAAAACGAGGAAGATTATAGTTGCCCTTGTCAACTTTTAGATACCCGTGCATACCCTCTATGGTGTATAAAATAAACCGTAATATACTTCCCTTATACATTTAACTCATTACTCCATAATTTTGACGTAAAACAAAAAAAAAAAAAATCACAAAACATAAAACAAAATTTTCATTCATTGTCCCATAACTGTAGCTTAAAAAAAAAAAAAAAAAAAATTAACAAAAAAAAAAAAAATTAACAAAAAAAAAAACAAAATTTTCATTCATTGTCCCATAACTTTAGCTTAAAAAAAAAAAAAAAAAAAAAACACAAAAAAAAAAAAAATGGCCCACCTTAAAATTCCGATGGTCCGAGTGATGTCCGACTTTGCCAACTAACTTGCCCTATTACTTTACCTGCCCAATTTTAATTTTAACCTTGTAGCTTCATTAGATTCGCAGTTATTGAATCGAAAGCTTTGTATGGCAGCCCCCCCAAAATGGGGATTCATTATATAAATAACCGTGTGTAATTTTTATCGTCGTACTATAATTAGTTTTGAAGAAATTCATATTGGTGCAAATAAGTTGTATGGCGGCCCCCCGAAAATGGGGCCCTAACATTTTGAAACTTCATATAAGTGCTCGATTCATTATATAACTAACCGTGTGTAATTTTCAGCCGCGTAGTATAATTAGTTTTGCAGAAATTCATATTGGTGCAAAGAAGTTGTATGGCAGCCCCCCGAAAATGGGGCCCTAACATTTTTAAACTTCATATAAGTGCTCGATTCATTATATAACTAACCATGTGTAATTTTTATCCGCGTAGTATAATTAGTTTTGAAGAAATTCATATTAGTGCAAAGAAGTTGTATGGCAGCCCCCCGAAAATGGGGCCCTAACATTTTGAAACTTCATATAAGTGCCGGAGTCATTATAAAACTAACCGTGTGTAATTTTTATCCCCGTAGTATAATTAGTTTTGAAGAAATTCATATTGGTGCAAAAAAGTTGTATGGCAGCTCCCCGAAGCCTTGGTCCGATTTTAACCAAAAACAATAGGGAACCTAGAAATTGTCTAAAAATGACTTTGTGTGAATTTCAAGACTCTAGTCCTTTTAGTTTTTGAGTTATCGTGCTGACACACGGACGGACGGACAGACACACATAGCTAGATCGACTAATTTTTCGATTCTGAGCCGATACGTACCCTTGACACTATATCTAGCTCGTCTAGATCGATGCGTTACAAACGGAGGAGCAAATCTAATATACCCGATGTCATATATGTATGCACGGGTATAAACAGAACCTTATTTTGTCGTTTTAATTGATTAAATACAAATTCTGCGAAGCAAATAATTTTGTAAAATTTAAATTTTAAATTATTTCTTTCACTTAAGAAGAAGAGCTTCGTTGAAAAACTTTTCGAATAAATTTAACTAGATTCGATCTTGGAGTGGAATGTTTTTTTAAAATTATTGCTGGAACCCATTGTTTGCCTTCTGTGATCCATATATGTTCCCCTCCGCAAAAACTTTTCTATTCTTTAGCATTTCTATTATATTTATTTTTATTTCTTTCATTATTTTTTAATATAACATTTTTTATATTGGTACAAAGTTTTTTGTTCTTATAAAAAATATCTTTTCCTGGAACTAACGTTCTAGTTTGCTTATCCATCATTAATTCAACTGGGAAGATATTTGTATTTTTGATAGGCATTTTTCTATATTCCAATAAAGCTAGCCATATACTAATTTTATTTTATTTAGATTTATATATTAATGTTTTAACAATGTTAACAAATTTTTCTGCTAGACCATTTGATTAAGCGTAATATGGGCTACTATGAACTATTTCAAAATCATTTTTTTGTGAAAACTGTTTCAATAATCAAAACTAATTCAATAAAATATATGAGATAATAATTAATAAAAATATTATTTAATCGTTTAATAAAAAAATCTTGGGTTTCTAAATTATAAAATATATTACAACAATATGTTTTATGGTAAAATTCTTAGCCTTTTAAAAATATAAAAGTGTTAAATAAGAACGGGAATAGGAAAGAAGCCTCGTGTATCAAATTTAAAGTTTCAATCTTCATGAAATTCGAAGATACGCTTTTTAATTTTGGGATTTCTTAGGAGACACTTGAACCACTACTACAATAAAGTCTATATTTCGGGAACACAAAGGAAATAGGAACAAACACCGTTATACCAAATTTAAAGCTTCTATATTTATTTCAAGTTACTATCTTTATTACTTTCGAATATATGTTTTAAGTTCTTGGGAGAAGTGGGGTGGTACGCAAACCGCTATTCTAATTCATCCAAAATTTCAACTACACGATGCAAATAAGAAGAAACACCTGTGCCCTAAATTTTAAAGTTCTATCTTCTTTGATTTCAAAATTATACTTGTTTGGCCTAAATTAGATCAAAAGCTCCTGGAATCCGAACTCATTGTCCGATCTCGACCAGAATTAATCGCAGCTGTACTTTCATTACTAGTAACGTAGAGTTTAAATTTCGTTAAAATCTAGTAATGTAGAGTTTAAATTTCATTAAAATAGCGTCATTAGTTTTCTTGGGAGGGGTATCATAATGTCAAGTTCCATAATGTCAATTGACATTATGAGCCATTTAAAAAGCCCATAATGTCAATTGACATTATGAGTATTTTGAAAAGCTCACAAAGTCCATTGACATTATCTACATTTTAAAATTGACATTATGAGTTTTTCAACATGTTCATAATGTCAATTAATTAATATATAATTATATATTGATTAATAATTGAGCATGTTTTTAAGAACCTGAAAAAAACGTATAAATGCTGTTTTTAAGCTTAATCCATAGAATAAGAACCAACTTTTTTCAAATATTTTTATTTTTCATTCGTCAACAAATTAAATAAAACAGTTTTCTTACAAATTAAAAAGAAAAAATAACAAAATACAAACAAAAAATAAGTAATTAAGTATAAATTTTACAAGAATTTTCAACAATTTGTCTACAACATGGGCACAAAATTTTCGATTTATACTTTAAGGATAATTCGTATAAATTTTTAAAACAATCTGAACATAATTTGAAATGATTACAAGGTTGTAATAATATATCTCTTGACTTTATCATACAAATAACACATATTAATTTTTCGTTTTCTGATTCTGATTGTTGAAGATCATCATCATCATCACTGTCATCGCTTAAAATTTCGATTTCCTCTAAGAAAGAAAAGAAATCGTTATTGTTATTTAATGCGAAATTTTGTTTGTTTGTTAAAATATTGAAAAAGTCAGTTAAATGCAAATTGTTGTTATCAAGCTTATCAATCATTTCATTTATTATTTTAGCCCGATTATGGTAATATAAATTTGAATTAGGTTTATGTACGCCAAGAACACCATTCAAAGAATTTTTCAAATCTATTGTTTTTCTGAAATCCACATTCAGTAATACATCTAAAAATTTACAAAAATTTCCTTTTTTATACAGTTTAGTACTAAACTATCCATTAAAAAATTCTACGGCACTCGTTGCCTTTGTTGTGTCTTTGTATAACGATATTTTCGTTGGAGTTTCCTGTTAGTATAAGAAAAATTTGTTATTCAAAAATTAATCACAAAATAGTAAATAATTTTGTTAAAAGTTTTTACGTTGATAAACCACTGTTTCTCAAAATAATCAGTAAATTTTTTAAATATTTCAGATTGTTTTGATGAAATATCAATTGGTTCAGTCAATAATAGATTAAATCCCTCATAAATTTGAACTGGTTTTAATAATGGAAGAAATAGGTATTTGCTAAACAATCTACGAACATTTTCTTTATTTTTCAACATCTTCGTAAATCCTTCAATTTTAGATGATTTTCTGCGCAAAGCCTTACAATAGTGAAGCATCCTTTTAAACTACTTAATGGAAAAATTGTTTTCAAAGCATTTCTTAGTTCCTTTTCATAATCAGTAGTAAAGAAAATAGCTTCAAATTTAAATATGTTGGCATTAAGAAATTGAAACAAGCCGATATACGCTTCTTGTGATTTTTTTGACATTAAAATATATATAAATGGATACACCTAAAAATACAAGTTAGTTTTAATTAATATAGAAACAATATATTATACTTAAAAAGAATGATAAGTAAGGGGGCGCGGGGATGACTGCGCGCGAATCGCGCGCCACGTGAAATGCTGATACAGACATAATCATAATTCATTTGATATTATGTGTGTATAATAATATCATTGATGATGCTATTTGATTTATATGTCTTTTTATGTTTTCCAATATTTTATGAAGAATTTATATACATACGTGATCTAAATAATTAACATAAATAATGAGTAATTGTTTATATCCACAGTTGGGTACAGCTGCAAAAGTAGCATCCATCAAAAATTCTTTGTTAATTTGTACATTGTCTAAAATGAGTTTTATTATAGAAGGTGAAGCAAATACGGTATAACTAAATTTGTCTGTTATGATTGTATCTCTATAAAATAGCGCATCGTTTATGCTCCTTGATGTACCAAATTCCTTTAAATTTTTTTCATCTGCAAACATGCTTACTATTTTTGATGGCTTAGTAGGGTCCTTTGGCAAAATGCTTCTTTTAATTCGAGTAAGCGTTCCACGTAATTTTCCAAATTGAACCATATTAGCACGTTTTTTATTTTGTAAGCATTCCTAGTCAAATACTTCTCGAATCCCACCTCTTTTCAAAGATAAATTCTTACATTTAGTTTTAATTGAATTTATAATTTTTAGTTTTTCAATAAAATCCTTATCAATTGGATGATTGTGAATATTATTATTATTTACATATAAGCACGTGTAGTTATTATGAAAAAAAATTACGCTTACTTTGCACTGATTATTATAACAAATGTAGCGAATTTTATCATCATATTTATTTTTTTGTCGATAAACTTGATGTTCATTGATTATGTATAATAATATAGAATTCATTCTAACACCTGGAATAAATTCAAATTGTAATTTGTCATTATTTTCCTCCATCTTTTACGTTTTCGATCACTTTTCGCACGTGTCTTAATTTTATTTGAACTCAGTACAATAACCAAAAGAACGGAAATTAGAACTATTATAATATCAGAATTATAACATCAGATGATTATAAACACGGAGAAAATAAAACATCTGAGAAATAAGATATCTACATACATATACTCAATTAATAATCAATATATTATTATTATAATATCAGAATTATAATATCAGATGATTATAAACACGGAGAAAATAAGAGAGCTGAGAAATAAGATTCCTACATATATACATACTCAATTAATAATCAACATATTATTATATATTGGTTAATTGACATTATGAGCATTTCCAAATGCTTATAATGTCAATTGACATTATGCACATTTTAAAATTGACATTACAAGCTTTTCAAAATTACTATAATTTTTATATATAATTTTAATATAGTAATTTACATTATGGAACTTGACATTATGATACCCCTCCGTTTTCTTGTTATCGAGTTTTCGAATATATGTTCGTTAGCCCTTGAATCGATCAAAAGTTCAAGAACACGAACCCATGGTCGGATTTCGCCCACGTGGAGTCCCCGGCGTTCTTTCAATTTCCCCAACCCACTACTCCAGTTGGTCCTTTTTTTCAAGGTCTCTAAGGACATTGGAAGAGGCAGATTGATACCAAATTTGGAGTTTCTATTTTCATTAATTTTCGGTTTTATGCTTAATGGAGGGACGGATATGGCTATATCAACTCAGGAGATCACGCTGGTCACAAATATCATATACTTTTCCATATAGAGCTCGCTTCCTTTAGGTAGTTACAAACACCATACCAAAGTAAATATACCTTTTTCCTATTTCATAGATGTAGGGTTTAAATATGCTAATATTTATTTATTGTTAAAATTAAAATTAACTTCTTATATGTACACAAAACAATCGGTTTATTATATATATAAAAAAAATTTTAATTTGTTCGAATTTTGAATTTTTGTTTTTACCAATTTATGTTTCGATGGAGTTAATTTCAAAAGTACGAAATTTCATAATTAGAAAAACATGAAAAAAAAAATTTTAATAATTTATCAAAATATAAAAAAATTTTTTCTAAAATTTTAAAATTTAGTAATGAAATTATACATACATATATATATATATTTATTAAATATTACTAATCTAGCTGTTGGCCCATCACAAAATGACGGAATGTCAATTGAAAGAAAAACTTTTTCTAATAAGAATTATTTCTAATTTCATTATATACATGTACATTTATTGTATATCAATACTATTTTCTTAAATAAAGTCGAAACTGTTACATTTTGTAATACGTAGATTATATTTCGATTCTAGTAATTACACAAAAAAAAATGACTTATATAACTTCTTGTTGTTTCTTAAAAATTTGAAGTTATGTAGTCTACCTTTTGTATGTTTCAAATTTGATAAAATTTCGGGGTCGTTAGTTCAAATCCCTTCTTGGTGAATTTATTTTTTTTTTTTTAAATTAATTTTTTTTTATTCAATTACGTACTTGTTTAAATTTTAAATTTTTAAAATTAAATTCGATAAATTTGATTTTGTTTCAATAATGATTTTTAAAATGTTGTTAAGCTCTGTATATTGTTTCATAACCTTTGTTTAGATTCAAATCGAAATAATTGTATTTTGCCAACATTCTACAATGTACCTACTTTCTATGGACAATTGAATTATGAATTGAGTTTTGCATTATCAAATGCAAATTAATTTTTTGAATTTTTTTATTATACCTACCTACTAAAGTAAAAAAAAATTATTTTCTTTGATTTCTATGGTGCAGTTCATTTGGCTTTATTTCAGGGATGAGATGAGGGAAGCTTTGAAATTGCTTTGAAACATTGCTTGCTTTATTTACTTTTCAAAGCAATAAGCAAGCAACACAACAAAGCGTACATTTGACCTTCGCCATTTAACTGAAACTAATGAAGACTTCCTACAAAACTTTTCCTGTGAAGCATAGTCTTAGTTTTTAATACCAAAATGATTTACTATTTATTTAAAATTCCCAGAAAATCTTCTGTTATTTTCATTAATAAAATATTTTTTGGCCTGCTTACGATAATTTCTGATATTTTATTTTCTAAAATAAAACACATTCAACAAAACATTTATATTTTATTTTTTAATAATCAAACACATCCAACAAAACACATTTAATTGAATGCGTTTGTTACACCTCATTCTAGACAAATATATTAATAAAATAATAATTAAAATATTTCCACTTATAAATTTCAAAAGTTGAAAAAAAAGGGAAAGACTAAATTATATTTTCGGGTTTTGTGTGAACCTCAGTTTTAGAATTAGGAAAATTCCTAAACCAGTCTATTCTTAAACTATGCCTATTTCTCGTTCTTCACCAAAGGATTGAATCGGGAATAATGAATAAATAAGCAGAAAATATTAACTAAACCAAAATGACTTATTTTTATATTGGCAGAGCAAACAAAATGTTTCCCGTGTTCAACAGAGATTCTAATGATTTACATAGATTCTTACAACTCGCTGATATACAACATGAAAGAGCAATATAGGGCGAAAACCTAACTGACATCACCTGTAAAAGTAACTGACATCACCTATAAAAAGAGCAATATAGGACGAAAACCTAACTGAGATCACCTATGTAAGTCATCACCTATAAAATTTTCGAACGGGCATACAACGCCACATTACGGTACCAAAAAAAATTAAGTTGTGTAAAATAATTCGTGTAAAACAAATACACATTACACTAGAGACTGTCGACGGTCGATTGTCCGTCAAAATTTTAATCGAAATTTCAATCAAAGGAATAATCTAAATTATTCCGTAAAATTTAATATTAATCCGCGGTCCAGTCCACAAGTCAATACTTTCACACAAGAAAAAAATTTTCCGTTATTGTAAAATGCCTGGGCATACTTTAGAAGAATGGTGAAAACTTGTATTCAATAAAAATAAAAAGTATTCAATAAAGATAAAATTCAAAATCAAAACCAAATTCAAAATTTTAATCGAATTCAAAATCAATATCAAATTCAAAATCATAATCAAAATCAAGTCAAAATCAAAATCAAATTCAAAAACCATAATCTAAAACAAAAATGAAATATTAATTCAAAACTAAATCCTATATCAAGAGAAATCGAAAGTTAAATTTAATCAAAATTTAACAAAAAAGTTATGTTAAATCAATTAAAAAATCGTACCTTTTCCACTATCCTTTAGCTAGAAATACAGGGTGCGGAAAATCAATTTACTAATTTGTTGATACACGCCGGTGTACATATAAATATTATTAAAGTAAATGCTTTGCATGACAATACATATTAATATTGCATGTCCATTGAACTGAAAGGTATCTCACTCGTACCTATTAATAGAATTGGAACTACTACATTATTTATTAAGGTTCCTGGTCATAAACTGAAAGATATGCTAACTATTTTATGTAGTTTCCGTTAATTTTCCAATCGCACAAGATGTGTTGGCGAAGACCTTTAAATAAAACTAAAGCAATTATCGACTATGGTAATGATCAAGCAATTTTTAATTTTAATAATTTAACAGTACCAATCAAATTCCAAACAGAAAGTAAAATTGTGATAGTACCACCACGTAGAGAAAAATTAAAGAATCAATTACTATGTGAAATCCCAAAAATTTAAATGAAAATAGGATATTTATAACTTATACTATCGTAAAACAAGAAAATGGTTACATGTATAGTATAATAAAGGTAAATGAAGAGCCATATGAATTACGCAATGAATAATTAAAAAAAAACTTTTCTCCTATCGAAAATTTTAATATCTATACGTTATCAAAAGCTGAATTCTAGATCTGTCAAAAAACTAGATCTGTCTCACCTTAATTCGGAAGAAAAACCTTCCATCATAAATATATGTTATTCTCTAATCAATTGTTTTAAAGGAAATAAAAAAACGGCGTGTCGTGGTTTATTATCGAAAATTAAATGAAATCACCATAAATCGCCAAATATTGATATTCTTGGACAGTTGGGAGAATCTAATTATTTTCCCACTTTAGATTTAGCAAACGGTTTCCATCAAATTGAAATTGCAAAAAAAGATCGTGAAAAACCAGCTTTTAGTACACCGTATGGTCATTTTGAATTCACATGAATGCCTTTTGGGTTGCGAAATACGCATTCCACTTTTCAAAGGCTTATGGACATAGCTTTTACCGGCCTCCAAGGCATCCGTTGTTTTGTGTACCTAGATGTTAAAGATGTTATCTATGGTAAAAACCTCGTTGACCATAATCAGAAATTAATTCAAGTTTTTGAAGCATTAAAGGAATATAATTTAAAATTACAACCTAATAAATGTAAATTTTAACATAAAGAAGTGTTATATATCTTGGTATATATCTGTTAGTAGTCGTTTGGGCAACGTTTTATTTTCGACCATACCTTTATGGTAGAAAAATTACGGTTCTAATCGATGACAAACCCCTTGTTTGGATTTTTAACATTAATAGTCCAATTTCTAGAATTATGCGCTAGCGAATTAAATTAGAAGAATTCGGTTATTGTGTTATCCACAAATCAGGTAAATTGAATACTAATGCAAACGCCTTATCTCGATTAAAAATATACAATTTTAATGTAATTACTAAAGCAAAATCTAATAAATGATGTGAAAACATCATTTAAGAATATTAAAGATGAATATGCAGGACTCGCATCAAAATGTAATGACAATGGCGTCACTTAACGAGATGGCAAAGGACTACGAGTCCCTTAATGCATCTTTGAGCAGAACGTCTGACAGACAAAAAGTTTCTTTGTCGCAGCAATCAGTTCCAAAAATAGATGAGCTTCTTACCATATTAAATAATACTAGAGAATCAATAAAAACTTTGACGAGTGAGCTTAAATCTTCAATTAATATCCAACTTCAAGAACTCTTCTCTTCAAAGTTCAGCCAGAAAAATAATTTCTCAAAGAATTTAAATGGAGAAATTGGATCACTAAGAAAAGAAATTATCAATATGGGTGTCAAACTAGATGCTAGTTTGGATAGATCTTTTGATACTTTTAGATACAACCAAATGTATCTATGTCAAAATTCAAAAGATGTATGGACACAAACGGATGAACCAGTTCAATACAGTAATTTTCAAAATGCTTTCATTTTCAACCCGATTAATTCTAAAACGGTTGAATATTCAAGTAATTTGACGCATGATGTTACAGATTCAAAATCTATTACTTCCTTAGAGAATTCAAAAGCAGTAAAAGAAAATAATTCCTTACATGTTATTTTGGACTCAATACCTGCTTCATCTGCATCACTTTCATCTCCATTAATTTTATCAACTAAACTAGTTGATCACAATTCAACGTCTACTTCAACAACAACGTCATCATTATCATCATCATCATCATCATCTTTATCTAATACTTCTGCCCCAAAGTTAGTAGACAAAAAAGTTCGTTTTATACTACCTCTTGACAAGGAAGTTAGTACAAAACAAAGGCTTAAATCAACTTAGGTTATAAACGAATGCAAAATGGTTTTGCATTCATTGTTCTTTACAAAATTGGCTGCATCAACAACTCCTAGTTACCTGAGTAAGTTTCTAAAAAATACATTTAAGTTAAATAATAATGAAATACAAATAATGGTTATATTGCAGAGTTACTGAAATAAGTATAAACATATTAATTTTTTCTTTTCTTGAAGAATTTAAGTTATACTTTACAAATTTGTTGGCGTTTTTATTTCATTTTGTATTAAAGACAATATATAACTAACTGCCGGTTTAATTAATCTGAATCTTGATCTAAAATCAACATCATCAAGTAGTTCATAATAATCTGACCGTATTCTAATTACGCGTGATCTACGTAAATGTGATATATTATTAAAAATTCATCAAATTCATCTTCTATGTACTCAAATAAATCCATTTTGTTTTAATTACAAAAATTAAAAAAAAAAAAAATTTTGTTTTATTCAAAAATAAAAGTTTTATCTGCCAGATAAAATTTTATTCACAGCTTAAGGTGGCTGATAAATTATCAGAAACTTTATCTATTAGATAGGGATATCAGACAGTTGTGAAACAGAAATTTATGATTTATCTATAAGATAAGTTCTGAATAGTCTATCAGCCAGTTTATCTATAAGCGGTGAAACTGGCCCTTAGCCTTTTAAAAATATAAAAGTGTTAAATAAAAACGGAAATAGGAAAGAACCCTCTTTACATTTAAAGTTTCTATCTTAATGAATTTCGAAGATAAGCTTTTTAATTTTAGGATATCTGAGGAGGCACCTGAACCACCACTACAATTAAGTATATATATCAGGGACACTTATGAAATAGGAAATTAATTCTTTAGCTACGAAATTATAAAGCTTCTAGAATTCGAACTCATTGACCGAACTCGGACCATTACCAATTCCCACTTTTATTACTAGTAACCTAGAGTTTAAATTTCATCAAAATTGTTAAAAAAAGATGCTCAATTTGTTTGGGATTAATTTAGAGATGAATCTTTTAAAAAGTTAAAAAATCTATAACTGAATATTACAACTGATGCAAACGACCCAGCTTTAGGTGCCGTTTTATCGAAAAAAACATTAGAACTTACTCCACTATTGAAAAATAAGCTTTAGCAGTCATTTGGGCAACGTTTCACTTTCGACCATACCTTTATGGTAGAAAAATTACGGTTCTAATCAATCACAAACCCCTTGTTTGGATTTTAACACTAATAGTCCAATTTCTAGATTTATGCGCTAGCGAATTAAATTAGAAGAATTCGATTATTGTGTTATCCACAAATCGGGTAAATTGAATACTAATGCAGAATAACCTTGTCTCGATTAAAAATATCCAATATTAATGTAATTACTAAAGCAAAATTTAATAAATAAAACAAATCACAGTCAAAAGAATATATCTCAAGACAAAATATCCTAATATTCCTGAAAACCACAATTTCGACCAAGATGATATTTATAAAAATATTACAAATCAAAATATACAAAAAATATACAATCAAGTGCTGATATAATAGAAAACAAAATTACTACTTTTACCGATGCTGCAGAAATCAAAACAATTCTAGAAGAGTCCAGCTGGTGGACACCAAGGTGTAAGTCGTACAGTGCAAAGACTTAAACAAAAGTTTTACTTCAAAAATATGAAACAAACTATAATCAAATACATATCTTCTTCCGAAATATGTCAAAAAAAATAAATTAAGCTTAAAACCTAAAATACCTATTAAATTAACAGATATACCTAATAAACCTTTCGAAAAAATTTATTTGCACAAAGTAGGACCACGATCTATATCTGAATTGGGTAATATTTACTCAATAAATTTTTGTTACCTATCCCTATTCCTAATCAGGAAGCTGTCACAGTAGCCGACGTTTTTGTACGGAAGATCATTTGCATTTTTGGTAATGCAAAAATAGTTCTAACTGATCAAGGTACTAATTTTATGAGTGAAGTGTTTAAGAGGATTTGTTCATTATTAGAAATCAAAAAGATAAACACAACCAGTTACCATCCGGAATGCAATGGTTCCCTAGATAGGACACATCGTTCTTTGGGAAACTGTTTGCGTTGTTATGCATATAAGAATCCTGATAATTGGGATACGTGGTTAGATTTTGCTATTTTGCACATAATGCAACTCCTAGTACTTAAACAAAATTTACACTGTATGAAATATTATTTGGTATAAAAGCTGATTCGCAACTATCTCTAAAACTATTGAACCTTAGTATAATGTTGACGATTATGTTCTCAATTTAAAATCGTGCCTTCAAAATAGCTATAACGAAGCCAGAAATAATTTAATTAAATCCAAAGAAATAAACAAAAGAATCTATGATAATCTAGTATTCCTTGATATTATAGTGGGAGATAAAGTTTGCCTACTCGATACCGTAAAAAAAAATAAAAAATTAGCCCCATGTTATCTAGGGCCTTACGAAGTTTTAGAAATAAATTTTCCAGAAAATATTACTATTAAAATAGGTAGGAAAACAAAACTATATAGTTCAAATTTTATTTCTAATTTTTTTATTATTTCTTTTAAAGTTTAAAAAAAAAAATTTTTATTATTTCAAATAGATCATTATTGAAACAAAATAAACCTTTTTAAATTTTTAATCTTTTATTAACAAACAAATATTTCACCAATTGACTTATTATTTTAAAATTTGAACAAATAGGTACTTAAATAAAGCAAAAACTTTCAACTACAATTAAAAAAAAAAAAATTAACCATGTAGAGAATTTGAACCAACGACTCCAACATTTTATAAAATACGTAACATACCAAAAGTAGATTACTTAACTTATTCATCATCAAATTTTTAAGATGCAACAAGAAATTATATTTGTCATTTGTTTTCGTTTTCTTTATCGAAGCATATTGCGTAATACAAAATGTAACGATTGTGAAATGATTTTGTTTTGGTATATGGTATTGATATGCAAATACAATATATGTTCGTATATTTATATAATATAGTAAGGATTCATAGAATTTGTCTAATGTGAGTTTAATTGTTTTTTGTGTTTGATTTGATTTGATAGATAATAAATAAATAATGTATTGTAAGATTGAACATGCGTCTTTTGTTTATGTTTTATATTTTGGAAAAAAAATATTTTAATGAATATTTTTATTCATGAAAATAATATTTCTAATTGTATTTACTACCACGTTATTGTCACATTATTATGAGCATATGTATGTAAAAACATTATTAAAAAACATAAACAAAGAATTAGGTATATACACAAGTATCGTTTTACTATTAAGGAAATTATCATAAAAAATTTCTATGAAATAAAATTTGAATACTTGTACCAACTTTTTGTAAAAACGAGGAAGAGTTTAGTAGAGTAGACTGTTTCAACTCTGTAATACCCTTATGAGA
Organism: Dolichopus griseipennis; assembly: GCA_963082915.1. Lineage (NCBI taxonomy): Eukaryota > Metazoa > Arthropoda > Insecta > Diptera > Dolichopodidae > Dolichopus > Dolichopus griseipennis. The sequence goes on from OY720443.1 coordinate 117,770,704, forward strand.
GTAATATAAACATTATACCATCCGGTTAATTACCTTTGGTAAAATTTTAAACATATAGCTTTATTAGGTGTAGTATAATGCTCTTACAAAAGAAGGAGTTGTATTACAGCTACTCGAAACCACTGCAATAGATCAACCAAATTTTTTTGCCATTATACTAAACTATTTTTGGCAAAATTTCAGGAACTACAAATTTATTTTTTATTTCTTTAATATTGTTATATTATGTCTCATTGTCTAAGTTTATGATACAGTTATAAAATTTAATAAAATACTTCAGTCATCGTCTGGAATTGTAAGTGTATTGTTTAATCTTCCTACCGATTATTTTTTTAATTATCATTTGGATTCACAAAATATATAAGTATACTTTTATTTTATTACTATTCTCTTCTCTTTCCAACTTTCTTTTTTAATCTTTTCTTATTTACTTTATTACTAACATACAAATATAACAAATTATTATTAAATAAAAATTAAAAATTACGAGAATGCCGGTGGACAATGCTGTTCCACTGGGCAATCAGTTTGGTATATTAGCTTCTTTAAATGAAGGTAAGAAGCCAACAAGCCCTAAATCAAAACGGAAAAAAATAGGGTTAAGTGAAGCTTTTCCAAGTCTGGAGGATGCTTTTCGCGGGAGCTCAAATAACAACCCAAAATTCATCACCATTCAATCTTCCGACATAAATAAACCACTGTCTTCTTTCAGTGTATTCGCAAAAAAAAAGGCAATATATGGTATCAGTTCTGAAATCGAAAAGATAAACATCCTTCGGGATGGTAACTTGTTAGTTTTAACTAAAAACCAAAAAACGGCTGAGAAATTTTTAAAAGTAAAAAATTTTGGTGGTCTCTGCCCTGTTACAATTAGTTACCAAAATAACTTAAACAGTTGTAAAGGAACTATATTTGACAGAAATCTTATACAAACAACTGAAGAAGAAATTCTAGATGAATTCAAGAGTCAAGGAGTCGTTGAAGTTTACAAATTCAAAAAAAAATAGATGGGAAATCCATTCTAACGGGACTAATACTCTTAACTTTTGACCTATACAAAATCCCACAAAAAATTAAAGTAGCATGGTATTCTATTGAGGTTCGTGAATATTTTCCTAACCCAATGCGCTGTAAAACTTCTCAGCTTTTAGAGCACACCGCAAAACATTGCAGAAACATTGCCTCCATTGCCTCCTGTGATAACTGCAACCTTCCATCCCATATTCCAGTAGAAAGCACGCGTTCGATGTGTGCAAACTGTCTCGCGGAACACCCAGCTTCCTCGAGAATGTGCCCTAAATACCTTCAACAGAAGGAAATTCTAAAAATTAAAACACAAAACAAATGCACAATTAATGAAGCTAGGAAATTATACAAACAACGGCATCCACTAAATTTATCTGTAAATCTATTTTCACAGGTAATCAGTAATTCTTCAACTTCAAAAATCCAAACACCAAATCAAACTACATTAAATTTAAACAACGCTGCCCCCCAAAACTTTAATATTAAAAAACCGATAAACAAAAAGGAATCTGAAAATAAATCTATAACAACAACTTTATCTTCGGAGAACATACACTCCACCATTCCTCTAAATACTAAATCCGATAATAATAAAATAGCAGTAAACAATAAAAATCAAAATCTCGAGAACAAAACAAATAACAATAAAAAAAATGCACCAGACAAACATCCAATACCTAACATAAAAGATTGCCCTTTAAATCATTCTACATATATTAACAAAAAAACAAATTCTACTATTGACCTTACTTTAACACAATCTATTAATAACTTGATGTCTACACCAGGCACTAATAATTCTATGTCCACACAAGACAATTTCTCATTACCCAACCAAGACATTTCAGAAATTAACTTAGATAATGATTTCTTAATGGAATTATAAAACATCATCTTACATCTTACATCATTTTCATAATGATCCTTAACATTCTACAATGGAGTATTAAAGGTTATCATAACAACTACACTGAAATAGAACTACTTATTAAATCACAACACCCTCAAGTTTTTTGTTTGCAAGAAACACATTTAAAAAATAACACATCTCCACACACACCTAAACAATATTCTGGTTATTTTCATAATTTCAAAAATAACACAACAGCTAAACAAGGTACAGGAATTTTAATACACAAAGGCACTCCGCATAAAAATATTCAATTAAAATCCAATTTATCAATAGTTGCAATAGAAATCAACATTAAATTTCCGATTACAATCATTTCACTCTACATCCCACCTGAACAAAAAATTACTTCACAAGATCTTTGTCTTATAACATCTAACATTAAAACGCCAATCATCGTATCAGGAGATTTTAACGGTTGGAGTCCTCTTTGGGGCTCTTCTAGCACAAATCATAGAGGCAAAATTATAGAAGATTTTGTTTTTAGTACTAATATTTCAATCTTAAACACTCACTTCTCCACGCACGGAACATTCACTAACATAGATTTATCTCTATGTAGTACACAATTACTTACACATATCAAATGGAATATTTCCACTGATTTACACAATAGTGACCACTTCCTCATAACAATAGAAGTTAATCTTTCAAATTCAACCAATGTTAAACTTTCAAAACCCGCCAAATTTAATTGTAATCGCGCAGACTGGATGAAATTCCAAAACAAAATAAAAGAATTAAGTGAAAATATCACTCCTCAAAATATCAACAAAGAAGCATGTCAAATTCAGAAAATAATCCGATGTTCCGCAAATATTTCCATACCTATATCTTCTCCAAAATTTTCAAACCGGAATGTTCCGTGGTGGACGCCTAAACTTAAAACCCTTAGAATTCCAAAACAAACTGCCTGGAAAAATTATTGTAAAAATAGTACTATTTGTAATTTAATAAACTACCGTAAGTTAAACGCCTTATTTAATAAAGAGAAAAAAACCGCAAAACAACACAAATTTTAAGACTTCACTAAAACACTTAATCCTCAAACCCCAGTTAACACATTATGGAAAAGAATTACTCTCTTAACTGGAACATATACTCCTTTTCAAATTAATTCTATAAAAATAGGCGCAATTACAACTGATGACAAACTAAAAATCGCAACAATTTTTGGAAAATATTATTCTGAATGTTCTGAAATTAATGTACAACCCTCCGTAAATATAAGCAAACAAAATTCTTAGAAATGGACTTAAACATAATTGAATTAGAAAATAGTTTAAATACTGCTAGTGGCGTAACTCCAGGGCAAGATAAAATAAATTATGAAATGTTAAGAAAAACAGATCAAAAATTCAAATATAGAATTCTAGAATTTTTCAATAACATATACAATAAAGGCACAATCCCTCAGACCTACAAAACAGCAATAGTAATACCAATAAAAAAACCACATAAAAACATAGACGAACTTTCAAGCTATAGACCAATATCCTTATTGCCGTGTATTAGTAAATTTTTAGATAAAATAATAGCCAAACGTTTAATGTGGTATCTTTCCTACAATAAATTATTATCATCGTATCAGGTGGGTTTCAAAACAAATTCTAATACAACAGATGCTCTTATTTATATAGATCATTTAATATCGAAAAATCTATCCACAAAAAATCACACATCCATTTTATCAATAGATTTCGAAAAAGCGTTTGAAAAAATTAGTCCACACATAATTTTAGAAAAATTACAAAAATGGAAAGTCGGTCCGAAAATTTTTAATTACGTTAAATGTTTTTAAAAAAACCGTAAAATACGTTGCAGGGTGAATAATGTATATTCGCCTACATTTTCACTTTTCGACGGTGTTACGCAAGGATCACCCCTATCGGTCACTCTTTTTCTAATTGCGTTTAATGATATTAGCAAACTGATAACTTAAAAATCTTCAACCAATAAAAATCTTCAACACTGCCTATATGCAGATGATCTATATATAATGTCAAAAACAAAAAACACAAATGAAATTTCAAACCAGTTTGTTGAAGCATTAAATGCAATTAATACTTGCGAAAATTTCTGTCAACAAATGTAAGCATTTGCATGTATGTAAAAAAATTAATTGTAAATGTCCAGACATAAAATTTAATAACTCAACAATTATTAATGTAAACAATTTAAAAATTCTGGGCGTAATCTTTGATAATAAAAATAGTTTTAAGTGATGAATAGTTTACAGTGATCTAATTTTATTAGAAATAATATCACCTCTAGACTAAATGTAATTAAATATCTCTCATCAAATAAAAGTTATGTTCATACTAATACTTTACTAACTGTAACTAAATTAACAATTGTTTCTAAAATTGATTACGGACTAATAGTATATGGGAAGTGTGCAAAATCTCATTTAAACAAAATAAAAGCCCCATATAATACGGCCATTAGAAGAAGTTTAAGAGCGTTCAGTACAACACCAACAGAAAACATCCTAGCTGAAGGAGGTTTTCTAACCATAGAAAACCGAACATTGCTCCTCCGAGGAAAGTATTTGCTAAAATTATTCACAAACACAACCGAGCTGTTGCACAAAGAAGTTCAATTAACAAAATTCAGAAAAAAAATCACAAAAATAAAATCAGGACTCACTGAAACACTAAACTTAAAGATTCAATTTAACATAGAGCCACGCCAATTAAAACCCGAAATCTCAAATTTCCACCATGGTTATTACCTAATAAATCGTTTATTAGTGATCTAACACAACTGCATAACAATACTACTCACATTCAATTCATACAACTATTCAAAGCAAACACACAAATTTATAAACAAAATAATTGGGAATTTTTATTTTCCGATGGCTCCAAAAAAGAAAACAGAACTGCTTTTACGGTAGTGAATGAATCAGGCATATTGATAACAAATGGTTTACTTCCTTCCGACTCTACTATATTTGAAGCGGAATTATAAGGTATACTATCAAGTTTATTAATAACGAAAGACACCAAAGGAAAAAAAATAATTTTTAACCAAAGTCTATCAGCTTTTGAATCCATCAAAAGTATGGGGAAAGGTTCTGAGGTTATTAACACAATAAAACAACTACTAATAGAAATGACAAACAAAGTTAAAATAATGTGAATACCGGCACATGTTGGTATAGCAGGCAATGAGTTAGCAGATAAAGCAGCCAAAACTGCAATCAATTCACCTCTGTTCACTTTCACACCATTCAGCAAAAAATCAATAGCCAAATTTACGTTAACAAGAATTTTGAATTATTTTAAAATCGAGTGGGAAAACTACAATCATAAATACAAATTAGTTAACCCGGATAAAAAACCTATTTCGCTACCAATTACGACTTCATCCACTATGAATAAATGCTTTATTAGACTTCGTTTGGGACACACCAACCTAACTCATGCGTTTTTATTGAAAAATGAACAGCAGTCAACTTGTAACTTTTGCAACAACTTCCCAATAACTATAGAGCATCTTCTTTTTCAATGCTCTGCAATAAGCCAAATCAGATCATCAACCTTTCAAAATGTTAACCCTTTTAAAATTCTCTCACACGTCACTGATGGAAACATTAATACAATTTTCAAATTTCTAAAAAAATTAAAAATATGTAATCTTATCTAATTTTTATAACAATTTTGAATTTACTTGATCATTAAATATCAAATTTAATGTCTAGAACACCTAAGTAAAACAAAACACAAAATGTATATGTAATTATCATATAAAAAAAATTAAAAAGAAACATTAAAGAAGAAAATAAACCATATTTACTTTGATTCCTCATAATTGGCAGAAATTTTCATTTCGTTATAATAACGTATAACTTATATAAAAAAGAAAAAAATAAACAAAAAACAAAAAAAAAAAATATATCATTGTTAAGCATCAAAAATAAAAATAGAATATAATATTAAATTGTTTTAAATGAAATTGAATTAATTTTTTTAAAAGTTGAAATGTAAAAAGAAAAAAAATAACACTGGAACAAAAACAAATTGTAATAAGTTGTAAATATGATATCATGTACAAAGTTGTAGAAAATTTGTAAAAGAAAAGAACAACAAATGAAGCCGATAGCCCTGGCAGCTAGTGCTTCTAAATAAGTATTGTTTATAATTTGAATTATACTCAATAAAAAATAATAATAACAATAATAATAATATACTTACCATTTAATTCGAATTTTCTTTCATCGCAATTAGAAACTAAAGTTATATTTTTTGCTAATTGAATTAATAAACTACTATCATCTACATTATAAATTTCTGTAGAACAAATTTTTATATTTTTACAATTTTGCTTAGTAATACAATGTTTAAGGTCATTTAACTGATGAAGTGCTTTATTTGTATCGTATTCATAATATTCACCGCGATATTCTAAAGTTTGTGTAATCGGATATTCTATTAAGTTACAGGTATTTACGTTTGCTAGAAGTACAATTAATTTTTTATTTACTGAAATCATTTTATACAGAATTTTTATTAAAAATATTAATTTGTTTGTTATTGTTTTTAAAAAATCCTACTTTAAGGCTTTTTATTTTGATACTCAGCATTAATTTGATACTCAGCAATTCTTCATGAGTTAAAAGCGATGGATGAATAATATTAATATTGGAAAGTATTAAATTGTCTTGTAGTTCGTTTATAATTCTGTCTATTTCTTGAATATTTAATTTAATATCGAATATCGTAATTTTAAGTTGATTATGGTTGGTTACTTCTTTTAGAAATTCTTGAGTTAACTTTCTGTCTTCTTTAATAATGTTAAGTAATTTATTTATGGATGTATTAAAGTTGTCATTTATTTGTATTTGTTTATTTATTGTTGTTATGACGGTTGTTATTGTCGGTTTCGAAATGTTGGTTAATTGTTTCTCTGTCGTCGTCGTCCATAGTTCCAGTTATCCATTTGTTAATTGTTCCTATGAAATTAAAAAGTCCACGTTATGTGTTATGTTTGGTCAATCTTTTACTTTGAGCGTTAATAAGATTATTATATATCGTTTCTATTGATATTAAATCATTTTCAGCATTTGAGGGAGTTGTTTTTATTGTACTGTGATATTGATTATTGTAAGATTTTATAGCTTCTAAAAGTTGTATTCTTATGGGGCATGGTTGGTTTAAATTTAGTATACGTAATTTTTCTGTAATTGTACTGTTAAGTCTTTCTACGTCAGAATTTCCTGTATGACTGTTGGGTTTAACAAGGTGTAATTCTACATTTTCGTTAGTAAGAAATTCTTTTATATAAATAGATTTAAATTCGTTATCCGCAACAAGTTTTTGACGTTTTTTATGATTAAAATACATTCTTAATTATACCCGTATGACTATATAGTCAAAGGGTATAATAATTTTGCCATTACGTTTGTGACGCAGAGAAGGAGGGGGGATAGATATAGACTCAAGTGTATGGATCGGATCCGAATCGAAAAATAAATCGATTTAGCGATGTATGTCCGTCCGTCCGTCAACACGATAACTCAAAAAATAAAGGAGCTAGGATTATGAAATTTTCACAAATTCGTTTTTATGCAAAAACCGGAATCGCTATTTAAATCCAGCCATTTTGGTCCATGGGTTCGGTAGCTGCCATACAACTTCTTTTTATATATGAGTATTTCTCTGTACCTATTACAGCTAGGTGTCTGAAATTTTGCCAAAAATAGTTTAGTTTTATGGCCAAAGTTTCTGCAAAATTTGGTTGGTCTACTACAGAAGGTTCGAGTAGCTGCCATACAACTCCTTCTTTTATATGAGCTTTACACTACACCTGATGAAGCTGGGTGTCTGAAATTTTGCAAAAAATAGTTTAGTGTAATGTCCAAAGTTACTGCAAAATTTTGTTGGTCTACTGCTGAAGGTTCGAGTAGCTGCCATACAACTCCTTCTTTTATATGAGGATTACACTACAGCAAATGAAGGTGGGTGTCTGAAATTTTACCAAAAATAGTTTAGTGTAATGGCCAAAGTTACTGCAAAATTTAGTTGGTCTACTGCAAAGGGTTCGAGTAGCTGCCATACAACTCCTTCTTTTATATGAGCATTACTCTACACCTAATAAAGCTGAATCTTTTAAATTTTGCCAAAATTAAATAATCGCATGATATAATATATATTTTACGGTCATGCGGGTATCCCAGAGTTGACACAGTCTACTCTACCACACTCTTCCTCGTTTTTCTATAAGTTCTACATGATTTCTGTTTTCTAACGGATAAGCAGTTGCAAATTTTGTGAATTTGTCATTAAAAACTATAAATGTTTGCTTTCTATTTGTATATCTACATGTATAATTTGATATTTATTTCTGGGTATTTTAGTTTTCTTAAACTTTGGTTTGACAGGGTTACGATATATCACTATTATTTGTAATTTTATTTATTATTAGCTTGAGTTATTTATTATACATTTTGGTTTTAAGATTATCATAAAGAATAAAAATTCCTGGATGTTTTTGTTCTTTATGATGGATAGAAACTATTTTTATTAATTCTTCTTCGGTTTTTATATCTTGGCACTTATTTTGCATTTTATAAATTTAATATTGGGAAACTTTTTAATTAAAGTTTGTTGAAAAACATTAATATCGTGATCAGATATTTGTGTTAGATTGCTACTTTACTTTCTGATACATATATAAGTTTTTAAAATATTGGTTAAGTTTTCTGTAGTTGAATTTGGATTGATATAAATTCTACGGTTTCCTAGTACTTGTTCGAATTCCTCTGTAAAGTTGGAAGTTATTATGATGTGGGTTTTAAAACGTTTTACTATTGTTTCTCAAATAGGAATATGGTTATTTTGTTCTTCTTCCTAAGAGTGAATTGTCAGTTGAAGAGAGTTATTGTCCTTGTTTTCAGAAGAGTTTTCATTTTGTTTAGTTTCAATTTACGAATTCTCTTCCTTCGTTAGAGCTGAACGTCTCGGTCAGTATATTTATTTCATGTTCGTCCGTATTAATCCTGCTGAGAAAATCAGCGATTTTATTCTCTTTCCCTTTTAATTATTCGATTTTTATATTATATTCCCCTTCCATATAATGACTAATAGTTCATTTTCAGTCGTATTGTACCTAATTTGAAATTGGATGATTGTCTTGGAATAGTACTCCACCTATTGCATAATTACTTGCGTCTGTATGTAGTTTAAAGGGTTTGGAAAAGTCTGAATATTTAAGAATAGGATGTGAAGTTATGAGAGTTTGTAATTGTTCAAAAGCGTTAATGTAGAAAGAGTCTAATTTATTTATTTGTGTGTCTTTTTTAAATACTTCGGCATTGGTTGAGCTATTTTGGCATAGTCCTTTATGAATTTTGTTTTCTATAATAGCCAGTTTTCCCAAGAAGGACTTGATTTGCTTTTGGGAGGTTGGCAGTTTTAATTCTACTATGTCTTTAATTTTTTTTGGGTTTGGCTTTATTCCGTCCTTGTTAATACATGCCCCAAATATTCTGTCTCTTTACAAAAAAAATTACATTTTTCGATCTGTATTTTTAAATTAGCTTGTCTTAGTTTATTGAAAATTTTGTTTGTATTAGTTATATGTTCTTGAATAGATGTACTGAAAATTAGTTATTACGCAAATTTTATTGATGTATTCCCTTAGCACAGAATTTATCATTCTTTGAAAAGTTGATGACGCATTTTTCAGGCCAAAAGGCATACGAATATATTCGAAGTGCCCGAAAGGTGTTGAAAAGGCTGTTTTCTTTTGATCTTTTTCATTCAGCATAATTTGGTGAAAGCCTTTCGCTAAGTCTAATGTCGTAAAGTATTGTGAACGTCCAAGTTTGTCTAAAATGTTATCAATATTAGGTATAGGAAACTTGTCGTCAATTGTTATTTCGTTAAGTTTCCTATAGTCAATTGCTATTCTCCGTTTTCTTATATTAGAATTGTCCAATTTCTTTGGTACAATCCAAAGTGGAGAATTATACGGTGAGTTAGATTCTCTAGTTATTCCTTTTTTTAACATGTCTTGATTCTGTTTCTCTATCTCTTTCTCATGGACTTGTGGGTATCGATATATTTTACTGTAAATCGAGTTTCGTGCTTTAGTTTGATCTCATATTTTATTTCGTGTGTAAAAGTCAAATTGTCACCTTCACTAAAAAATAAGTCTTGATTTTTACTTAACAAATCTTTTAAATAAGATTTTTCTTCAGAATTAAGATTTTCTTGATTAATTTTTGTTTGAAATTTCGTCTTTTATATTATTAATTGGCTCTAAGTGATTTGCTTCAGCAATTTCACTGGGGTAATTTATATTTTCGAAAGAAATTTTATATTTCGAAATTCCAGGAACTTATTTTCAACGTCGATGTTGGCTTGAAAAGGAATTAAGAAATTAATGCCTATTATTGCATCATATTTTCTACTCTTGAGAGGAAAAATTTTCCATTCCAAGGTTCCTGTTTTAATTAAATCTTTAGGGATAGGTGTATTAACTTTATGTGTTACACTTATTGGCCAACCTAAAGAATTATATGTAATAGGTTAATTAAAAGTTTTATATGGTAATATATTGGGTTTTATGAGACTAGTGTCTGACCCTGTATCTATTAAACAATTGATTGATATTGTTTCAAAAGTTAATTTAATTATTGGTAGTCTATTATCCGAGGCTAGTTTGTAAAATTTACCTCTTGGTTTGCGTCATTTTCTTCATTAATATTGTCTTTTTCCATTGGTTGTTGTTCTGTTCGGTTCTGATAGTTAAAATATCGAAATTGTCCCGATCTAATATTTTGTGAAAAATTTTGTCTCCTAAACTGTCCTGAATTTCTATTATTTTGATAATTATTTTGATTAAAGTTAGGTCTTGTACTGTTTGAATTGTTAGATTAAAATTTGGTCTAGCGTTGTTGGAATTGTTAGGTAAGTTAAGTGAATTATAAGTTCTACGGTAATTGTTATTAGAAAAATTTTGCCTTTGAAAACTAGGATTTTTATGAACAACAAGTTGATTTATTTTACCTGATTCAATATTTTTATTTAATTTATATTCTGATAACTTCGTCATTTAAATATATTTCTGATTGACAAAAAATATTATCTAATTCGAATAAAGTTTTACTTTGATCTATTTGTATATGCATAATTGTTGTTAATTTTAATTTCAAAATTTGGACTGATTCTTTGTTTATAGATTCATAAGTAAAACTTTCTTCGTTAACAAAGTTACATATTTCACTAGCTTCTGATTTTATATAGCTTAACTTATTAAATAAATCTTTAATATTAAATACCTTAAATTCCTTTGCTTGGAAGAGGAGCTGATAGATTGTGCGATTAGGTCTGAATCTCAGTGTAAGGGTGTTGACTACTGTATCCCAGTTTTTTCGATCTTCCGGAATTTCAAGGATAACATTTCTTGCTTTTCCAATAATCTTGCTGTTGATTACTTTCTTTAAACAATACTGCCTTAGTTGAACATTATTATCTCCACAAAGAGCTTCAACGTCTTCAACTGCACTCAGGAATGATTTTAGTTTAAATGAATTTTCGCCAAAAAACGATGTTATTTCATTAAAATTCCTGATTATTTTATCTGGTGTTAATTCAAAAACTGTTCTGTTGACTTGATTGAGCCTATTAGTTTTCTCATTTAATTGATGTGTTAACAAAGCAACTTTATTGGTTAACTGCTCGATTGTTACTTGTTCAGCCATTCCAAAATTTAAAATTCGATTTCGATCGAAACGTTTATTGCGGTTTTTATTAATTTTGGATCGGTGTTTCTTCGCTAAAATAATTTAAAATTTTCCTGTGTTTCATTAATTGATCCTTGTTTTGTATTTTATTACGTTTATAACGATTCGTTTTCAATGGAGGTCTTTATTTAGAAAAACATCCTACCGACTGCGCCAAAAACGATATTATATCTTTTTAATATCAAAAAAAGAAATTGTTTTTATTTTAAAATAAAGAACTTTATTTTCTTTTTTTACAATATTACAAAAACTAAACTTATTAGTTCGGTTAACTTTTATTAACTAACTTTACATTATAATTTATTAATTAATTGGATTTCCAAATTTGATGACAAAAGCAAAAACCGTTATTTTTTATAAAATATCATTTTTTTGTTAAACATATAATCGTTTAACCTTCGATCGTTCATCGACTTTATTTCATAATTATTTAAATTAAATTGTTCTAAAGGTGTCGAATTGCAATTTATTTTATCGTTTGTATTTTTATATTTCGACGTGACAGGAAAAGGTAACGTAACTCACATGGATGGTCATAACATCTTGTAATGACATTTTTTTTTTTTTTTCTTCTTATTCCTTTTCCACTCCTTAAGGAGTATAGGGCATTCAGCAAGTTTATTTTAAACTAGGCTTCAGTTTCTTTAATCATAATATTCACTAAGCCGTTGATTACTCGGCTGTAGCTATTGTATAAGGTTATGAAATATGAATGCACAAATGTTAACTTAATGCGCCATCTATAATCTTACACAAGAATTATTTATATATTTTATTATATTTATATATTTTTATTATTATTATTTATTTTTATTATTATTAATATTTTTATTCCTATAACAATATAATTATACAATTTTACGATATTTTTTTTTATTAGATATGATCTGACCGGGGTTTGAACCCGAGACCTTCCACATGAAAGGTGGCGTCTTTACAACTACGCCATTGGTCAGATCTTGTAATGAGATATCAATTTTAAAAGTTGTAAATTTTTGTATTCACCGGTTTTTGTAAAACCGGTTTCGTTGTCATCAAAATTACTAGCAGCAATCAATTTATGCACTTATGAATGTATGTGTAAAATCTAGTTGATTCGAAGATAGTTAATCGTCTGAAAATGTTGGATCAGATGATGTTTCAAAAGCGAAAAGTTTTTGTAATTTTTTATTCATATCAAAAAAATTGTTTTTAGGTACCTAAATAAAAAAATGGATTTGTAGATAATAGAAGAAATTTAATTTTTTATTTACATTGAGTGGGTAGGTAATTTTATTTTACTTATATCATCTCGTTCATTTAAAAAGGGAATTTTATTATAATTAACATCTGTGGGACTAAGCAAACATTCATATTTATACAATTTTAAAGCTAATTTCTATGTCTGTTCCTTAAGCGTATTGTCTTTTAATTCATTCATTATTTTTCTTAACTATTTATATTAACTAATTTTATAGTTTTAATATAATTCAAAAATTTTTAAATATTTAATATAATTCAAAAATTTTTGTTCATATTTTCTATTTTTATAATATTTAATTTAAAAGATAAAAAATAACAAATAGAAATAAAATCTAATATGGTAATCTTCTATTCACTTTTATCAATTTCCAATAGCAGAAAAATGTTTAAATAAAAAAAGAAAAGAAAAACAACAAAAAAAAGAAAAGAACAACACAATTTTTTTTTGTTTGTTTTGAAAAATGCATCGAGTGCTGTTAGTAAATTTGATGACAACGTGACCGGTTTTTGTGAATACAAAAATTTACAACTATTACGTCAAAGTTTTTTTTTATTAGATATGATCCGACCAGGATTTGAACTCGAGACCTTTCGATTGAAAATCCGCCACTTTACCATTGAGCTATCGGTCAGATAATACAATTTAAAATACTTAATACTTAATAAATTACTTAATATATACTTACTCGTAAGTGTAAATAAATTAAAATAAAGCTAAAAAGTATAAAATAAAATAAAATAATATATTTTTTTCAATATATACTTTTATTTAAGTAAAACTAGACCCATAAATGTAGAACACAAAAATTTTCTGGTAGATTTTGGAAATTTGTTCCTGTTTTAATATTAAAGTAAATTGCTGGTAAACGTAACAGTTCTTTTAATGCTTTTAAACTTTTAAGCTTAAAATATTCAAAATTTTCAATAACCACAAATTTATACCTAGTAGAATTGCTAAAATGAGAGACAGTTTTTTAAATTTACCTTACCTTAATCCACCAATTTACTTTTATATTAAAACACTTTTACATGCAAAAGATCTTCTACTATGTATCAATTTTTGGTTAATGAAAATTTATTTTCTACATTTTAGGAGGCTAGTTTTACTTAAATAAGAGTATACATTAAAAAAAATAGCTTTATTACTTTATTTCATTTATATAATTTCTACGTCAAATAACAAAGTTTTCCTGGACGAACCTAATTCATTTGAAGTTTTTCTACAAGATGAAATAACCATATTTGTTTATTTATATAAATATTTGATTATTTGAAAATTTTCTCACATTTTGACACTCGGTATAAAACCAGACTTTTTAATCAAAATTTTTTTATTCACATGCTTTAATAAATAATAAAATCCTAATATGATGCACATAAAAAAGAACAAATCGTATTTTACTCCTTGCAAATTTTGAAAGGTATTAAAATAACTACTTTTAATTTCAAGACTAGTTTTTGAATTTCATATATTTTTACACCCTACACCTATGAAATGGGAAAAGAGTATATAAACTTTGGTACGGTGTTGTAACCACCTAAAGGAAGCGAGCTAAATATGAAAAGTATACATATATTGATCAGCGTGACCTCCTGAATCAATATAGGCATGTATGTCCGTCCATCCATCGGTAGGAACGATAAGTGAAAAGCTAATGGAGCTTTCTCGATGAAATTTTAAGTGTAGATTATTAAGACTTAAATTACGGCGGGGATTGGAAGAAATCGGCCCATGGGTTCGGATTCCGGACCTTTTTATCGCTAAAAAATTAAAAACATAAATATTAAACATCAAAAAAACTTGAAATAAATGAAAATATATTTATTTCAATTCAAAAGTGAAAAAATTTGAATTATTAAATTTTGTGATAAAAAGCTAATCAAGAAATAATATATTTAATAATTCAAATTTTCCAATATTGCAATTATTTTAAATTGTTAGTTTATTTACCTATTAGAAAAGTTTATAAACACAAAATGTGCAATAAATGTATTTCTAAAATACAATTACAAATTTAGAACTTTTCATATAATTCATTTAAATATAAAAATAAATTTTACATAAATGCAGCAATTAATTCATTTAAATATTAAAAATATATTTTACATAAATGCAGTAAAACGTCTTAGTTATATATCGCCTATGGTAATAAATCAATAAAATATATGATATAATAAAAATTAAAAAAAAAGGAATTGAATCGTTTATTAAAAAAATATTTTGTTTTTAATTTATAAAATATTATACAAAATATGTTTTATGGTAAAACTCTTAGCCTTTTAAAAAATAAAAATGTTAAATAAAAAAGGAAAGAACCCTCGTGTATCAAATTTAAAGTTTCTATCTTAATGAATTTCGAAGATAAGCTTTTTAATTTTGGGATTTCTGAGGATGTACCTGAACCACCACTACAATTAAGTATAAATTTCAGGGACAATTATGGAATAGGAAATACATTCTATAGCGTCGAAATTATACTCAAATCGATCAAAAAGCTTCTAGAATCCGAACTCATTGACCGAACTCGACCAGAACCAATTCACATGATACTTTTATTACTAGTAACCTAGAGTTTAAATTTCATCAAAATTGTTAAAAAAAGATTCTCAATTTCTTTGGGATTAATTTTGCGATGAATCTTTCAAAAAGTTTAAAAAAACTATAACCCAGTGTTACAAAATCCTTCAAAAGAGTTTTACGAAAGAATTTTACCTTACAACTGATGCAAACGACCCAACTTTAGACGCCGTTTTATCGCAGAAAACATTAGAACAAGGCAAAGTAATGGATCTACCAATCGCTTATTAGTAAAACATTAAAAAAAGCCGAACGAAATTACTCCACTATTGAAAAAGAAGCTTTAGCAGCCGTTTGGGCAACGTTTCATTTTCGATGGTAGAAAAATTACGGTTCTAATCGATCACAAACCCCTTTTTTGGATTTTTAACATTGATAGTCAAATTTCTATAATTATGCGCCAGCGAATTAAATTAGAAGAATTCGATTATTGTGTTATCCACAAATCGGGTAAATTGAATACTAATGTAGATACCTTATCTCGATTAAAACTATCCAATTTTAATGTAATTACTAAAGCAAAATTTAATAAATAAAACAAATCACAGTCAAAAGAATATATCTCAAGACAAAAAATCCTAATTTTTCTGAAAACCACAATTTCGACCAAGACGATATTCATAAAAAAATATTACAAATCAAAATATACAATCAAGTGCTGATATAATAGAAAACAAAATTACTACTTTTACCGATGCTGCAGAAATCAAAACAACTCTAGAAGAGTAACATAATAGTCCAGTTGACTGACTGCAAGGTGTAAGTCGTACAATGCAAAGACTTAAACAAAAGTTTTACTTCAAAAATATGAAACAAACTATAATCAAATAAATATCTTCTTGCAAAATATGTCAAAAAAATAAATTAAGCTTAAAACCTAAAATACCTATTAAATTAACAAATATACCTAATAAACCTTTCGAAAAAATTTATTTGCACAAAGTAGGACTACTATCTATATCTGAATTGGGTAATATTTACTCACTAAATTTTTGTTACCTATCCCTATTCCTAATCAGGAAGCTGTCACAGTAGCCGACGTTTTTGTACGGAAGATCATTTGCATTTTTGGTAATGCAAAAATAGTTCTAACTGATCAAGGTACTAATTTTATGAGTGAAGTGTTTAAGAGGACTTGTTCATTATTAGAAATCAAAAAGGTGAACACCACCAGTTACCATCCGGAATGCAATGGTTCCCTAGAAAGGACACATCGTTCTTTGGGAAACTGTTTGCGTTGTTATGCATATAAGAATCCTGATAATTGGGATACGTGGTTAGATTTTGTTATTTTTGCACATAATGCAACTCCTAGTACTTAAACAAAATTTACACTGTATGAAATATTATTTGGTATAAAAGCTGATTCGCAACTATCTCTAAAACTATTGAACCTTAGTATAATGTTGACGATTATGTTCTCAATTTAAAATCGTGCCTTCAAAATAGCTATAACGAAGCCAGAAATAATTTAATTAAATCCAAAGAAATAAACAAAAAGAATCTATGATAATCAAGTATTCCTTGATATTATAGTGGGAGATAAAGTTTGCCTACTCGATACCGTAAAAAAAATAAAAAATTAACCCCATGTTATCTAGGGCCTTACGAAGTTGTAGAAATAAATTTTCCATAAAATACTACTATTAAAATAGCCATAAAAACAAAACTATATAGTTCAAATTTTATTTCTAATTTTTCTATTATTTCTTTTAAAGTTTAAAATTTTTTATCTTATATTTTAAATAGATCATTATTGAAACAAAATAAACCTTTTTAAATTTTTAATCTTTTATTAACAAAAAATATTTCACCAATTGACTTTTTATTTTAAAATTTGAACAAATAGGTAGGTACTTAAATAAAGCAAAAACTTTCAATTACAATTAAAAAAAAAAATCAACCATGTAGAGAATTTGAACCAACGACTCCAACATTTTATAAAATACGTAACATATCAAAAGTAGACTAGTTAACTTATTCATCATCAAATTTTTAAGATGCAACATAAAATTCTATCTGTCATTTGTTTTCGTTTTCTTTATCGAAGCATATTGCGTAATACAAAATGTAACGATTGTGAAATGATTTTGTTTTGGTATATGGTATTGATATGCAAATACAATATATGTACGTATACGTATATAATATAATAGTAAGTATTCATAGAATTTGTCTAATGTAAGTTTATTTTTTTTTTTGTGTTTGATTTGATTTGATAGATAATAAATAAATAATGTATTGTAACATTGAACATGCGTCTTTTGTTTATGTTTTATACGTCGGAAAAAAAATATTTTAATGAATATTTTTATTCATGAAAATAATATTTCTAATTATATTTAAAATGAAACTATTTTTAACTTATAATAATATTCACTTACGATTGTTTTCTTTATTGAGAGAGCTTCCTGGTATAGTTGATGATATGATTCCTTTACTCCGAAGGTGTTCACCAATTCAGCTTTTATTTGGTCCCAGTTTGCATCGCCTAGACACCGCAATACATTTAGTGCTTCCCCTTGAATTTTGTTTATTATTATCCTCTGGAATACATAGTCTTTGATTGTTGGACTTGATGCAAGAAGAGATATTATAGTGTCTTCCTCTCTTATAAATGATGTGAGGGCATATTCATTGTCTCCTCTAAATTCGTGAATTCTCTGAGCATCTTTTACTAGATGATCGATGGTCAGAGAATAAATCGGTGCATTATTTTGTGCCATAGTTTTTGTATCACTCACTTCATTATTGTAATTATTATTATTTTTATTATTAGTGGTTTGTGGTACACTATAAACTTGGGGTCTTTCAAAACCACTTGTTTTTACTTTTGGCATAGAGTATAATATTTATATTATTGTTTTTTTTTCAGTAATTTTTTTTTTAATTAAATTTTTAATTAATATAATTTTTTATTTTTTTTTTGTTAGCTATAGATTTAGATATTTAATTTATACTATATTTATATTTTTATTTATTTATTTTATTTATTATTTAAATTAATTTAATAATTTATATTATTTTTTTTTTTTTTATTTATTTATTTTGTTTTCGGTTCGATAACACTGGATCTATTCTCTTTTTAGTTAGGTCCTACCGGCTGCGCCAATTATGTTTGTTCTGCAATATATTTAAATATAAAACACAAAACACAAATTAACTTTTAGAAATTAATTTCTTTTTTTTTTCTTAAGACTCTGCTTTCTTTAATTTTTTACAATCGTATTTATAATCAATATCTTAAACTAATTATATGAAATCTTTCGCAACAAATTTGAGTTCGTATTACAAGTACTTATAATATAATATTGTTCGAACTTAAATTTGTGTACAACATTAGTTTCATATTACATATTTATGTAATTCTTATTTTAAAATGAAATTTACTTATTGTGACATTAATTATAATTTTTTATTAGAAATTATCTTTCGAAACAAAATTCAGTATCGAGTTACAAAACGAAAATCACTTATTACAATATGTATACTTGTTACCAAATCATCGTACTGAATTTAGTGTGGCATAATTTCGACATATGTCTTTTATCATATTACTATCATATTTTATTTAAATGAAAAAAAAAGGTTCAAAAGCAATTGAACTCATTATACTGATTATACAAAAATGTATTTAATTGCATTTTTGTATAAGAATAAAAAAATAAAAAATAAAACTAAGAGAAATAGAAAGAACAAAATTAAGAATATTGAGTTGTTCTTGTAGCTTTAAATTTTATATTTATAAAGTGAATTTTGAATGAATAACTAAAAAGAGAAATTCATTGAATGTTAAATTTAAATTAATCCCTTCGTTCATATCCAAATAACTTGGTATTATAAAACTTTGTTTAAATTCTCTTAAATTATTACTATATACATTTCCATTTATTTCTATTAAACAGTTGTTAAAGTTAAAAATTTAATTTCCATTTAGTTTAAAATTACGTTCATCACAAGTATCATTAAAGATTGAATTGATTTGATTTTTTGTAAGTACTAGTCCTGTTTTTAAAACAACTATTTCTGTTATGGTATTATATTTTTAAACAATTTCTACTATATATACAATTTTTTATTATTTGTATTATTTTTTTTAATTCTTTATTGTTTTCAAACTTATAAATTTTCTTATTATACTTAATTTCTTGTGGTTCAAATTCTAATTCATTATTGAACTTATATCTTACTGGTATTACTAGTATTTTAGGTAGAACAATTATTAGGAACTTTAAAAACAAATATAATATTATTTTTATTATCAGTTAGAGTAGCTAGTTTAATATTTTGCAATTTATTAAAATCTATATCGTATTCTAAGATTTCTTCGTTTGTAAGTATGTTGCTGTGTATTGTTTCTAGTCTAGCTGAAGCAATATTGTCTTGTATGTGATCAATGTTATCTTGTAAAATTTTTAGCTTTAGTACAAAGTATGTGTAAAGTACTTGTTTGTATAATTTTTTATGTTTGGTTTCTATTTCGTTCAGTGTATCGTTGATTAATGATCTGTCATTTTCGATTATTTGTTTTAGTTTTATGAAAGTGCTGTTGAATTTACTATTAATTTTGATTTGAGAGTTTGAATTTTCTATAATATTATAGTTGTTTTGGTCTATTACTTTTAAATGATTCTCTATTTCTTGCCGGTCATTATCATCCATGATGCCGTATAACCATTTGTGCACGGTGCCAACCAAATTAAGTAATCCTCGTTTATGTCTATGTGGGATTAATGTTCTAATTTTATTTTTTACGAAATTTAATTGATGCATTAAAAAAGTTGATTTATTTCCTATTTCAGACATTTTTATATTATTTTCTAGATCATCTAATATTTTTTCAATTTCCTTAGGATTAATTATGTATATGTAAAATTGTATCATAATTTTCTACTAAGATTACATCTTCTATTTTGATCTCCATGTATCCAAAGTCTGACTCGGCCTTCTCAAAGGTGAGATGGGCCTGGGTGGTCGTCAGTATGGTCGACAACATCAGGAATATTGTGAATATCAATTTTACCTGAAAATTTATAATTTCTTTTAATATTTGATGGGTGTATGTTCTCCAATTTGGATTTTATGAATTTAGGTTGTTCTTTATGCCTAACGCTTTTATAGTTTTTAATCTATCCCTCGGTTCTATGTTCTGTGTAATTTCTTCTTTTTGTGTTAAGCAGTGCTTTTTTTGGAAAAAAATATTTACCGGAACGCCATATTATTTTTAATTCTATAAGAAAGAAAACTGATACAGACACTGAATTTAATCTATTGAATATTCATCATTTATTATACGAAAAAATAAAATTAAAATTAAAAAATAAGTAAATCAAAAATTATTTAAAATCGAAATAATTAATGAAGGGTACTAAATCATTCAACAGTAAATGCACTACAGCTAAAAATCCTGAAGAGAAGTAATTGCTGAATGTGTGTTAAATTTTATTGAGTTTTAAATATATAATTTTTTAATTGAATTGAAATAAATATATTTTCATTTATTTCAAGTTTTTTTGTTTTTTAATATTTTTAAATAGATAAATTTGTAAGAGTTTGTAGTATTTTTGAATAGATAAAGTAATTAGAAAATGTTCTTAGCATTATAAAGTTAATTTGGTTAGCTATGTCTTACGATCAAACTAATAAAAGCTTTTATGGTTTTAAAATGACTTATGGATATCTCTTTAAATTTGAACCAAATAGGTGTAGGGTATTGTTAAGTAGGTTGCACCGACTGACTGTTTCTTTACTTTTTCTAATATTTACTTACATAACCTCTAACTATAATAGTCGTATTATGTCATATGATATCATATGATTTTGTAATATTGTATGACTTTTCATATAACTAACTATAGCTTTTTCCGATTGAATGAAACTATTTTTCAATTGAATGAAACTATTTTTTAAATAAATGAAACTATTTTTCAACTGAATGAAACCATTTTTCAATTGTATGAAACTATTTATTAATTAAATGAAACTATTTTTCAACTGAATGAAACCTTTTTTAAAATAACTGAATACTTTTCTAAAATTAATGAAACCTTTTTCAGAGTATATGAAACTAAAAAAAATTCAAATAAAAAGAAATTTCGGGGATATAATAAAAACTGGGAAGAATACGCTTGTACCAAATTTCGAGTTTCCATTTTTATTAATATTTCAATAAATAAGTACTTTTGATGTGTTGCAACATAAAATAATATCTAATGAAAGTGTTAATGCTGATGGGTTTAAAATATTTTTAAAAGTGCTACTGGAAAAATTAGCAATACCACAAACCTACAAAACAGCTTATGGATAATGCCAAAACTCCCAAAGGAAGAGATGTTGAAGATATAATTACGAACAGTGGATCTATTTTAAAATTTTACCACCATATTCTCCAATGCATAACCCGATAGGGAAAGAATTTTCTAAAATAAAATTATATGCGCATACAGTGTAAAAAGATACTGAAAATAATGTTCATTTTCCCACGTAATTAACGAAAGTACATTATATATTAACATCAGCAGATTTCTTCAAAATGATTGGATTAACTCAGCATTTTAAAGCTTAGAAATTGAAAATACCACGTCGATTGCATAATTAGAGCAATCGTTTGATGTCAGCTTATTAACACTTTGGTTAACTACAAGTGGAAGAATTAGCTCGATCTTGTAGCTCGATCTTGTAAGAATTATATATAGATAAACATTTTCATGCTCAAAATTTCTATGAAATTTAATTCGCATATTTTATCAAATTCTCTCTAAACTTTTTACATATTGTAAATGTATTGTAACTATTGATACCTAATAATAATATATTATACCTTACACCTATAGAATAGGTAAAGGGGTATATTTACTTTGGTATGATTTTTGTAACCACCTAAAGGAAGCGAGCTCCTGAGTCGATATAGCCATGTTCGGCCGTCCGTCCGTCCGAGGCACAGTTCCGAAGACCTTAAAGCATATTTTCGAAATTAATAAAGATAGTAACTTCCAACAATTGTAGAAGCTCCAAATTTGGCACAATGGTGTCTTCACTATTTCCTAATTTAGATCGATCGGAGTGGTGGTTCGGAGTGGTGGTGAAATTAATAAAAATAGTAACTTAAAATTAAGATAGAACGTTTAAATTGTGTACAAGAGTTAACTAGTATTGAAAGTATGACGTGGACGGCGGGTGAAATCGTAGCATGGTTTCGGGTTCTAGAACCTTTGAAAAGTTCAAGGGCTAACAAACATATATCTTAAAAACACCATAATTCAAAAACTAATGACGCTATTTTGATGAAATTTAAACTCTATGTTAATAGTAATAAAAGTAAAAAAGGTCGAGTTCGGATTTTAGAAGCTTCTGATCGATTTAAGGCCAAACGAGTATAATTTCGAAGCCAAAGAATATATTTTAATTGTAGTGGTAGTTTAGGTGCCTCCTAAGAAATCCCAAAATTAAAAAGCTTATTTTCGAAATTCATAAAGATAGAAATTTTAAATGTGATACACGAGGGTTCTTTCCTATGTCCGTTTTTATTTAACACTTCATTTTTTTAAAAGGCTAAATATTTTATAAATTAAAAACAAAATATTTTTTTAATAAACGATTAAATTCCTTTTTTTTATTTTTATTGTATCATATATTTTATTGAATTATTATCATAGATGATATATAATTAAGACATTGTGTACGATACTTAAGCTATATTCAAAGGTACTTGCTGCATTTATGTAAAATTTATTTTAATATTTAAATGAATTATATGAAAAGTTCTAAATGTGTCATGGTATTTTGTAATTGTAGTTAACAATTTAAAATTATTGCAATTTTGAATAATTTGAATTATTAAATATTTTATGCTTTGATTAGCTTTTTATCACAATATTTAAATATAACAATATAAAAGTATTAAATAAGAAAGCAAATAGGACATTGTACCTAATTCCAGATTATTAATCTATCGATCTTCATTTCGTAGATATGTTGGATAGTTCTTTGGAAGAGTGTGGGAAATATCTGAACAAGCACTATAATTAATACCCAATGTTAAGAACGAAATGGAAACAATAAAGTACAATATTGTATCAAATTTAAAGTATCGATAATATAAATTTTGAAGATATACTTGTTAGATCTTGGGAGGTGCGTGGGAGATATTCGAACTACCACTATAATTGATCAAACATTTCAGGAATACGGCAAAAGTAGTATGTTCTCCTAAAGTTATGCAATAAAATGGTGATAAGTAAAAAGTTTTGTGCTTTTGAGTATTTTAAATTAAGCTTAGCGGTTAGAATATCAGTTATGTTTAAATTTCAAATTAAAACAATAATAAGCTTAAACTAGTTTGAGTCTTTGAGTATTTTAAATTAAGCTTGGTTGTTAGGATATCAGTTATGTTTAAAATTCAAATTAAGATATGTGCTTATTGTTCTTAATTAAATACCTATGAAAAGTTTTTAAAGTTTGGTTTGAGTACAAAGTTAATATTATCAAAGTTTAAGTTTGATTTAATATCTCCGCGAAAATTAAAAAAAGTTTTATAAATTAAAAAAAAAAAAAAGCTTAAGCTATTAAACTAAATATTTTTAATTAGATATGAAAAGTTTTTTAAATATCAGTTATGTTTAAATTTCAAATTAAAACAGTAATAAGCTTAAGATATTGTGCTTATTGTTCTTTTTTTTTTTTTTTTTTTTTTAATTTCTTTATTAGAATAAAATACTATAAAATAATAACAATAAACATTTTTCCGAAAAACGAAATTAATGAATATTAAATAACAAATTTAAAATATATGATCAAAATTCATTATGTATTAAATAGTGTATTAATATTTTTTTAAATTTATCCAAATTGCCTATTTCCCGAATTACAGCTGGTAACGCGTTGAACAAATGAAGGCCTTTGTAAAATAAACTATTCTGTGTGTTGTTTCTTCTGAAAAGTGGAAGTCTGAACATGCTTGCTGATCTTAAATTATAATTTACTATTTCTCCGACATAGCTAATAACTCTCGTTAAATATTCAGGTAACATGTTGTGCTTCATTTTAAAAACGAAGATTAATACATTAAAATGCAGTCTCTGCCGTACAGACATCCATTTCAATTTTTCCAGCATATATTGCACGTTTTTTCTCCTACTATATTTTAATATAACACGCATCGCTTTATTCTGTAGGATTTGAATTCTGTCTTTCTTGTTTTCATTGCATAAGAACAATAAAGATGCACAGTAATCAAAGTGTGGTAAAATCCTTGTGTTATATATAGTTATTGCACATTTATGTGTTAATTTATTTCTGATTCGACCAAAATAGCCAATCTTTTGGGCAATTTTGTTGCTAATGTACACTGCATGATTATCAAATGACAGATTTTCATCTATCAAAACTCCAAGGTATTTAATAACGTTTACGCGATCTATATTTTCATTTGCTATATTTATGTTTGTAGTATCGTTTGTTCTGTCGTTTATAATCATGTACTTTGTTTTATCTAAATTTAATTTTAGCTTGTTCATACAAAGCCATTTGAATAAATGTTCAAGATCTGAGTTCATTTTATTGCAGCATTCTTTTAAATCTCAACCAACTATGTATATTAAAGCGTCATCAGCAAATAAAATAATTTTACAAAACTTAATACACGATTTTATACCATTGATGTGGATTAAAAAGCTCAAAACACCTAAAATCGTCCCTTGCGGCACGCCATTATTAATTAATTGACTATCAAAAAACTCACCATTTACATTTGTTCTTTGTGTTCTACCTTCAAAGAAAACTTCATCAATAAAATCTTGCGATCTACAGTGTCAAACGCTCGTTTAAAGTCAAGAAAAACTGCTGCCACCACAAGGTTATTTTCTTTTGCAAGCTTCCAATTATACAAAACCAAATTTAGTGCTGTTTCACATGAGTGTTTGCCACGAAAACCACTTTGTTCATTACACAGGATGTTGTTTTGCTCTAAGTATTGTTGTAATTGCGAATTTATTACTTTTTCTAAAATTTTTATTATAATTTTGTTTTGCATAATCCACAATTTATTATTATATTCAAAAATTTTTTATGCCAATACCTTAATAGAATTTTTTACGTACATCATAACTCCTCCTGTATGTCTTGAATGAGAGTTGCATCTATAAACGTTATACCCTTCTAATAAAATTTCATTTTCATTAATATCTTGTGTTATATGCGTTTCACTTAAAATTAAAAAATCGAAATAATTAAAACTATACATGTGTTCTAATGCTGGTAGATTTTTGGTTAAACCTTAAATATTCAGGTAAATTGCTTTTAAATGTTGTCTTGAATCTTGGGTGCTATTTAATTGCCAGTATATTATTTTGCTTTTTACTATATTTAATTTTCTTTTATATATCGGACAGTCACTACTTTTTGTATCATGATCAACACTTAAGTTTTCGAGATTTAAATCAATTTTAGCCCTAGCACAATTTAATCATTTATTTGTAGTTTTCGTACATTTTGCTGCTAAATGATCTTTACTGCCACATTTATAACAACACGATCCAATTGAACACTTATCTGCGTTAACCCTTATAACACTTATAGCATCTGCGTACACTTAACAGCTCATACACTTTACATCGATCCCACTCAATATTAATTTTTCCTTTTTCAATAAATTTTTTAAATGCACTACCATCTATATCTATTATGCGTTATTATTTCATAATTAAATACTATTTTTTTCTTTTTTGATTCATAAACTTTAAGACATTTAATATTTTTTATCTCTACATTATTTTGGGCTTTAATTGCTTTAACAATTTCTTCTGCACTTAGTTTTTGACTCATACCAACTACTAATATTTTTGGATTAAGTAAAGAAGGTATTTTCACTTCATAATTTTTGCCAAATTTGTTTTCTATTTCTGACTTAATTTTATTAACTGATTTCTGATTCAAACAACTTATCGATACCGCACCATTATTTTTTAAGCCATGAATACTATTTACTTCAACTGCAAGAGCTGATGGATTTTTATTATTTTTTATATCTTGAATTGTTTTTTCACTATTCTGATTATTTTCTTTTGGTTTAATTATTACAGGCAATTTTAATTGATCAGCATATGTTTCTACTTTTTTTTATTATTGTTTTTTTTTATTTCAACAAGAATTTCATTTTTAGATACCTTTATACTTTTATTTATATTGTTTATGTTTTTTTCTATTTCTTCACTATTACTCAAATGATTTTTATTTTTACTCATCTCATTTATTGCTGCTTTTAACTCATCAATTTTTTTATTCACACTTTCAAACCCTTTTTCACTACAATTATCACAAGAGTATTTAATGTTATTATTTGCATTTATAATATGTAATTCATTTGCGGTGAGCTTGGTACATTTTACATGAAAAGAAATACATGGTACATTTCTTAATTAAATATGAAAAGTTTTTAAAGCTTGGTTTAAGTACAAAGTTAATATTATCAAAGTTTAAGTTTGATTTAATATTTCCGCGAAAATAAAAAACGTTTTATAAATTAAAAAAAAAAAAAAGCTTAAGCTATTAAGCTAAATATTTTTAATTAGATATAAAAAGTTTTTTAAATATCAGTTATGTTTAAATTTCAAATTAAAACAGTAATAAGCTTAAGATATTGTGCTTACTGTTCTTAATTAAATATGAAAAGTTTTTTAAAGTTTGGTTTAAATACAAAATTAATATTATCAAAGCTTAAGCTTCATTTAATATTTCCGAGAAAATTGAAAAAAGTTTTATAAAATAAAAAAAATTAGCTTAAGCTATTGAGCTGAATATTTTTAATTAGATATGAAAAGTTTTTTAAATTTGGTTTATGCTTAATATTATCAAAGTTTAAGCTTGATTTAATATTTACGTGAAAAATTAAAAAAATTCAAAGCTGATGAAGCTCGTCCGTTATGTTTGAAAATTAAGCTTCCAACTGTCATTTTAAAGTTGAAAAGCTTAAAAAATCATGGAAATTTTTTGTTTGATTTTTAACTTAACTGCAAAAGTTTTGAAAAAAATGAAACAATTAAAAGTTTGAAATTATATTGTTAATTTTTTTTTTTAACTTGAACTTGATCACGTTTTCAATAAATTTAAGCTTGATTTAATATTTCTGTGAAAATAGAAAAAAAGTTTTATAGGTTTTGAGTTGAATATTCTTGATTAGATATGAAAAGCCTTTATAGTTTTGGTTTAAATACAAAGTTAATATACAAAACTAATTTCAATGTTAAAATTAAAATTGAAAGACACTTTTAATGTGTGTATAATATTTTTTATTTTATTTAAACATCTTTAAATTGTGATTTTTTATTAAGCTAACAAAAATTTGATTTTCTTTTGTTTTGTTTTTTTTACAACTATTGCTCAATGGCATAATGCCCCCAAGCATATGTTTATACCCGTGCATACATATATGACATCGGGTATATTAAAATTGCTCCTCCGTTTGTAACGCATCGATCTAGACGAGCTAGATATAGTGTCAAGGGTACGTATCGGCTCAGAATCGAAAAATTAGTCGATCTAGCTATGTGTGTCTGTCCGTCCGTCCGTGTGTCAGCACGATAATTCAAAAACTAAAAGGGCTAGAGTCTTGAAAATCACACAAAGTGATTTTTAGACAATTTCTAGGTTCCCTATTGTTTTTGGTTAAAATCGGACCAAGGCTTCGGGGGGCTGCCATACAACTTTTTTGCACCAATATGAAGTTCTTCAAAACTAATTATACTACGGGGATGAAAATTACACACGGTTAGTTTTATAATGACTCCGGCACTTATATGAAGTTTCAAAATGTTAGGGCCCCATTTTTGGGGGGCTGCCATACAACTTCTTTGCACCAATATGAATTTCTTCAAAACTAATTATACTACGCGGATGAAAATTACACACGGTTAGTTATATAATGAATCGAGCACTTAAATGAAGTTTCAAAATGTTAGGGCCCCATTTTCGGGGGGCTGCCATACAACTTCTTTGCACCAATATGAATTTCTTCAAAACTAATTATACTACGCGGATGAAAATTACACACGGTTAGTTATATAATGAATCGAGCACTTAAATGAAGTTTCAAAATGTTAGGGCCCCATTTTCGGGGGGCTGCCATACAACTTCTTTGCACCAATATGAATTTCTTCAAAACTAATTATACTACGAGGCTGAAAATTACACACGGTTAGTTATATAATGAATCGAGCACTTATATGAATTTTCAAAATTACGGCCAATTTTTTTTTTTGTTCTTTTTTTTTTTATCTAAAAGTTGACAAGGGCAACTATAATCTTCCTCGTTTTATATTATCTTCAGTTACATATCTTTTATTATCTAATGAACTTAAAGCTACTTTATTTAAATTTTGTGTATAAATTGTATGTAAATATGATCTAAATATTTTCATTTCTTTTAAACAAGTTTAATTTTTTAACAAACAATTTTTATAATTATCTAATGTGAAAGAATTGACAACATATTTCTTTATTCCTTTAGCCTTTTTAATAGTTTTATTTTCATATGTTTGAAGGAAATACATTTTAGATTTTAATCCAATAAATTTAGAAACAATTTGTCCATTAAATTCGTCTTTAAAACGACCTAGAACTTTTTTATTCATTAGAGGAAAATTAAATAAATTGTCAGATGGATAATCTGATGTATCAAAACGTTTTGGTATTTCATTAAATATGTCAGCGTAAAAATCATCTGTCTGTATAGTATAAATGAAACTGTTAGTGTCTGTATAATTTAAAACAACCTTACTACCATATTTAGGTTTAATATAATCATAATGAAAAACACACATAAGAATTTTAGATTGTTCGAGTACCGTAAATCCCAAATATATAGGTTTGTCATAACATATATTTGTATGATTAAGCTGAATGGCTATCAAATTTTCAGTAAATCTAGAGTGACTATGATAATTTGGTTTTGCTATTAACGCTCGAGCTCCTAAATGTCTTCCTTGACTTTCCCAAGAGGTAGCTATTTTGACCTTTTTTTTTTTATTTACATTTTCCATTGTTTTACCAAAAACAGCATATTCATTAATTTAAAATAATCTTTTTCAAAAGCATTTTTAGCCATTGACCTATGTGCGTTACTTAAATCAATATATTTTTTTAACCAATTGCTTTGTGTGAATTTTAGTACTCTATAAATTTTTTTGAGAATCAAGCTGTTTCGAAGACACTGTTTTAAGTTTCGATAATGGATAATATATTTGCATTTGTTTGTTAAGTCAACTAACAGTTTAGGAATTTTACCTTTCGGTGGAACTTTGTTTTCAGCACCAAAAGGAAAATAATTGTGCAAATCATGTAAATGTTGAGGGTAATCTAAATCCACTTCTAAAACGTAACCAGTTTGCGAATCAACGGCAACTGAAAGCACATCAATATTTTCAGGAGTATCAACCCACTGAAAATCTGTATGAGGTAAATATTGGATCATTGCCCATCCATATAATTTGTTGGCATCTTCATATACTATATATTTGGAAGGTTCGTTTTTTTTATCAGATTCCCCCATATATTTATTATTTGTCACTGAATGTCTAACGTGGTGGAATTAGTCAGTGCTCAACTAATTCCACCACGTATCCCTTTTCTAAAAAAATTATACATATCAACATCAGTTAACAACTCTAATTTCATATCAGTGTATTTTACCATAGCCGCCGATGCCAAAAGTGGTGTAGTGTAAAAATTTGCAGGATCTAAAGAATAGATTTTGGAGCATACTTTTCGAAAGTTTTCAAAAACATCAGTCAAAATAAGTACATCTGTTTTAAGGTAAAGCTTAAGATAGTCCTATAAATTTTGACATTTAAACGTACTCCATACATAAACTGCATGAATGTAGTCTTCATCGGAACATGGTGTGTTTGTCATTTGACTGCTAAAATTGTCTTGTGGCGGTAAACATGTTTCGTCAAGTCGTTCAATGGAACTTAAATACTCATAGGAAAAAACTCCCTTTCGAGTCATAAGTTTAAATTTTTCATTATCATTGAATTCTTTTTTTATATGAATCAAATCGTTTTCATTTAAATTTTTACACAATGAATCAAGGCTAGAAGCCATAAATCTAAAGCTATCGAGAAAACGTAAATAAAATGAATGATTATTATCAATTGTAATTTTTTTAGATAATAAAATATAACGTTCTTTATTCAAAGGAATGACACCAATATGTCCATTCACTTCTTTTAGTTCTTTAAATAAAAGATGACAATCATTGCCGGAAAAATTGTGAAAAAATATTGGGAAAAAATTTGATCGTCTATACAATAAGTTGCAATAAGAATGAGCAAGACCTCTATAATTGCCAGTAAAGTGGCAATGGTCTGTAATTCTATTATTAAAATCTAAATGCTTACCACATATGTGACACGTTTCTTAAACCAATTGTTGTAGCTGCTCATCCAGTGTTAGCGAATTCATCGGTTTTGGACTCATAAAGAAGTTTGAATATAATTCACTGCATGTTTCTGGCAATGATTGGATAAATTCCTTAGCACAGTTAGCTGCAACAAATTCTTTGAAACAGCTTAGACCATCATCAAAAGAACATTTAATGTAGTAAGAGAAAGCTACTGGAACATGTTGATGAATGTTTGTTGTTGAAGACATCGTAGAATCAGAATTGCATGTTGCAATAGGTTGTAAAATACTCTCAACATCGGCATAAATAACAAAAGATGTTTTCAATTGTTGTTGATAATTTTTAAACTCCAGTGTATTTTTTTCAGCAGACGGAAACTTTGTAACTACTTTATTGCATTTGGGTTTGTGTAAGTCACGTTGTTGTAATGTATGAAAATGTTGCAAGCGCATATTACAAATATAAATTTGATGAATATTCCTTGTTACAGACCGACTTATCAATCTTGATAAATGTTTTATGTAAACAAAATGAAATTTTTCATCCCTTTCCAAAACAATTTAATTGGAAATTGCATATTGCCAAAATTAAGTTGTAAAACATCGCCAAACTCAAGCTTGACTATAGGTTGAGAAATGTCACTAATTTTGTATGAAGATGTTCGTTTTGCACTTTCAGCGCAAGTTTGTAAGGCTGATACTAAACTCCACTTAAAACAGAAGTTATCATTATTGTGGATATTAATGTAGGCTTTTTTATCTTCTATGTTTTTTGGTAACTTAATATAACTAGAAACGTAGATTGGTTCATATTTATTAATATTTATTTTCACGTGTAAAATTCTAATCAACGCCTAGCCACTATCCTTTTCTTGGAAGTCTTCTGCTTGTTGTTGAATAACGTCCTTAGCATTTTCAAAAAAATCATTAAGATCGTCTGCCTGTGTAATGCTTAACATTCGAGTTTGAAATTTGATTGATATATTTTCAAACTCTTCTTCTGTTGGTTTTATATATTCATCGGAAAGTTCAAGATTCGCCTTATTGACATTGTGCCTTTTTAGTGATTGTCTCAACAAAACAAATAATTTTAATCAATTGGAAATAATAGCTGCAACAGAAAAACCTGATTTTTTTATTCTATCAGACACACATATGACGGAACATATCAGCGATGATGAAATTAACATACAAGGCTATAATCAGATAATATCATTCTCAAATTCCACAAGAACCGGGAGCGTGATTATATACTACAAAAAAGAATGGAAAGTGACCAAGAAATTTGAAAAAGTGGCCAATTCAAAATATTGGATTGTTGCTTGCACAGCTAAACGTAAAAATACCCACATTATGATTGTAGCATTACGTAGATCACCCAGCGGTTTTGAATCGGAATTCTGCGAAATTTTCCAGGAAACTTTAGATGATATATGTGAAGAAACATGTGACATAATAATAACAGGAGACTTTAATATAGATTGGTCAACTAATAACTTTTATAGAAATAAAATCGAAAGCTCATTGAACGACAATGGACTTAAACAAATGGTGAATGAATATACTCGGATAACAAATACGACCAGAACTATAATTGACTATGTTATAACAAGCAGTTACAAACTAATGGTGCAAAATTGTAATATAAACAAAATATCAGATCATGAAATGATACAAATAGTAATAAAAGATGAAAAAAATTATCATGAAAAGAGGTGCAATAATAATACGATATATTTAAATACAAAAAAGACCTATTTACAAGAAATCCAAGCCCAATAATAAAATTTGAAGAAACCATAAGTGTTAGTCAAAATGTATTAATGTTTGATAACTACCTGGAAGAAACAATACGAAAGTTTACTAGAAGAAAAACGATAAGGGAACAAAATAATGTGAATAAATGGTTTACTAGTGAACTGTGTTCAATAAAGCGAAATAAAATAATTAAATATCAAATTGCTAAATTTGAGAATACTGATGAAGCATGGAAAGACTACAAATCAATTAGAAATATATATAAAGTAAAAATTGAAAACGAGAAATATAACTACATCAACGGCAAAATAAATAGTGCAAAAGACCAAAAACAAATGTGGAGAGAAATCAAAGACTTAGTAATTAAGAAAAATCCAACTGTGATAAATTCGGTGATATTTAATTATGTAAAATATAAAGAGAACAATCAAATAGCTGGTCAATTCAACAATTATTTTGTAAATAGTGTTAAGGTAATACGAGAATCAATAGAAGATGTGCAATATACGAACCAAATACGTGTGGTCAACTCAAAATTCGAATTCAGTGCAATAACAATCTTAGAGCTTAAAAATATAGTAAAACAAGTGAAGAAGAAGCCAGATTACTGTAAAATTTCAACAAAAATCATTCTGGATAATTGGCATTTAACGTGCAACATCTTACTAAGGATAATAAATAAATCATTAGACACTGTAGAGTTTCCAGAAAATTGGAAAGAATGTATGGTAACTCCAATTGAAAAAGTGGCAAAAACTAAAAAATGTGAAGAGTATCGTCCCATAAATACTTTAAAAACGTGTGAAAAAATATTAGAAAAAGTCGTGAAAGAACAATTAGAAAAATATATAGAAAACAATAATCTACTATCGAAATACCAATCGGGGTTTAGAAAAACATTTTCGTGTGAAACTACTGTAAATTATGTAATAAATCGTTGGAAAAACATAGAAAAAAATAAAAAGATAATGGCAATCTTTCTAGACTTTAAAAGAGCATTTGAGACAATTGATAGAACAATTCTAATTCAAAAACTATATATGTATGGAATCCGGGAAAAAGAACTGGAGTGGTTTAAATCGTACTTAACAAACAGAAAACAAATAACAAAAGTTAACGGTATTAAATCAGAAGTTATTAATAATGATTTTGGAGTTCCGCAAGGATCAATTTTGGGTGCATTATTGTTTATTATATACATAAACGATATGCCACAAATACTGAACAAGTGCGAAATTGTATTATACGCAGATGATACTCTAGTATACGCGGAAGGAGAAACTAATGAAGAATGTCACAACAAGATTACACACGATATAAATAATATAAACGCATGGCTAAAAATGAACAAACTCAAATTAAATGAAAACAAAACAAAAATTTTGGAAATAAATATGACTAGTGAAACGATAATCAAAATTAATAACAAAATTATAGAAAAAGTAAACCAAATTAAATACCTTGGATTTACAATAGATAATAAATTGAACTTTAAAGAACACATTGAATATATATGTAAGAAGATCGGAAAGAAAATTAGATATTTCAAGAGAATAAGAAATCAAATCTCTACAATAACGGCAATAAACATATACAACACGATGATAAAACCGCATTTTGAATTTGGCTCAACAATAATATACACATGCTGCACGGATTCACAATTAGAAAGACTACAAAAACTACAAAATAAGGCGATGCGATCTATTTTAAAATGCAACAGATATACACCGATACATACAATGTTAGATGCTCTTAAATGGTTAAATATAAAACAACGATTGAAGCTCAATACATTTGATTTTTATTAAAAAATGAAGATGCTCCGGGATACCTATGTGAACAAATTAGATATGTTGGCAAAGTACAACCGTATAGATTAAGAAACGCAGAGAATTTCAGGCTTCAAAAAAACAACTACAACAGCAATGCAAAGATGCCTTTTCTACAAAGGATTTAAGCTATTTAATTCACTTCCAAATAATGTTAAAACAGAAAGAAATAATACTGTATTTAAAAAAAAATGTAATTTATGTAAAAACTAATGAATCTTAAAATTACAAATTATTATTTTCTAATGAAATGTTAACTAGAATATAAAAGTATTTTGAATACTAATAAAATAAAAATAAAAAAAAAAAAAAAAAATAAAAAAAAAAATAAAAAATATCTTATTATCTGTTCGTCGTCAGTTTGTTCAGTTTCCAAAATTCTTAGGTGTTCGTTTAAGGTTCCATGCAGTCTTTCAACGTCTGAATTTCCCGTTTTATTTCCTGCTGTTGTCCTATGAAATTCGACTTTATTTTCATTTAAAAATTGTTCTACTAAACCGTGGGTGATACATTTTTCCCTATCTGACACAAGTTTCCGCATTTTGCCCAAATACATAATTCTTTCTTTTATGACTTTCAAAATTGATATCCATGTTCTATCTTTTAACCTATGAATGGTGACATATTTCGAAAACTTATCTATCATAGTTAAGTACATAATGTTCCTTTAAGGGAACCAAATGTCCATGTGGATTAAGTCGTTGATTTTGTGGGGAGACTCTGTAATTTCAAAGAATAGTTTTGGAGGTTGTCTGTCGTGCTTAGCTAGAATACAGGTTGGACAATTATTAATAAATTTGGTTATCACGCTAAGCATATTTGGAAAATAATAGATATTTTTTAATTCCAAAAATACTTTATTTATTCCCCTGTGGTTGTTTCTAACATGCTCTTTTTTTATAATTTCGACTTTGTCGTTTTCATCTGAAATATCTATTAGTTTAATACTAGAATTTAAGATTTTATGTTTTTATTATTTGCAAAGTAACGACTATATAAGTTTTGGAATTTCACATATAGTTGTATGTCTTCACAGAAAACACACATTAATACTTTATCAATTATGAATTGTTTCATTTTTTCTAAGAGGTTGCTGTCTTTTGTAACATAAATAAAGTTTTAGCATTTCTTGTTTATAATTTTAGTAGTACATTTATCTTTATTGCTAACAATTAGGTATATTTGATTTTTAAAGAGGTTAAATTGGTTTATCAGTAATCGGAATGTAGTCTAGTTCATCTTCTGCTGCACTATGTATAGTAGCATCAGTGGATCTGACTTCCACATCAAAATCGAGTTCCCTAGAATTTATTTTGTTCGTAAATTGCAGAAATGAGTTTTCTTTATTTGGTATTATTGTATCTTGGTTGTTATTGTACGGAAGACGACTGAGTCCATCAGCTTTAATGTTATCTTTCCCTTTGACAAAACTAATGGTAAAATTGTAGTCGTTCAGTTTAATTTTCCATCTCTGAAGTTTTATATTAGGCTTTTTATATTAAATTTCTGCCATACAAGTAGGTGTGAAAATGTTTTGTGGCCCACACGATTGCCAAAAGTTCTTTTTCTACCGTAGAATAGTTTGTTTCATGGTTATTGAGTGTTCGTGAAGCAAAAGCAACCGGGTGGCTATTTTGACTTAAAACTGCTCCTAGTGCAAAATTAGATTCGTCGGTAGTTTGGATAAAAGGTTCTTTAAAATCAGGATTAACGAGAATGGGGTCAGATGTTAAGAGTATTTTTAACTTATTGGAGGCCTCGATATATTCTGAATCGTTTTTCTTAATTTTTCCATCTTTCTTTAGGCATTTTATAAGAGGATACGCTATCTTCGCGTTATCCTTGATAAATTTTCTATAGTAACCGCTTAGCCCTAAGAACGATTTTATCTGTTTGTGGGTTAACGGAAGAAGAATTTTTTGTATGGTTACTATTTTATTTGGATCTGGTTTTATACCTCCCTGGGTGATTATGTGGCCTAAATAGGTGGTTGGCAATTCTGCAAAATTGCATTTGTCGATTTGCACTTTTAGATTTTTTTCGCGAAGGCGTTGAAGAACTTTTTTTAATGATAGAATATGTTCTTCGAGAGAAGCGGAGAATATCAGTATATCATCTAAATAGACGACACAGATTTTGTTAAAGAAATCTCTTAAAATGTGGTTCATTAACCTTTGGAAGGTAGATGGCGAATTTTTTAAGCCAAACGGCATTCGGGTAAATTCAAAGTGCCGGTTTGCTGTTGAGAAAGCAGTTTTAGAGCGATCGTCTGGATGGACTTCGATCTGATGGAATCCTTTGGCCAGATCGATAATTGAGAAGTATCTGTAATTTCCCAGTTTTCCAAATAAATCTTCAATATTTGGCATTGGAAATTTGTCTTCAATGAACTTATGATAGTCTATTACAATTCTCCATTTTTGCTTTTGGGAATTGTCCATTTTCTTAGGGACAACCCAGATAGGAGCATTGTATGGAGAATTCTTATTGATAATAATTCCCTGTTTCAACATTTCGTTGATTTGCTTCTCTACTTCCTCTCTGTGAATTTCGGGATATCTATATCCTCTCGAATAAATTGGTAAATTATTTTTTGTAATGATTCTGTGTTTAACTTCGCTCGTAAAAGACAGTTTACTATTCTCTTGATAAAAAACATCTTTAAAACAACTCAAAAGTGAGTTTATTTTGGCAACGTCTTTGTTGTTTAAATGCGCGGCGGTGTTAATTTTAAAATTATTCCGAACTTCGAGATCAGAACCAAAAATATTTAAGGGTTTGTTTTTGTTACTATTTTCATAATAAAATTCTTCATAATTATTCAGAAAAAAAAGGAATTTTAGCATTTGATGTTATAAGTAAACGTTCCTTATAATTTATAATGGCGTCTAGAGATGCCAGAATATTAATGCCGATAATTCCGTCAAAATAATGGTGGAAAGGGAATTCTAAAAATTCCACATAATAATCTTTTCTATTGAATATTTCAAACAAGGGAAATGTGCATTTGATGTTGGATTGAACGTTTTTATTAAGGACTTTGAGAGTTACGGGGTTGATCATTGATTTCCATTTGGGACTACATATTTTGGGGTTGATTATACGTATTTCGGCACCTGTGTCTAAAATGAATTTTAAAGTTTTGATTTGGGTTTTAACTATTATATAGGGTAGTTGTCTTGGGCGCTTGTTTGAAAATTTTGGTTCATAGTTTCATTATTATTAATATTTAGAGAAACATCCATTGGTTCAAAATTTTGATTTCTATTTTGAGTTATTCTACTACGATTATAATTGGAATTATCGTTATTATTATTATTATAGTTTCTAGAGCGATTGGATCGGTTTTGGTTTGACCTATTAATATTTTGTTGCTGAGAAATAAATGAATTACGAATGTTGTGATAGTTTGGATGGTTACTTAATTGAATATTTTGATTGTAGGTGTTGTTTGCAGGATTATTAGAAACATAATGTCGGTTATTACTATGATTGGAGTTAGAGTGAAAGTTCCTACGGCTATTACTAAAATTATTATATTGGCTCATTTGTACATTGTTATTGTTATCTATGCCAGAAAAATTAGAGCATCCATTGCTTGCAATAATATTATAAGCGTCAAATAGAGTAGTTGGATCTCAGTTAATGATTATACCACGAACTGGTTCTGGTAAATTTTCTTTAAAAATACTTAAGGCTAACCGTTTATTAATTTCTATTTGATCGGGATCTACATTATCTGTAAGTAGGTAAGCACTGTTAATTCTACAGAGTAAAACGTTAATTCTGTTATAGAAGCTTTTTATTGTAGTGGTACATTTAACTAAAGTTAATTCTTCTATTAGTTTAGATATAGGTTTAAATTTGCCATGATTTCTAATCAAAATAGTTTTAAGTTGACTCCACGTTTCAGGTGTTCCATTTATAAGGAGAGTATTTTTTGCAGGCCCTACAATTCTATCTTGAATATGTCCAAAAAGCAGTTTTTTAAATTGGTTTTCGGTCTGAGTTTCAATTATGGGGATAAAAGTTTCCATTTTATTAATGAAGTCTGTGCGATTTCTTTTGTCACCATCAAATGGTGCAACCTGTTCTTCACTTTTAATTAATAAGTTAAAGATTGTGATTTCTGATAAATTGTCGAATTTTTTTTTTTTTTAATTCAATAGAGAAGAACTATTATCAAGAAGTACTTGTTTAAAAAAATTTGTTTTTTTTTTTTTATTAAATTATTTATTTGAAATATTTGAAAAAAAAAAATTTTTTTTTTTATTTAAAATTTAAAATTATGGAATTTATTCAATTAAACAATTTTAATTCCTATTAAATGTTCTAAGTTGTCATCCATTAAATTTATAAAATTTTTGTAAAAATCAATTTAAAGCTATCTTTTAATTTTTCTTTTAAAAAATTTTAAGAACATAGAACAGAAGATATTAGAAAGAAATCAATTTAATCTTAAAAATCTATTATTATGTTTTTTTATTTAAAAATGTTTTATTTATGTAGGTATTTGTTTTTTAAATAACAAAATTTATTCTAAGCTTAAAATTAAAAATAAACTAAAAAATTGTAGGTATTTGTAAAAAATTTTTTTTTTTTTTAATCCATGTATACATAACATGTATTGTTTTTTTTTTTCTTTTTAATTATTTCTTATTTAGTATTTATCTCTAATTAAATTTTCTACCTTGAAAAAATATGGTGAACTTGACCTTAACCTTGGAGATGTATGTTGATAATGTTGACTCTGCTTTTTTTTTTATAGATGATCTGATGATTTTTGTATAATGATCTGGAATCTAGGTATATTTAGCCAATGTAGGTAAAAAAAATGCACAACTATGTCTTTATATTCTTTTATTAGCAGCACTAAGCTTTATTTATTTTTTAGTTTTTATAGAATTTTCGAAATGTTATAAATAGGTAGTTATTATTATTGTATTTTTTCTTTAGTTTTCTTTTTGTTTAGTTCTTTAACAATTAGCACTCAATTCAAAATAAGTCACAAAAATTCTGTAAAAATTTATTATTATTTTTTTATAAAAGTTTAGAATTTAAAATGTTCTTTAGTCTTTTTTTTTTTTTTATTACTTTTTTAAAATTATTTATGCCAAATGTTTATTTCAAAAAATGGGTTTGAGGTTCGAACGGTCAGTTAAATCTTTTTCACTCGACCGTTAACGACTGCGCCAGTTATAGTATTAAATAATAACTCCTGTTTTTTATAATAATTATAATTACACTTTATTTATTTTAATTTCACTTTACGAGATCTTGCTTAATACTAACTTAAAATTATTTTTTTAATATAAAATTAATCCTTGTAGAATCGATCTTAATTCAAATTTAAATTTTTTAAAAAACCTTATTGATTCTACTTTTTTTTTAATTAATTTTCTCTAATAATAAGTAAGAAAAATAATAAATAATAAAAAATTAACACAAATTATTTTAATTTTAAAATTATCATTATTTTATTATTTTAAAAAATTAATCAATATAAAATGTATACATTTCGAGCATAGCCCATTATCAGCACTGCACGATTGCAATTAAATATAAATATATGTATATATATGTATTAGAGAACCCTTATAAATATATTATGTCATAAATCAAATTAAATTAAAAATAAAAAATAAATAAAAATTGAACGAAATTAAAACAAAATTACAAAAACAAAATCAAATAAAATTATAACATATTAAAAAATAAAATAAAATAAAAATTTAACGAAATTAAAACAAAATTACAAAAACAAAATTAAATAAAATTATAACATATTAAAAAAATAAAATAAAATAAAAATTGAACAACGAAATTAAAACAAAATTAAATAAAATTGTAACATATTATAAAAGTTTTTAAACATTCGTCAAGTTAAATCAAAAAAGAAATATTTTAAATAAACTAATAAATTGAACGGAATTACAAAAACAAAAAATTTTTTATATTATAATAAGTTAGCGAATGCTATCAAATAAAAACGTATCAGTGCACCTTTGACCTTTGTCTGCATTCATATTGTTGCTGTCTTTATTAATGTAAAAAGTTTCATATGCATCTAATTTTGCTGGGTTCCTAATACATTTTACTAAATTAAGTTCGTATGAATTTAAGTTTAGATGGAGTTTCTCAAATGCATGGATTGATACTCCAGATTTTTTATGTTGTCCGTTTTTAATATAGCTTAAATGTTCTTTGAATCTATCCCCTATTTTCCTTTTGGTTTGTCCATAATAATTAATATTGCACTCTTTACATGTAATTTTATATATACCTGATTTATTTACATTCTCAGGTTTGTTTTTGGTTGATTTAAATAAATAGCCAATTTTGTTTTTATTCTCATATACAATATCCATATTAAATTTTTTATAAATGGGTTTAAGATGATTTGTGACCTCCGGAATATAATTGAAAGAAATCCTTTTTTTTTTTTTTTTTTTTTTTTTTAATTATCATTATTTTATTATTTTAAAAAATTAATCAATATAAAATGTATGCATTTCGAGCATAGCCCATCATCAGCACTGCACGATTGCAATTAAATATAAATATATGTATATATATGTATTAGAGAACCCTTATAAATATATTATGTCATAAATCAAATTAAATTAAAAATAAAAAATAAAAATTGAACGAAATTAAAACAAAATTACAAAAACAAAATCAAATAAAATTATAACATATTAAAAAATAAAATAAAATAAAAATTGAACGAAATTAAAACAAAATTACAAAAACAAAATTAAATAAAATTATAACATATTAAAAAAATAAAATAAAATAAAAATTGAACGAAATTAAAACAAAATTACAAAAACAAAATTAAATAAAATTGTAACATATTATAAAAAAGGATTTCTTTCAATTATATTCCGGAGGTCACAAATCATCTTAAACCCATTTATAAAAAATTTAATATGGATATTGTATATGAGAATAAAAACAAAATTGGCTATTTATTTAAATCAACCAAAAACAAACCTGAGAATGTAAATAAATCAGGTATATATAAAATTACATGTAAAGAGTGCAATATTAATTATTATGGACAAACCAAAAGGAAAATAGGGGATAGATTCAAAGAACATTTAAGCTATATTAAAAACGGACAACATAAAAAATCTGGAGTATCAATCCATGCATTTGAGAAACTCCATCTAAACTTAAATTCATACGAACTTAATTTAGTAAAATGTATTAGGAACCCAGCAAAATTAGATGCATATGAAACTTTTTACATTAATAAAGACAACAACAATATGAATGCAGACAAAGGTCAAATGTGCACTGATACGTTTTTATTTGATAGCATTCGCTAACTTATTATAATATAAAAAATTTTTTGTTTTTGTAATTCCGTTCAATTTATTAGTTTATTTAAAATATTTCTTTTTTGATTTAACTTGACGAATGTTTTAAAACTTTTATAATATGTTACAATTTTATTTAATTTTGTTTTAATTTCGTTCAATTTTTATTTTATTTTATTTTTTTAATATGTTATAATTTTATTTAATTTTGTTTTTGTAATTTTGTTTTAATTTCGTTAAATTTTTATTTTATTTTATTTTTTAATATGTTATAATTTTATTTGATTTTGTTTTTGTAATTTTGTTTTAATTTCGTTCAATTTTTATTTATTTTTTATTTTTAATTTAATTTGATTTATGACATAATATATTTATAAGGGTTCTCTAATACATATATATACATATATTTATATTTAATTGCAATCGTGCAGTGCTGATAATGGGCTATGCTCGAAATGCATACATTTTATATTGATTAATTTTTTAAAATAATAAAATAATGATAATTTTAAAATTAAAATAATTTGTGTTAATTTTTTATTATTTATTATTTTTCTTACTTATTATTAGAGAAAATTAATTAAAAAAAAAAAGTAGAATCAATAAGGTTTTTTAAAAAATTTAAATTTGAGTTAAAATTATTATTTTAAATCTTAATTAGTTATAATTCAGTTGCAATCACGTGTGATTGCCACGTGATTTTTTTGTGTGTAAATTAAAGCTAGTTTGAGTTCCCATTCTAATACTTTAAGGTGTAGGGTTACGTCTGATATGATTATGTTAAATAGTTGTTATAAAATTATGTAACATAATATATATTTTTAATTGTTATTTTGTTTGAAATCAAAAATTTACATTAACCATTTTTCTTCAAACTAATCATGTAATCTGGAATGACCCAAACCAAATTATTAAAATGCTTGCATAGTATATTACACTTACGATGAAGATTTGCTTTCAGAAGTAATAAAGAATGGTTTCATATTAACCGGAGAGCATACACTTTTATATGGTAGACGGGTTACTTACAAACCTTCTTTGTCACTTACTAAATATCTATCATTTGGCAGTATTTTAACAATTTCATAAGGCCCGCGGAATTTTGCTAACAATTTTTTATTTATTCCCGCCGTTGTAACATTATTTTTTAGCATAACTAAATCTAAAATATATAAATTACACATATATGTGCGATTTCTTATGTGCATTATCGTATCTGTGTTTGTTATATTGTTGGGACTTTACTATATTCTCTTCAGCCTGTTCTCTTAATGTCAATAGATCCCTATTATTTTTTTTATTTATTTGCTTATTCAAAAATTCTGGAACTTTATCATATACTACTCCCTTTTGCATAACCCCAAATAATAACATACTAGGCGAGAAGCCTGTGCTTCTATTTATTAAATTGTTTAAGGTAAATTCTATTTTAATTAAATATTTATCCCAATCAATTGTAGAATCAGCCTCGCAATTTTTAGAGAGCATAGCTGTTAAAACCCTATTGACCCTTTCTACTTGTCCATTCGCTTGGGGTGTCAACGTTGCAATTTTTATGTGTTGTACGCTATAGTCGTACACAAATTCTTCAATCTCTGAAGATGTAAAACTTGATCCTAGGTCAGTTATTATTCGATTTGGCCTACTATAATATTCAAAATATTTTTTTAAGCAATTTATAACTTCTTTAGTACTTGTACTTTTTACCGCATAAAGTTTTATGAACTTCGTAAACGCATCAATTGTCACTAATATGTGCTTGTTTTTCACCGCGGAACATGCTAAAGGACCATAATGGTCTATGTGCATTGTGTCAAAAGGAACACACCCTTTAGGAATGCTATGCAGTTCTCCTTCAGGTCTTCCATATTGCGGAGAAAAATAAGCACATTTTAAGCATCCTTGAATATATATTTTAATTTTATCCCTCATTTTAGGAAACCAGTATATTTTTGAGATTATATCCTGACACTTTTCAATCCCTATATGACACATTTGTTCGTGATATGTTTGTATAACACGATTTTCCATTAAACTTGGTACATAGAAATATACATTTCCCTTAATTTTTTTATTTACTAAACCATCCATTAATTCAAATTGAGAACTTGCTTTGATAATTCATTTGAAATTTTAGAAATTATGGAATCTTGTTTTTGAGCGGCCGCTAAAATGTACTCAAAGGATTCATCACAAACGTAAAATATGTTAATGGATCGGCTTAGAGCATCTACATGAGACATTAAATCACCCTTACGATGTTCAATTACATAATCATAGTTTTGTAATTCTAACGCCCATCGTGAAATTCTAGGATTTATAAATTTTTTAAATCAATAGGA
Source organism: Dolichopus griseipennis (assembly GCA_963082915.1). Lineage (NCBI taxonomy): Eukaryota > Metazoa > Arthropoda > Insecta > Diptera > Dolichopodidae > Dolichopus > Dolichopus griseipennis. Next base: position 117,814,867 of record OY720443.1, read on the forward strand.
TTTAGGATTTGTAAATTTTTTAATAATGTCAGAGCCTGACAGTCAGCTATAATTTTGAACTTTATACCTATTAAATAAACATAAAATCTTCTTAACGCATATATGATTGCTAAAGTTTCCATTTCATAACTATGATAATTTTTTTCAGATTCCGAAGCACGTTTCGAAAAATAAGATATCGGATGAAACTTTCCATCTACCTGTTTTTGCATTAATACAGCCCCGAAACCTATACTACTTGCGTCACAGTGCAGTTATGTCTCATTCTCAACATTAAATATTGCCAAAACAGGTGAATCTATCAATTTATTCTTTAATGTTTTAAAAGCTGCTAGTTCCTCTAAACCAAATTTAAAATTGTTTTCTTTACTTGTAAGATCTGTCAGAGGTTTAGCAATAATAGCAAAATCTTTTATAAATTTTCTAAAATATGAACTAAGACCTATAAAACTTTGAACATTCTTAATGCTATTTGGAATAGGAAATTCTTTAATAGCTTTGAGATTATCCTCGTTTGGCAAAATTCCATCACCTGTTATTTTATGTCCTAAATACACAATTTCTTCTTGCATTATTGAATATTTATCAAATCGTAAATGAAGTGAATTATCAACTACAATTGATAGCACTTCCTGTAAAATTTGTAAATGATCACTAATAGTTTCAGTAGCTATCAGTAAGTCATCTATAAATGTCAAAAGTTTACCGGATGAGATTAAAGGATCAAAAAGTTTTTTCATAAATCTTTCAAATGTAGCTGCTGAATTTTTTAATCCAAACGGCATTTTTAAATATTCAAAATGCCCTAGGGGTGTTATAAAAGCTGTATATTTAATAGAACTTTCAGCTACTTTAACATGATGAAAACCATTTTTAAGGTCCAGTACCGAAAAATATTTTTTACCTTTAAGACGCCCAAATTGACTTTCTATTAGTTGCAATGGAAAATTATATCTTAAATTTATTTTTTTTAATTCACGATAGTCTACACATTTTCTCAACTCATTATTTTTCTTTTTAACTAACACTATTGCTGATGCATATGGAGAATTACTTTCTCGAATTATATTTCGTGCTAACAAATCGTCTAATATTTTTTTTAATGCTCGTTTATGTTTTATCGGTAATTTTCTGGGTGTACAATAAAGCGGTTTATGGTCTCTTACCTTGATTTCCATTTCGAAATTTATCTTACTTCCCCCAAAATCTTTATTTTCACCCACAAGTAACCAAGCAGTTGTAAACATTTTTTTTATCTTATTTTGTATTTTATATGGCATTTTATTATTAATACTTAGACATCCCGCGTTATCTGAGCTATTGTTAGATATATCAATACATAGAATCTGATTTACAAATAAATTATCCTCATCTATCCCATTCTTTACCACTTCTGCATGCGCATCCTCATTATCCGTGCATAATATTTCATTAATCTCCTTATTTTTTGCTTCGTCATCTTCTTTGGGCCTTAATTCCAAATTACAAGATTCTATAAATGATCTACCTAAAATTAGCGGATAAGATATTGCATAATTTTTTACTATTATTATTTTACTATCAATATATAAGTTATTAAATTTAATTTTAGCTTTAATTAAACCAATTATTTCTAATCTACTATTATTAATCCCAAAATAATTTAACTTATCTGTATTTTCTTGATATATCACGTACGATGGAACATACTGTCGTTGAATAATGTTGATGATGTTGATCACCAAAAGTGATAAACATGTTATTTCCGATGACCCTTGATGATCATTTGCTTCAAATATTAATTTTACTGTTCTCTCAAAATTATGATTTAAACTATCGGCTAACTTTTTAATTATATTAATTTTTTTTTTCTTTACACTCTTGAAACCTATGTTCCGTTTTTTCGCAATTGTAGCAGGTTCCCTTAGCTCGGGTGTGGATACTTGGTAGCGATATGCCTAGGCTGATTACAGTTGAAACATTTCATTATTATACCTTGGGTATTATTTTCTTACTTCTGAAGTCACTTTTTTGATTTTTATGGTGTTCACCAAAATTACTTCTATAACTATTTTTTATTTCGTCATATTTGCGCAGTGCAATTTTCAGTTCAGTAATTGTGTTTGAATGGTATAAAATAATCTTGTTGGTGTAAGTATCATTAATCCCATTAATAATATACTGTATTAAGTCTCCTTCTTCTACATCAGCTTCCAATGCGATTTCCTGCATGGAGAACAAATATTGCTGCTATGTTTCATTATTTTTTCTTTTACGATTACGTAATTGATTGTGCATTTGTGCACTTGTAACTTTATCATCAAATTCTTGCAAAAGTACAGTTTTCAAATCACTCCATGATTTAGGTGAAACAGAACGTAACAGTAACTTAGCTGTACCAGATAATAATCTTCTGGAGTATATAAAACATGCTTTTTCATTTCAACTTAAAATTTCTGCTGCTTCTTCTACTTGCGTAATCCATTTTTTGATACTGAAGCTATTGTCACCATTAAATGAATTTATGGACTCTCCACATCTTTAAAATTAAATTGTATGTTGGATGAATTCAAACCAGTTTATCCAATTCTCCTAATTGGCGTCGTAATTCGATTATTTCTTGTTTTTTCCTTAACTGTTCCCGCAAATGTTCTATTTCCCCATCAATATCTTCATTAATATTATTTAACACCTCTTCTTCTGCTGGATCATTGATTAACGACGTATCATTGCCCAAGGTTTCATAATTTACATTAGAGAAAAATTTTGTAATATTTTCTTCTTTCATATTCCTTACACAATCTTCTATTCGTAACATTAATGCTGCTTTATTTCCCGATGTCATTACCTTCATTTCTTTTAGCTTTTCTTTTAACATAAACACTGTTGCTTTTTTTTAAAATTCTTCCAGTCTTACATCCATTATTTTAATAATATTTTATTTTATTTTCACTAAACTTTTAAATGCACTGGTTGATTATCAAAATATTTTAATATTAATCTAATGTATTCTTTAATTCGTGTCATACCATGTGCTTAACTATTGCTAATTTTACTGTATAATATACAGCCTTACGAATCAAACTGGATCTTTCATTCACTGTACTCGTTTTTTCCGTAATTTCTAAATTTTTTTTTTTAATGTCGATATTTTATCATAAGTTTTTTTTCCACATAAAACATAAAATTTCTAAAAAAACTTTTATTATCCAAAAATTTTGTTCTTAATTCACCGGTTGATCCCACTTCTGATTTTGTAATCTTAAATTTGTAATATTCAATAAAACACAATAAAATTATTTCACTTTAGATATTTACAATTTTTATTAAATTAACAAAAGATGTTATCATTTACATCGACTCGAACAAACTGACCTCTTTTCTTTTTTTTTTCTATTTATTCATTAATTCTATTCACAATAGTCATAATTAAACTGGTTTAATTATTATATTGTTACAATATTGCCATATGACATAAAATATCTTACAAAATTGGAAAGAATTTCTAAACCGGTAGAAAACAAGAAAACAAAAAATATTGTTTCGATTGCGGGGTAAGTACTCACGAAGCACATGAATGTCCAAACAGAATTAAAGGGTAAATGTTTCGGGTGCAATGAATTTGATCACAAACATCCTGATTGTCCAAATAAAATCACCTCGGTACAAACAACGGAGTTGCACCCCATTAAAATTAATGACATAACGCTAAATGGTCTGGCAGCAATATTTGTATTATTAAAAAATCTTCAACTAAATTAATAAATCCTAAATATAATTTTAGCAATCAAAGTATTTCAGTAACTGGTTTAGGAGCTAAAATGGAAACAAAGGGCGCTTGCATAGTAGATATTACAATTAATGGAATAATTTTCAATGACGTCACGCTGCACATGGTAGAGGAAAGTTATATCAAACCAGATGTAGTAATTGGGATGGATTTGTTATCTAGAGCTGTGGTCAAAATCCAAGGAAGGAATATTACCATAGAATGAAATTGCAATGACGACATTGGAAACAAAACTCAACCAAAAAATTCTCAAACAGAACAGGCAGGATGTTACTTAGCTCAAATTGACCATGACTTGTCTGATGAGTCAGTCACGCCGGACTTGTCACATTTAATAGACGTGAAAGTAAAAGAAAAAATTTATAATTTGGTTAAAAATTACTCACCTGTAGAACCACCCTAGTCGCCAATTAAAATGAGAATCGTACCTATGAACGATGAACCAGTTTTCCGACCTCCACGAAGGTTTCCACCAGCCGAATGTCAAATAATAGATATTCAAGTAAAAGAATGGCTTTAAAAGAACATCATTCGGGAGAGCACCTCAGATTATTCTAGCCAGGTTATGCTTTTAAAGAAGAAGGACAATTCACATCGCATGTGTATCGATTATAATGCGGTCAACAAAAAGATTTATAAAGAACGGTACCCCTTACCAATGATAGAAGATCAACTAGACAAGTTACAAGGATCAAATTATTTTACAACTTTGGACCTAGAGAACGGTTTCTTCCACGTCTCCATAGACGAAAACAGTCGAAAATTTACGGCTTTTGTAACACAAGGTGGTCACTTCGAATTTAACCGCGTACCCTTTGGCTTGTGTAACTCGCCAGGTATATTTCAAAAATTCATTAATTATATTTTTAGAGACTTGATACGAGAAGCAGTTGTCGTTATTTACATTGATGATATAGTTATTCTGGCAAAAGATATAGATGAAGCGATCGAGAGATTAAAGAAAACTTTACAGATTGCGGCCGAAAATGGATTAAGAATCAAATGGAAGAAATGCCAACTCCTGCAGGAAGAGATTGAATATTTGGGATACCGCGTATTTAAAGGAACCGTTTCACCTTCTAAAGCAAAAGTAAAAGCTGTTATAGATTTCCCTTGTCCACGAACCATTAAACAATTGCAGAGCTTCTCGGACTAGCCGGATATTTTAGAAAATTCATCCGAAATTTTTCAGTAATCGCTAAACCGCTGAGTGATATTCTGTAGAAAAAGTCAAAATTCCAGATAAAAGAAATACAACTTGAAGCTATACAAAAATTAAAAAATGCATTGATCACAACACCCGTTTTAAAAATATTTCAATATGAATTACCCACTGAATTACTGATGCGATCAAGGATGGATATGGTGCAGTTTTGTTCCAAAGAGATGCTGAAGATTCAACTCTCCGCCCTGTACTTTATATGAGTAGGAAAACTAACGATGCAGAGCGGAATTATAGTAGCTATGAATTAGAGGTACTGTCAGTCATAGAAGCTGTTAAAAAATTCAGAATCTACTTATTGGGTCAAAAGTTTAAAATGGTTACCGGATGTCAGGCTTTTCAGTGCACCATGTGGAAAAAGGATTTAGCAAGTAGAGTGGCCCGATGAGCCCTATTATTAGAAGAATTTGATTATGAAGTTGAGCATCGTCCCGGCACAAGGATGTTACATGTAGATGCATTAAGGCGAAAGGCAGTTGCAATGTGCGTAAATTACGATAGTACATTTGGAAGTACGTTTTTGTCAAAACTTGCAGAGTCACAACAAAAAGATGAAAAAATTGCAGCTATTATGGAAATTTTAAAAAACGGACCATATAAAGACTATCTCATAAATAATGGTATATTATGTAAAAGTCATAATAATAATATTTTGTATGTTGTTCCAGATTGTATGAAATCGGGTATTATTCGGGAAGTTCACGAAAAAGGCCACTTCCATTATAAAAAAATGAAGGAATTGCTGGAGAAAGAATTTTATATCCCGATATATATTTTATATCTGAAAAATAGAGTGGATAATTGTATTGCAGGTTGCATAAGGTGTATTCTTGCTGAAAGAAAAACGGGAAAACCAGAAGGAATGATATACCCAATTCCAAAAGGAATTCGGCCTCTCTACTTGTTTCATATCGATCACTTAGGACCATTGCAAAGTACGAAGAAACATTATCGCTACATTTTTGCAGTAATTGACGGGTTTATGAAGTTTTCATGGCTATTCCCCACTAAAACTTTGAATTCAGACGAAGCAATACAAAAACTGGAAATAATTTCGGAAACGTTTGGATATCCAAGCCGAATTATATCGGATAGAGGAGGAGCGTTTGCATCTAACAATTTCCAGGATTTTTGTAAAGAACGAGATATCAAGTTATACTACAGCACACCCGGAGTGCCACTTTCCAACGGACAAATACAAAGGCTTAATCGAACAATCATTGCATCTCTTACCAAAATGTCTTTGGACGATCCAGAAAAATTGTACAACTACACAAAACCTCTTCAACGGGTACTGAACTCAACGTTTCAACGCGCTATTAAAACGACACCAATGGAGCTTTTAGTTGGTCGTGAAAGACGTACGTGATTTATATATCATTGAAATAATAGAAGATGAAATCAGGTACGATTTTGAAGAAGAGCGGAACGAACGAAGAGAACATGCAAGAAAAGAAATATTAGAGATACAAGAAGAAGATCGCCGACAATGTAGAAGGAAAAGGAACCGGCAAGAATATTTAAAATAGGTGATATGGTCGCCATAAAACGAACTCAATTTGCACCGGCTAGAAGATCAAACCAAAATTTCTGGGATCCTATAAAATCTTAGAAAAAAAAAGATTCGATCGTTATAAAGTAGAAAAGTTGGGAAACTTAGAAGGACCAAAAACTACAGAAACTAGCGTTGATAATATGAAACCATGGTGTGAGGAATATGAAACAGAACTGAGTGAAGAAGATGAAGCACCAGCCGAAACTGTTGAATATACGGCGATAATTCATTTGAGGCAAATGAATAAGTAGGATGACCGAATGTAGTAATGTCAAAATCACATATACCACAAAATTACAACATATAGCACATTCGGACATTGACAGTAACATTTATTCTATTAAATAACATTTCTATTTTATATTTGAAAAGAAAAAACAACATATGATCTTGTAATTACTGTTCTTTTTTTAATGAAAAAATAAAAGAAAGATGATTGAAAGCAGTATAAAGTTGTCGTGGATGAAGTAAAGACGTATTGAAGAATTAAATAAAATAAAGTTTTGGTTTTGAATATTTAAATAAGAATTAAATAAAATAAAGTTTTGTCTTTTGAACATTTAACTTTTGTTCGAATTCTAGTGAAAGTGAAAAAACTTTTCTGGTTTTCGACTCCACTCAGCTACCATTCGCCATTGGGTTAAAATTGATGGCATAATCAATAATTAATAATTATAAATCTTTAATAAAAAATACTTTAATATAAAAATATAAACAAATAATTTAATTAAATAATACAACTCGCAGATATAGAATACCATATAAGTAAAATATAAAATATTACAATATAAACAAAAAATAGAATTGTAAATATTGAAAATCTAAAACGTCTCTACATGTTATAAGGTGCAGGGTCAGTACTCCCAGGGTCATAAGTCCCTTAGGGACTTATGACTCACTTAGTGGGTCATAAGTCCCTAAGGGACTTATGACCCACTTAAAAATTTTTAGGTGGGACATAAGTCCCTTTACAAGTGGGTCATAAGTCCCTTTATTAAATTATTAGTTCCTTTAGGGACTTATGACCCACTAAGTGAGTCATAACTCCCTTTTTTAAATTTTGAGTTATAAAATCATATAACTTAAATTGTGTGATTGAGTGTAATATATGAAAGTCGAAATTTTGAAATAATTTCTGAAAGTCTTTTCTGATCTTTATAATTTAAAGTATGATAATATAAAAATATATGTAAGTAAAATATTAGATGTACAACAATATGTATTTATATATTTATCTATGCGAAATACTATATATTAGGAAGCATATTTGGGTTTGTTAAAAATCGAAGTTTACCCTTTCTCCAGAGTATTTATGAATTCATGTATGCGAGACTTTGGTTAGAAAGTCAGGATTAACATTTTTGCAAAATAGCCTTTAAAAATGTAGTTTACTTGTAAAATTGTGGTTGTTTTCTTAATTTTGGAAAAAGGGAATACTCTGATTTCGAATTAAACCCTAAAATGTGTATCCGTCACTGATATTATATAATTAAAATTAGTATTTTTTTTAATATTACTAATAATTTTTAAGCTGAGAACTGTAAAAGGGAGTTATGACCCACCACGGTGAGTCAAAACTCCCTAGGGTCATAAGTCCCTTAGGGACTTATGACCCACTTTAATGAGTCATAAGTCCCTTAGGGACTTATGACCCACTAAGTGAGTCATAAGTCCCTAAGGGACTTATGACCCTGGGAGTACTGACCCTGCACCTGTTATAAGGCCTAGTACTATCTCATGTTTAAATTGTATGTGGAATTCAATAAGACCAATTCTAATAACACGAATATAATATGACCCCCTGTTCCAACATGTACCTATGGTATAGACTGGCTTATTAGCCTAACAGTTGAACAGTTAGCGCTTAAAAAAAAAAAAAAAATTTTCTTGCTTTGGGTATGACAATATTTTTTATACCCTACACCTATGGAGTAGATAAAGTAGTATATTAACTTTGGTATGGTGTTTGTAATCACCTAAAGGAAGCGAACTAGATATGGAAAACTAGTAATAAAAAGGTTACTAGTAATAAAACTTCGGCGTGGATTTCGTACGGTCGAGATTGGATCATGGGTTCAGAACCTACAACTTTTTGATCGAATTTAGGCCAAACGAGCATAATTCCGAAACCAATGAAGATAATAACTCCAAATTTGGTATCAATGTGTCTCTTTCTATTTTCTTAGTGTCCTTGAAATGTGGGAGCAATTGGAGTAGTGGGTCGGGAATCAGACACACAGTTCCGAAGACCTTATAGCATATTTAAAAAATTAATAAAGATAGTAATTTAATAAAGATATTAAAGTAACTCTCTTAGACCCCTAAAGGTTTAAAGGCTTATCATCGAGATTCATAAAAATAGTAACTTAACATTAATATATAATGTTCCAATTGTGTACAAGGGTAAAATAGTTAGATAAATAGTAGTAATGAAAGCACAGCGCGGACTGCATATGGGCGAAAGCAGCAAATGGGTTGGGATTCTGGACCTTTTAATCGGTCTAAGGGCTAACGAACATATATAAAAAATCACGATAACTCAACAACTAATGATGCTATCTTCATAAAATTTGTGCTGTAGATTACTAGTAATGAAACTACGGCGGCGATTGCGTACGGTGAGGATTGGACAAGACGTTCGGAAGTTAGAACTTTTTGATCGAATTTAGGCCAAACGAGCATAATTCCGAAACCAATGAAGATAGAACCTCCAAATTTGGTATCTGGGTCTCTCTTTCTATTTCTTTAGTGTCCTTGAAATTTGGAACCAATTGGAGTAGTGGGTCGAGGACCAGCCACACAGTTCCGAAGACTTTAAAGCATCTGTTCGAAATTAATAAAGATAATGTAGAAGCAAACAAATGTAGAAGCTTCAAATTTGGCACGTGGGTGTTCTTTACTATTTCCTTTGCATCCCCCTAGTTTTTAATCAATTGGAGTTCTGTACCTCTCTTAGACCCTCCAAGTTTTAAAAGCTTATCATCGAAATTAATAAAAATAGTAACTTAAAATTAAGATAGAACGTTCCAATTGTGTACAAGGGTTAACTAGTATTTAAAGTATGACGGGGACTGCATATGGGCGAAATCGTAGCATGGTTTTGGTTTCTAGAACCTTTGAAAAGTTCAAGGACTAACATACACATATCTTAAAAACACCATAACTCAAAAAATAATGTCGCTATTTTGATGAAATTTAAACTCTAGATTCCTAGTAATAAAAGTACCATTGAAATTGGTTCTGGTCGGGTTCGGACAATGACTTCGGATTCTAGAAGTTTTTGATCGATTTGAGGCCAAATAAGTATAATTTCGAAGCCAGAGAAGATATTTCCTATTTCGTACGTGTCCCCGAAATTTAGATTTAACTGTATGGGTGGTTCAGTTGCCACCTAAGAAATCCCAAAATTAAAAAACTTATCTTCGAAATTCATGAAGATAGAAACTTTAAATTTGATACACGAGGGTTCTTTCCTATTTCCGTTTTTATTTAACACTTTTATATTTTTAAAAGGCTAAGAATTTTACCTTAAAACATATAATAAATTAAAAACAAAATATTGTTTTAATAAACGATTAAATTCCTTTTTTTTAATTTATATTATATCATATATTATATTAAATTATTACCACAGGTAATATATAATTAAGAAACTGTGTACGATACTTAAGTTGTAAAATTTATTTTTATATTTAAATGAATTATATGAAAAGTTCTAAATTTGTCATTGTATTTTAGAAATACGTTTATTGCATATTTTGATTATTAAATTTTGTGATGAAAAGCTAATGAAAGCATTGTGATTTTAATTAACCTTAAAAACCATAAACTTATATAAACTTTTATATTTATATTATTACAAATTAATATTTCTTTCGAATAAATTTGAGTTTAATTGTATAAAACATTAAAAAATAAGTAAATTAAGAGAATAAATTTAAAACTTATTTAAAATTGAAATATTTAATCAAGGATACTAAATCATTCAACAGTAAATGCACAACAGCTAAAAATCCTGAAAAGAAGTAATTACTGCATGTGTGTAAAATTTTATTGAATTGGATAAAAAGTTTTTAATCTTAATTTTATTTTAATATTAAATAAAACGCAAAAACATTAATTAGTTTTAGGTATTTACAATTTTATTAACAATAGTTGTTATTGTTAACATTGACTTCAACAAACTGGACCTTTTTTTCCTAATTTTTGTTCCTATTTATTCATTCATTCTATATATATTCTATACATTATTAAACTGGTCTAAGTATTATATTACAACATTGCCACATGACATAAAATATCTTACAATTCTGTAATCCTGACTTATGACAATGACCTCATTCGTCTTATTCTTTTATAATTAATCTCATGTGACGTAAACATTATACTCTACCAATATATTTTATCTTACATAAATATTTTGTTTATATATACATGTACATATATGTGATTTTAAACTAATCTTTAATTATAAGTCATTGAAATTTGTTTTTTATTCATCTTGTTTTGAATGCATTTTTAATGCAATTAATTTGAATTTACTTAATTTTTTTCTTTATTAAGGTTTTTTTTTTTTTTAGATATGCATACATGTGCATATGAACAATCTATACTTCATTGATATAATACCAAAATTTGTACTTTTCTTTTTCTTTCTTATTGTTTAATAATACAATAAGCGTCAAAATTTAAATCATTTAAAAACATAATTTTTTTTTTTTTTTGTATATAATACTTATCATACGCATATAATATTTATAAATTATTTTTTTTTTTTATTTTAATAGTTCATATATTGATAGTTTCTAATATATTAACTTTTTCTTATATTATACTAATCAGCTGGCAAAAATTTTTATTTATATACCTACATGTTTTTAATTATTTGAAACAACAATTAACATTATAATGTATACTCATCAGCTGGTAAATTTTTTACACATATTTTTCTTTATTTATTCATTTAAAACAAAATTTAGCATTACCTATATACTACTCAGTCGGCAAATATTTTTTTTTATTATGTACACAAATACTTTTATTTATGTATTAATTTATTTAAAATCAAAAATTTACATTATATACTAAACAGCTGGTAATTTTTTAATTATATATATTTTTAATTGTTATTTTGTTTGAAATCAAAAATTTACATTAACTATTTTTTTTTTTAAACTAATCATGTAATCTGGAATGACCCAAACCAAATTATTAAAATGCTTGCATAGTATATTACACTTACGATGAAAATTTGCTTGCAGAAGTAATAAAGAATGGTTTCATATTAACCGGAGAGCATACACTTTTATATGGTAGACGGGTTACTTACAAACCTTCTTTGTCACGTACTAAATATCTATCATTTGGCAGTATTTTAACAATTTTTTAAGGCCCGCGGAATTTTGCTAACAATTTTTTATTTATTCCCGCCGTTGTAACATTATTTTTTAGCATAACTAAATCTAAAATATATAAATTACACATATATGTGCGATTTCTTATGTGCATTATCGTATCTGTGTTTGTTATATTGTTGAGCCTGTTCTCTTAATGTCAATAGATCCCTATTATTTTTTTTATTTAATGGATTATTCAAAAATTCTGCAACTTTATCATATACTACTCCCTTTTGCATAACCCCAAATAATAACATACCAGGCGAGAAGCCTGTGCTTCTATTTATTACATTATTTAAGGTGAATTCTTTTTAATTAAGTATTTATCCCAATAAATTGTAGAATCAGCCTCGCAATTTTTAGAGAGCATAGCAGTTAAAACCCTATTGACCCTTTCTACATGTCCATTCGCTTGGGGTGTCAACGTTTCAATTTTTATGTGTTGTACGTTATAGTCGAACACAAATTCTTCAAACTCTGAAGATGTAAAACTTGATCCTCGGTCAGTTATTATTCGATTTGGCCTACTATAATATTCAAAATATTTCTTTAAGCAATTTATAACTTCTTTAGTACTTGTACTTTTTACCGCATAAAGTTTTACGAATTTCGTAAACGCATCAATTGTCACTAATATGTGCTTGTTTTTCACCGCGGAACATGCTAAAGGACCATAATGGTCTATGTGCATTGTGTCAAAAGGAACACACCCTTTAGGAATGCTATGCAGTTCTCCTTCAGGTCTTCCATATTGCGGAGAAAAATAAGCACATTTTAAGCATCCTTGAATATATATTTTAATTTTATCCCTCATTTTAGGAAACCAGTATATTTTTGAGATTATATCCTGACACTTTTCAATCCCTATATGACACATTTGTTCGTGATATGTTTGTATAACACGATTTTCCATTAAACTTGGTACATAGAAATATACATTTCCCTTAATTTTTTTATTTACTAAACCATCTTTTAATTCAAATTGAGAACTTGCTTTGATAATTCATTTGAAATTTTAGAAATTATGGAATCTTGTTTTTGAGCGGCCGCTAAAATGTACTCAAAGGATTCATCACAAACGTGAAATATGTTAATGGATCGGCTTAGAGCATCTACATGAGACATTAAATCACCCTTACGATGTTCAATTACATAATCATAGTTTTGTAATTCTAACGCCCATCGTGAAATTCTAGGATTTATAAATTTTTTAAATCAATAGGATTTAGGATTTGTAAATTTTTTAATAATGTCAGAGCCTGACAGTCAGTTATAATTTTGAACTTTATACCTATTAAATAAACATAAAATCTTCTTAACGCATATATGATTGCTAAAGTTTCCATTTCATAACTATGATAATTTTTTTCAAATTCCGAAGCACGTTTCGAAAAATAAGATATCGGATGAAACTTTCCATCTACCTGTTTTTGCATTAATACAGCCTAATAATGTTTCAAAAGCTGCTAGTTCCTCTAAACCAAATTTAAAATTGTTTTCCTTACTTGTAAGATCTGTCAAAGGTTTAGCAATAATAGCAAAATCTTTTATAAATTTTCTAGAATATGAACTAAGACCTATAAAACTTTGAACATTCTTAATGCTATTTGGAATAGGAAATTCTTTAATAGCTTTGAGATTATCCTCGTTTGGCAAAATTCCATCACCTGTTATTTTATATTCTAAATACACAATTTCTTCTTGCATTATTGAACATTTATCAAATCGTAAATGAAATGAATTATCAACTACAGTTGATAGCACTTCCTGTAAAATTTGTAAATGATCACTAATAGTTTCAGTAGCTATCAGTAAGTCATCTATAAATGTCAAAAGTTTACCGGATGAGATTAAAGGATCAAAAAGTTTTTTCATAAATCTTTCAAATGTAGCTGCTGAATTTTTTAATCCAAACGGCATTTTTAAATATTCAAAATGCCCTAGGGGTGTTGTAAAAGCTGTATATTTAATAGAATTTTCAGCTACTTTAACATGATGAAAACCATTTTTAAGGTCCAGTACTGAAAAATATTTTTTACCTTTAAGACGCCCGAATTGACTTTCTATTAGTTGCAATGGAAAATTATCTCTTAAAGTTATTTTGTTTAATTCACGATAGTCTACACATTTTCTCAACTCATTATTTTTCTTTTTAACTAACACTATTGCTGATGCATATGGAAAATTACTTTCTCGAATTATATTTCGTGCTAACAAATCGTCTAATATTTTTTTTAATGCTCGTTCATGTTTTATCGGTAATTTTCTGGGTGTACAATAAAACGGTTTATGGTCTCTTACCTTGATTTCCATTTCGAAATTTATCTTACTTCCCCCAAAATCTTTATTTTCACCCACAAGTAACCAAGCAGTTGTAAACATTTTTTTTATCTTATTTTGTATTTTATATGGCATTTTATTATTAATATTTAGACATACCTCGTTATCTGAGCTTTGTTAGATATATCAATACATAGAATCTGATTTACAAATAAATTTTCCTCATCTATCCCATTCTTTACCACTTCTGCATGCGCATCCTCATTATCCGTGCATAATATTTCATTAATCTCCTTATTTTTTGCTTCACTGTCATCTTCTTTGGGCCTTAATTCCAAATTACAAGATTCTATAAATGATCTACCTAAAATTAGCGGATTTTAGTATCAATATATAAATTATTAAATTTAATTTTAGCTTTAATTAAACCAATTATTTCTAATCTACTATTATTAATCCCAAAATAATTTAACTTATCTGTATTTTCTTGATATATCACGTACGATGGAACATACTGTCGTTGAATAATGTTGATCGGACTGCCCGAATCCAAAAGTGATACCCATGTTATTTCTGATGACGCTTGATGATCTTTTGCTTCAAATATTAATTTTACTGTTCTCTCAAAATTATGATTTAAACTATCGGCTGACTTTTTAATTATATTAATTTTTTTTTCTTTACACTCTTGAAACCTATGTCCCGTTTTTCCGCAATTGTAGCAGGTTCCCTTGGCTCGTGCAGGGTGTGGACACTTGGTAGCGATATGCCTAGGCTGATTACAGTTGAAACATTTCATTATTATACCTTGGGTATTATTTTCTTACTTCTGAATTCACTTTTTTGATTTTTATGGTGTTCACCAAAATTACTTCTATAACTATTTTTTATTTCGTCATATTTGCGCAGTGCAATTTTCAGTTCAGTAATTGTGTTTGAATGGTATAAAATAATCTTGTTGGTGTAAGTATCATTAATCCCATTAATAATATACTGTATTAAGTCTCCTTCTTCTACATCAGCTTCCAATGCGATTTCCTGCATGGAGAACAAATATTGCTGCTATGTTTCATTATTTTTTCTTTTACGATTACGTAATTGATTGTGCATTTGTGCACTTGTAACTTTATCATCAAATTCTTGCAAAAGTACAGTTTTCGAATCACTCCATGATTTAGGTGAAACAGAACGTAACAGTAACTTAGCTGTACCAGATAATAATCTTCTGGAGTATATAAAACATGCTTTTTAACTCCAACCTAAAATTTCTGCTGCTTCTTCTACTTGCGTAATCCATTTTTTGATACTGAAGCTATCGTCACCATTAAATGAATTTATGGACTCTTCCACATCTTTAAAATTAAATTGTATGTTGGATGAATTAGATATTCTAACCTGTTTATCCAATTCTCTTAAGTGGCGCCGTAATTCGATTATTTCTTGTTTTTTCCTTAACTGTTCCCGCAAATGTTCTATTTCCCCATCAATATCTTCATTAATATTATTTAACACCTCTTCTTCTGCTGGATCATTGATTAACGACGTATCATTGCCCAAGGTTTCATAATTTACATTAGAGAAGAATTTTGTAATATTTTCTTCTTCCATATTCCTTACACAATCTTCTATTCGTAACATTAATACTGCTTTATTTCCCGATGTCATTACCTTCATTTCTTTTAGCTTTTCTTTTAACATAAATACTGTAGCTTTTTTTAAAAATTCTTCCACCTGTACATCCATTATTTTAATAATGTTTTATTTTATTTTCACTAAACATGTGCTTAACTGTTTCTAATTTTACTGTATAATATACAGCCTTACGAATCAAACTGGAACTTTTTTTTTTATTTAAAAATTTTTATAAATTACATAAATTTAAATTATTACATATATAACATTATTTAAATTATCACATATATAACATTATTAAACAAAAGTTAATCACAGCATTTATTCTAATGAAATACAAAAAACTCCATTTCCTTATATATATGTACTTATATTACAGACTTACACACACTTATTTGATTACCTTAAACAAATCTTCTACATTCACTGAGTTGTAACTTAACAGCCAAGATTTAATTTTATTTAAGAATTGTGAGAGAATATTAAGATCTCTAATTTGAAAAGTGCATAATAAACCATACATAATACCTTTTTAGAGCCGTATAGGCCGAGGTTGTATAATTGCCTAAGGACATTATTAAAATATTTTTTAAGGTAAGAGGTATGTTCGTCTCATGACATCTTGGAATCAATATATATTCCCAGATATTTGAAAATCAGAGAGAGAATTAATATTATCGTTAAAAAGCATAAATTTGGTTTTCTTACTCATAGTTAGCTGGTGCTTACTGAACCAGCTTCTAAGTAAGTGAAGATCGTAATTCATAATTATGGAAATTTCCTGATTATTAACACCAATGTACGAAAAAGCTGTGTCATCAGCAAACGCTGTCAGATTTCCTTTAAATGGCTGACTAAAAATTGAATTAATAAACACTAAGAACAAAATTGGTCCGAGTACAGAGCCTTGTGGAACGCCGCACACTGTTTCTTGAGAATGACTAAATGTACTATTTGATTTTACACTTTGCTGTCTATTAGATAAATAATATTCCAACCACTTGTAAGTGCAACCTCGGAAACCTGCTTTGAATAGTTTTGATAATAATAATTTATGACTTACCAAGTCAAAAGCTTTAGTAATATCAATAAATAAAGCAGAATACGAATTATTATTATTCAGACCATAGTAAATCTCCGAGCAAAATTTAAGAGGTGCGCTTTCTGTGGATCTTCCTTCTAAGAAACCAAACTGACTATCACTAAAAAAATTATTTTTTGTTAAGAAATTCACAAACCTCCTTTTCATTGCTTTCTCCAATATTTTAGAAAAAGTAGATAAGAGAGATATCGGACGGTAGTTATTAATATCCAGAGTACTACCCTTCTTAAAGAGTGGAATTACTTCAGCAGTCTTTAATTTTTCAGGAAATTTACCGGAAAGTACACTTTTATTAAAAATATGCGCAAGAACATCAACAATTTGTAGAGCATTTTTTTTAATTATAAAATTAGAAATACCATCTGAAGTTTGTGAATTAGAACTGTTTAGACTATTAATAATTTTAAGGAGTTTAAAAGAAGAAAAGATTCAAAGAAATCGATTCCTTACTTCAATTTTAATTTCATTACAAATTTTTTTGTAATAATTATTAAGACGCAAATTGTTAGGATACTTTAAAATAAGTTTCTGGAAATTGTTTCTTCTTTTTATTTTATTTAGAAGCTCTTCATTCATCCTTTATTTTATTGTAATTTTTAGATTACGTAATTTTAAATTTTTCAATATAGACATTTAGAGTATTAATAAACACATCATAGGCAGAAGACGGATCATTATCAGAAAAAACATTTTGCCAACATTAAAATATTAATGCATTATTTAACTTAGAAAAATCAATCCTCTGAGAATATATATTTACAATCTGATTATCTTTATAACAGGTGTTTTTAAAAAGAATATTAATCATAGCATGATCAGTAATTCTGAAGTCAGAAACAGATGTATGTAAGGAATGAAACAAATCCTTCTGATGTCTATAAAAAACGTGGTCAATACAAGAGGAACTATTATGCGAAGTACGAGTTGGTTCATTAACTAGTGAAGTAAAACCATTAGCAGAAAGAATAAGTAAATATTCATCAATATCACTAGAACCCGAAATATCAATATTTACATCACCAAGAATTATACAATTTTTTAGTTTGAACCGATTTAAAAAATTTGAAAATTCCAATAAAAAATTCCTAATACTATAATTTTGAAGTCAATATATACATAAGAAGCAATAAGAAACGTCATCAATTACACAATTTAATTTTAAAATATCAGCACACACAAAGTTTAAAAATGAAACATCACATAAGATATTTGTTTTCACAAATACTGCTACACCACCCGATGCATAATTATTATTGCATAGAGCATGGAAGTTAAAATTTGGTAGACTATAATTAATAATTTCATGATCGTATATCCACATTTCACTTAAGAAAACATCAGGAAATTTGTTCAAAAAGAACAAACTAGCTATACATGCGTCGAAATTTTTTCTTATACTTCTTATGTTTTGGTGTACTACAAAGAAATTATTATTATTATGAATGAGCATATTTTTTTTTAGTACATTTTCAAAAAATTTTGCTAAAATGTACCTATAAAGTTTCACTATGTCCGTCCGTCCGTCCCTTTTTACGTACGATTGACAAAAAAATATCAGCAACGGGTAGGTATTGCAATAAAAATAATTAAATGTTAAAACTTTTTTCTATTACCCCTCCCGTTACGGAGCTACAGCCACTCAAAGCTCCACATAACTTCTGAACGGCTCAAGCTAGAAACTTGAAATTTTGGGAGATGGTAGATCCTCAAATTAGTAAGAGTCGGTTAAGAAAATTTTTTTGTTGCGCCCCCCTTTTAAGAGCTGTAAGGGGTCCAAAATTGAATTTGGCTTTTTTTAAGCACCTGTAACTTGAATACCTGTCCAAATTTTTTTCTATTAATATACAAAATTTAAAGGTCCAACATTATATTTTAACATATGTTAAGTGTTTTTCTTAAATTCAAAAGCGGTTTTTTAAATTGAAGAAAGTGTCTCTCAGTTTTATCCATTTTTGCTTAGATAGTAAAATTCTAAGTAAAATTCCAAATTTTGGTTTAATTCCTAGAACCTAAAAAAATGGAGGGAGGGAGGAGGTGGTGAGTGAGATTAGATTCTTGAGATATTTGGTAACCTTCCCCATTGAAGAGCTATTAAGACTTAAAAATTAAAAATTTACTATTTTTACAAGTAAGCAGTGACTTATTCCCCTATAGTATATATTTCCAAAATTAAACTGACTTTTTAACATAATATAATTTTGAAAATGTGCTTTTTTAAAAACCCTTGGTTTTTTTCATCCCTTGTTTATTTTTACTGTTAGACACAATTTCAATGTACATAGTAAGAATGACGATTTTGGTACAAGTACAAGTGGATTTGTTTTGGAATAATTGAGAAGAATATTTGGTGATTTGCAAGTAATAATATTATATAATAAATTTTAAATGTGATATAAATTTTAAATGTCAATAAATAAATGTTATATTTAATAATTATAAAGATATTTAAACAGTTTTTTAATTTTGTAATTAATTGCATTTTTTTTTATTTTTATTGATTATAATATAATTCTTATCATTTGAATATATTGTAAAAATTAGATTAATATTCATAATTATTAGAATAATAGTTATCCGGATCAATAAAAATTCAATGTGAAAGTTTGAATTTGAATTTGTGATATTATTGTTAATTATGATTTTTTATTTTATAAGCAACATATGTATAAATGTAAAAAAAAAATATGTAAAAATGAAATAATAAAAATAAAAAATTGATAGTTTTAATAATGAAGTTAAAAATAATAAATTATTGTCAAAAATTAAAAACTTGTATTTTTGAAAGATTATATAATGTGTACCATAATTTTTATACCCGTATGACTATATAGTCCAAGGGTATACTAAATTTGCCATTACGTTTGTGACGCAGAGAAGGAGAGGGGGATAGATATAGACTCAAGTGTATGGATCGGATCAGAATCGAAAAATAATTCGATTTAGCTATGCATGTCCGTCCGTCATCACGATAACTCAAAAAGTAAAGGAGCTAGAATTATGAAATTTTCACAAATTCGTTTTTATGTAAAAACCGGAATCCTATGGAAGCCTACCTAACCTATGGAAGCTGTGTGTCTGAAATTTTGCCTAAATTCGTTTAGTGTAATGGCCAAAGTTACTGCAAAATTTGGTTGGTCTACTGCAAAGGTTTCGAGTAGCTGCCATACAACTCCTTCTTTTATATGAGTATTACTCTACACCTAATAAAGCTGAATGTTTGAAATTTTGTCAAAAGTAATTAACCGGATGATATAATGTTTACATTACGGTCATACGGGTATCCCAGAGTTGACACAGTCTACTCTACTACACTCTTCATCGTTTTTTGATGTTTTAGTTAAAAAAAGAATTTTGTTGAGCAAAAGAATTTTTAATGCAATTTGTTAATTTTAAAACATTGATGTTGATTGATAGTATTATTAAAAAAACCTTTGTTAGGCAAAGTGTTTAGAAAAATAAACAATGTTTTTAGGTTATAAAAATTCAAAATATATTTACAAATTATTTCAAGCAAAGTTTTACATAAAGAAAAGCAAAGTATTTAGCATAAAATTTTTGAGTGTAATTTGTTATTTAAAAGATATGATTGATATAATTTTAAAAAAAATGTTTATAAAAATATTCGAGTGGCAAAAAGTATAGAAAAGTAAATAAAGTGTTTAGGTTATAATTACAAATAAATTTACATACTATTTTAAATAATGTAATATAATAATTTTCGTTAATTAAGTTAAAATAAATATAATAATTAAGTGAAAACTTTATGAAGATTAGAAATGTCATTATAAGATGAAATTTTATAAACCTTACTTCCTTCCTTTTCTCGTAGAAAAATTCTCCTGTCTCTAATCCAAAGAAATCGCAAGTTTCTGGCTGCTTTAATTTCCTTCGCCTCTTTATTTAGGTTAGCTTGAAAAGGTGTAAGTTGATGTTGAAACAAAATTTGTTTGTTATCTTTGCCAATATTCAATTCGGAAGTAAATATACGTTTAAATTTCCTTTTAGCATCCATAAATTCTTCTTTTGATTCATTTGTTTTCAATTCCAAAAGGTATAGTCCGTTGGTTGCCTTTGTATTTTTGCTCCATAGTGGCTTTACATTAGAAATATCTGCAACTGTTATTTTGGATTTAATTTTTTCCCCTATTTTTAGGATTATTTCTTTTGGATTATCCAGATTATTAGGAAGACCTGCTACAACAATATTATTTCTGATATTATCTTGGCATATTTCATCATGTAACCCTTCCATTTTATTTATTTTATATTCTAGTTGACAATTCTTCTCTTGAAAAATAGCCAATTGTTTTTTTAATTCCATATTATCTCTTTTTATATCGTTATTTTGCTCTATCAAATCATCCAGTTGATCTGAATTAAACTTCTGCGATTTACGAATGTCAATTACTACATTTGTAAGTTTTTTAAGAAATGCAGCTAAAGTTTTATCCAAAATAGAATTTTGAAAATCAAAGGCAGATATTTCATCAACAGAATCTATGGTTTCTGAGATATTATATTGCTCTCTAATTTTGGCAGAATCAGAACTGATTTCATTTCCAATTACATCAACTTCATCAATTATTGTAACATTTGCTTGAGAAGGACAAAATTTACACGACCAACTTACTCTTTTGGAAATAACGTCCTTGTAAGTTGTGTAGTGATGGTTCAGTATCCCTCTTAGACCTCCCAAGTTTTAAAAGCTTATAATCGAAATTACTAAAAATAGTAACTTAAAACTAAGATAGAACGTTCAAATTGTGTACAAGCGTTAAGCTGGAGGGTTCGGATTCTGGACCTTTTAATCGGTTTCAGGACTAACGGACAAATATAAAACATCTAATGACGCTATCTTCACGAAACTTTACCTGTAGGTTATTGGTAATGAAACTAGGGTGGCGATTGCGTACGGTGAGGATTGGACAATGGGTTCGGAACTTAGAACTTTTTGATCGAATTTAGGCCAAACTAGCATAATTCCTAAACCAATGAAGATAGAACCTCTTAACTTGGTATCAGGGTGTCGTTTTCGATTTCCTTAGTGTCCTTGAAATTTGGTAACAATTGGAGTAGTGGATCGGGGACCAGCCACTCAGTTCCGAAGACCTTAACGCATATTTTCTTTATTAATAAAGATAGTAACTTGAAACAAATGTAGAAGCTTCAAATTTGGCATATGGGTGTTCTTTACTAGTTTTTTTGATGAAATTTAAACTCTAGGTTACTAGTAATGAAAGTACCATGGGAATTGGTTCTGGTCGAGGACGGACAATGAGTTCGGATTCTAGAAGCTTTTGATCGATCTGAGGCCAAACGTGTATAATTTCGAAGCCAAAGAATATATTTCCTATTTCCTATGTGCCCCCGAAATTTAGACTTAATTGTAGTGGTGGTTTAGGTGGCTCCTAAGAAATCCCAAAATTAAAAAGCTTATCTTCGAAATTCTTGAAGATAGAAACTTTAAATTTTATACACGAGGGTTCTTTCCTATTTCCCTTTCTATTTACCACTTTTATATTTTTAAAAGTCTTAGAATTTTATCATAAAACATATTTTGTATAATATTTTATAAATTAAAAACAAAATATTTTTTTAATAAACGATTAAATTCCTTTTTTTTAGTTTTTAATTATACCATATATTTTATTGAATTATTACCATAGGTGATATATAATTAAGACATTGTGTACAATACTTATAAGCTATATTTATAGGTATTTGCGGCATTTATGTAAAATTTATTGTTCTATTTAAATGAATTATATGAAAAGTTCTAAATTTGTAATTATATTTTAGAAATACATTTATTGCATATTTTGCGTTTACAAGCTTTTCTAATAGGTACATAAACTAACAATTTAAAATAATTGCATTTTTGATAAATTTGAATTATTAAATATATCATGCTTTGATTAGCTTTTTATCACAAAATTTAATAATTCAAATTTTTTCAGTTTTGTAATTGAACTGAAATAAATATATTTTCATTTAATTCAAGTTTTTTTGTTTTTAGAATATATTTTTTAAAGTTAAATGTTTTTTTTTTTTAATTAATTTTTTTAATTTAGCACTTCCAATCTTTCTTCTAATTTTTCTTACATGTACTCTTGTTCTGTTAGTTCTTCCCAAGAGTAACATAGAACTTCGCACTTTTCTTCTTTTATATATGTAAAAATATCTCTTTTTTCTGTTAATTTAAAAAAATTTTTCGTCCAGTATTACTGGCATTTTCTTATATTTTTTTTCTTTTATTGTTTTTATTATTGCCATTTTTTTTACACAGTTTTTAGAATATAATATTTTTTAAAATTATAATATTTTCTAGTTTATTCTATTTTTAATATTCTGTTTTTTGTTTGTTTATTTTTTTTTAATTATTTTTAATTATTAAACACTTTAAACTTAAATTTTCGGTTTTATATAGTAATAGTTTTGATTTACTTAGTTTTAATTACTTATAATTTAGCATATTTTTTTTTTGTATATATTATAACATTATTAACTACCACTAAAAACGATTTTAAACCACGCACCACCAACGAGTGGATTGTCACGGTCGCCATGTAAGGTTCGATTATAACACGCTTGATTATTGTAAAGTAATTGTTACTTTATTTTTATTTCTTACCTTATTTATTACTTAAAGTTTAAACTAACGCTACTAATACATTATTTAATTTATCAATCATATAAAATGATATTTTATGTTAATCGATACCATTTACATTCTTATCAATAATTTATACAATAAGAAGCATAGCATAATTATTGCATTCCTTAGTTTATTAACCTTATGAATTATTCAATGCATTGCATACATTGCATTAATATAATGTATCAAATTTATCTCAATCAGGTAGGTCAATGCATTCAAAGGAATTTAATAAACAATGCAAATTAAGCAAAAGGTTGACGGCCTGTATAATTTTTATCTTTTTATTTTTCTTTTTAATTTTTATCGAATTACTTCATTTTCATTTATTTTTCAAATTCCTTTTTATATTCGTTCATTTAATATTATTTTTTTTAACATCACAATCAATATTTTGTAATACAATATCTACAATTTCTATATATAGAATACAATCATCACAAATAAATTTTATGTTCACATTAGAGTCTAATAAATTACTTGCAGCCTGTGTAAGTCTCGAGCACTTGGCTCGAGCAGTGGCGCAGTGAAAATTTTTTTCTGAAACTGCATACGAAATGCCTGCCACATGTAGAACAAAATAAAATCCCTCTTATGCTTATGAAATCTCTAGAACCATTCCACAGCCTTGTCCGTGGATAACTGGTGGGCATGGCCTCTTAATACTTTAAAATTCTCGTTAAAGTTTTATCTTGTTAAAGTTTCGACACGATATATAGGAAGAGCTCAACGCTCAGGTATTTAGGAGTACCATCAAACTTGATATTCCAGCTTTAGATGATACTGATTAATTGATGCGGCCTTCTGAGTGTCGACGCCTCGCTCCGTGTATGAGAATATTTAGAACGGAAATGCCAAGAGTCGTTATGAAATGGCGGACGTGTCGGGATATGAATCGAACGTACCCGTTTCGGCTCAGGCAAATTTGACACTTGTTGTTGCCCAACTCCTCTCGCATGTTCTGAGGACAACTCAACGGCCTTCTTTCCGTCAAAGTGGCTGCAACCGTAGAGACCACTTCTCACCATGTTTGATATGCCAACCATGACCTCAATTCTATCAACAGCTTCTAGAATCCAAACCCCGGTCTGATCTCCACCTTATGCAATCTCCGCCGTTCTTTCATTACTAGTAACCTACAATATAAATTTCATCAAGAAAGTTCCATAATTCTAGCTATTATCGAAAAAACTATTTTCAAATTTATGAATTTAGAAATGCAATAATTAATAGATATAATTTGAATATACAATGGCAAACTGAACCATAGATTTATTTATGATATATTTATCTTAGGTGATATTGACGATTGTATAGTAACTCCCACGATTCAAGGACAATTTACCCCGCTTTCTGAAGCATTGTGTGATATTATAATGGATCTAACAACAAAAGGACAATCTGCTACAATTGAACATTTGAAAAAAAACTTAGGTACTAGTTTTCCACATATAACTACGCCTAAAACGGAAGTAGTTTATGATACTCTAGTTCAATTGATGCAGGAAAAAAAAATTTATCAAACTTCAAAGGGATACTTCATAGTTACACCAGAGTAGGCTAATTTATTTAAAAAAAAAATAACTGATAGGAAGTAATATAATTTAGTTAATCTTAATTTTCCAGACGGCGTAGAAGTAGATCAAGATCAAAAACTCATTATATCAATAATTCGCAAAACAAAGACCTAGATTATCAACAAATTGAAGCTGAAGAAGCAAGAACTTTATTAATGACAAATGCAGAAGCGGTTCATTCTCTTTATGGTGAAATTTGCACCGAACGAGATGGGGATTTAACACATCAATGCATTCAAACTAATCTAGCAGATGTGTTATGTGGTGGTAAGAATTAGTTTAAGTTCTTTATTACAAGTTGAATAACAATTGTATATATAGGCAATCCAAATGATAAAATTATGTATGCTACATCAAAACGTCGTAGCGCTTCTTTTCCTACACCGAGAAGTTTAGAGCGAAGACATAGTTTACGAATTTTTGGATCATCAAAACGATTACAAAGATGTACGTCAACTCGAAGTTTATCTAAAGCATATGCACAAAGTTTAGCAACAGATAGCAGTAGCTCAGAGTGTCAAAGTACCGATTCTTCTTCACCAAGTATAGTTTCCACAAATATTTTAAGAACTTTATTGTTAAATATTAATAATTTAAACCACAAAAATATGTTTTTAGGAAAAGGTTCTCTACTTTTTCGCTTATTTCGACGCAGTGGACGATCAAAACAACGTCGAGTGGGAACCTACGCTGGTCAATTTCCACCACTTGAGTGGTTTAATTCGCGAACTGTACATCTAAATAGCATTGGTACACAAACTATAGAACAGGTTTGTTATTTTTTTCTTGGGTTTAAAATTTCATAAAAAGTATATAAATTTCATTTTGCATATTAAATTATTGGCGAAATATATGACCCTTTGCTCTCCCCAGTTTTTCTATTTTAGACGAATTTTATGTTGCTGTTCTATAGTTTTACATATAGTTTAAATATGAATTATAAAAATTCAATATTTATTGTATTTATAACTATAGCTGTGAACTTTTTGTTTTAATTTTTTTGTTATGTTTCTATTAAATATTTCTCTATACAATCATGTAATGTGAAGTATATCTAACGTATTTTTTGTTGTGCTATCTTTTTTTATGTTTTAGCTGAATTGATGACATAAATCATAAATCATATAGATACTTATTTATATCCATAGAATTAAAAATGGAATATAATACGATATTGTATAGAATATCATGTAGGTACGAGTATGTAATTTGAAATAAAAATTTCGAGTTGTTCTGACAAGTTATGTATGAAAATAAATTTAAAAAAAAATAAATTAATCTAAAAAAATTTGCTATTATTGAAAAGGGTATTCGTAATTTTATAATTTTTGTTTGAAGGAAATAATTTGGAAATTGATTTGTACAAAATTTAATAGAATTGTAATTTTGAAATTTATTTAAAGACAAAAATAACCAATCTATATAATTTACATTAATATATTTGTGTAAAATGAAATTCAGAAATTTATTGCTTGAGGTTTGCATTCAAATAAATATTATGATTTACATATTGTCATCTCCCAGGCTCAGGGAGATGACAATTGGTTTTCACGTAAATTTTGGACAAACAAACAAACTAATTTTCTTCTTTATTTTTGATTTATCTTCAGTCCTAATTTTTAAAAAAATTTCAAAGTTGCTTGTTTTTAATGTTTTTGGTTGTTAGTGATTGATTTTGTACAATATTTACATGTTGGAAAATACTCCCAAAAAAGACAAATTTTTATTTGTTTTATATTTTACTAACATTTTCTTTCTACCAAACAATAAAACATAACATAAATTAGTATTATTGTATTGATTTTTATAATGTATTGTATCTACTTTTTAATAAATGTTTCTATTAAATACACTTATAAATGACTATACTCTCATTGTATTTTATATTTTTTTTATGTTAATACTTATTTCTATACCAGACTAACACGAATAAGCTATGTAAGTTATAAGAAATTATTTATATATAATTAAAATAAAAAAAAAATAATAATAAAACTATTTAAAAAAGATAATATAAAAAATTTAAGAACAATTAGCAAAGATAATGAATACAACTATATAGATGTGCACTCTCATATAAAAAATTTTTTGAAAAATAAAACCCTAATATGGGTCTAATATCATCATACATTCATACATGTTAAAAATTAGAAAAGCTTTTAAGAGATTTAAAAATATAAATAAGTCACGTGACTGTCGATTAACTATAGTATAAAGATTTAAAGAAGATAACAACAACTTGGGAAAGAATTTTTTATTTGTGTTTTTTTTGTAAGCATGTATATGAATGCGATATGTATACATGCTATTAAATATTATTGTTGAATGAAGTTTAATAGATTTTTTTTTTACTTCACGTAAATGTGTGAATGTGTCTACACGTCTTTGTCTATATGTATTATTTTATTCATATGCAAGAAATTTTTTTCTTTATTAGATTTCTATTTTCTGAATTTAAAAGATCATATACTCATTCGATGGCTCCAAAAAATAACGACGTAAGTCAAGTTTGATATGACGATTAAAATATTTGTCTTAGGTATAAGTAAATTCATATAGTTTTTTTTTACTCGTTAATTTTTTATAATTAAATTTCTTATAAATAATATTTTTTTGGTTTTAAGTATAGTTACAACGAAACGAAATTAAAACAAGTTAGAATGTAAACCAAAGGTAAGCCTTATTATTTTAGCATATTTAGGAGAAATAAAGAAAGAAAAATATGCCGTAAATAACGTCATAAGTCTTGAAGATCACAGAATAAAATTGTTTTAAATATTTTTCAACGGTTTTTTCAATTTTACATTTAAAATCGCGAATTTTAATTTGTATTCATAATTTATTCAAAAAAATAACAAAGTTATAATAAAATATATTTCCAATATTTTTTAACTCATTTTTCTTAAAACATCATTTAAGATTTACATCGTTATAATTTGGAACCATCGATATATTATAATTTCATAAATCGTATTTCAAAATTTTTATTAAAAAAATAAAGTCAACAAAGCTTTTATTTTGTTTTTGTTTGTTTTTTTTTTTCGTTCTATAATTTAATAATGAGAGTACAAAGCTTTAAGCTTTTTTTTTTTATTTCTTTCTTTTTATTTTAAAGAGTTTGAATTTTAAAGTTTTTGTTGTATATGGACTGTGCACATCTAGTTGTATTCATTATCTTTGCAATTGGTTATGAAAAAGAGTAAGAAAAATATTGAACTTAAAAATACAAAATTCCAGCTTTTTATATACTTTTAATTGAACTTGCCTTTGTCTATGGCTTTATTTTCATTCTGTCAGTTAGTGATACATTTATATTAGAAATTTGACCATAAATTTATAAGATTCGTATGGTTCAGTGGTTAGCAAAGTGGCTTAGGGTGTAAATAGATGTGAGTTCGATCCTCCTTCAAAGATAAAAATTTAATTTTGTTTTTTTTTTTTAATTCGACAGAAATAATAAAAAAATTACAAATAAAATTAATTTATTTGGATAGTTTCTTTAAAAATTTTAAAAACAAGTAGGTACTTAAATAAAAAAAAAAAATTTTACTATTAAGCGAATTTGAACTCATAACCCCAACGTTACTTATTCATCATAAAATTTTTAAAATACTACAATAATAAGTCATTTGGTTTTGTTTACTTTTTCCGTATAATTATATTAGAATTGAAGCATAATCTAGTAAACCAAAATGTAACGGTTGTGAAATGATTTTGTTTTAGTATAATATGGTATATATGCGAACACAATATATGTATGGATATGTATATTTTTTTTTTTTTTTTTTTTTTTTTACGAGGGAATGGAAAGCTCGAAAGCCACCAATTGAAACTATGCGGTGTTTCTTTGGGTAGTGTATGATTTAAACACACCAAAACCACACCCTTTTTGAACCAAACTTTAGAAGGGAACCTGTAATACAAATGTACAGTTTGGTTACAGGGATGAGGATATGGAAGGATTTAGGATTATGGTGGAAGTTATTTGGAATATTTGGATTATGGGGGATGGGGAAAATTGGATGGGATATTTAGAAGAAAGATGTTAATGTTCTTCTTAAATTCGGTTAAATCGTACATATATACATTATCAACTTTGGGGAACACAATATGGTTCCATAAACGAGAAGAGCGCATGACAAACGAATTTCCATAAGCCGTGTTTCGCCATCTAACTAGTTCAACTGTATAGGGATGAGCATCTGTTGCCCTCCTTGTTTCCCTTTGGAAAATCTTGAATGGAGGCATAAGTTGTTTGATTTCTTTAGAACAGGTGTTAGTCCCTACAAAATATCTATAAAACAACAGTGCGACGATGGCTGAGTGGAGTGAGCGTTGAGGTAACACTGGGATCATTTATAAGACGAATAGCTCTGTTTTGCACTTTATCGAGATATCCCAGCGCCGTAATGGGAGCACCAGCCCAAATATGTGCATTATTCTCCATTTTCGGCCTAATATAAGTTTTATAGATATTGAGGAGATCAGAGGATGAGAAGTAAGTTTTGCAGCGATACAAGAAACCCAAACATTTAGCAGCGTCCGTAGCTACTTTAAAAATATGATTTGACCAAGTCAATTTTTGATTTAGCTCAATCCCCAAAATGTTTAGGTCTTCCGTATGCTGCAAAGCCTCTCCTTGAAAAGAAAGGTTCGGAATAGTTGTTGCTATTTTTCGCGAGACTAGACAGCATTTGGTCTTTTTGGTGTTGAAGTCAACTCTGTTGATTTCACCCCATTTTTGGATTTTAATTAAATCTTTGTTTAATTCGCTTATAGTGAAATTTTTTGCTGTTGAGTTAATCTGATGATTAATGTTACAGCGGTCATGAAATTCATAGGAATCAACAAGGGTACTGTCTACTGCGAAGCTATGGATTGGGTTGGAGGTTATTGATAGTAGGTCATTTATAAATATTAGAAAAGGCTGGGGGATAAAACAGATCCCTGAAGGACACCAGCATTTATTTTAAAATCTTTGGATGAATATCCATCGATAAGAACACGAATCGTGCGATTCGAAAGGAAATCTCCAATCCATTTAACAAAAGCCCTACCTAGACCTAAAGCCTTGCATTTTGCCAATAAAGCATCATGCCAAACTCGATCGAAAGCTTTAGAAATATCCAAAGCCACAACATCAGACTCACCAGAATGGTGAAGACTGATATTGAGCTTTTCGCACAGGTAGGCCATGAGATCACCAGTTGAACGACGGGCTCTGAACCCGTATTGTCGATCATGAAGCAAACCTTTACGATCTAGATATTTCAAAAGCTTATAATTTATAACTTTTTCCATTACTTTGGAGAGGACCGAAGTAATAGCAATAGGTCGGTAGTTAGAGGGATCGCTTTTATCGCCTTTTTTAGGAATTGGAAAAACATGTACAACCCTCCATTGGGTAGGATGAATACCCGAAGTGCAGGAAAGATGGAAAAGTTTGCGCAGAGGTTTTGAAATGGAAGTATATGTGTTTTTGAGGACGGTAGTTGTAATACCGTCCGGACCGGCTGATTTTCTTGTATCAAGATTCTTCAAGATTTTCATCACTGCTCGCGTCCTGAAGCATATTCTACCAAAGGAGTAGCCAACTTCTGGAATAGATGGAGGTCTTTGAGTTGACTGAGGCAGTGATGAGTTAGAAGCGAACTGTTTGCCAAACAAATTTGCTTTTTCTTTTGAATCTGATACGATGTGGTTGTTTATATCAACAAGTGGACGAAAAGAAGACCCGCTATTGTCCTCTTTTAGATTTTTTGCAAAAGTCCAAAAGGACTTGCTATTCTTTGGCATGTGTATAAGTTTTCGTTTCAACTTTTGGTTGAACAAGAATTTTTGCTTGTTGATAACTCTCTTACATCTGTTCCGAACCACTATATAGTTAGTCCTGTGAGCCTCTAAACCACTGTCCCGGTACTTTTTGAAGGCCTCCTCTTTTTTTAGAATGGCTTCTTTACAAAAGCGATTAAACCAAGTTTTGGGTTTCCGTTTAATAGATTTCATGGAGTGAGGTATAAATAATCTCATTCCAAGTAAAATAGTTTCACTAATCGCATTTGCAGCAAAGTCAACATTCCTACCACGGAAGCACAGTGACCAATCAAAGGTTTTGTAAAAATTGTTCAGACCTTCCCAGTTAGCATGGTTATAACGCCATACCAATTTTTTGGGAAGGGACCTTTGATTGGGCACTGAGCCTGCCCGGAAGCTTGTATTGACCAAACAGTGATCAGAGCCCCCCAGGGGGTAACCAACTGAAACCACATACTTTTCAGGATGTGTGGTTAGAAACAGATCCAAGAGGTGGCCTTCTTGATCAGCACGGTCAGGGATTCTAGTGGGATTTTTAACAAGTTGAGAAAGGTGAAATAGAGTAGAAAATAATTCAACTTGTTTTCCAATCGAGTTTTGACTCGGAGAAGAGGTACTGGAAAAGTGAAGCCAGTCTTTGTTATGAACATTAAAATCCCCCGCCAGAACAATTTCGGTCTAAGGAAAACAATCGAGAATTTCATTGTTCTGGTTTGAAAGGTTTTCAGTTTCCATAACAATTTCTTGTTCACTTGAATTGGGTGATCTGTATAGAAAACAGAAATGTATAACATGCTTTTCAACATGGTTAAATTAAGTTAATTTTTAAAATTTTAATTAGTTAAATTAAGATGACCTTCAACGGCATGGAAGTTCGTTTGCAAACCGCGAATATTACAAAAATTGAGGTTAAAGTTGATAATTTTGCAAGAAATTAGAAAGAAAAAAAAAAAAAATTGCTTATTTATGTACGATTTTATCAACCTATCGACAACACCTTTTGAAAACAAAGAAAATAAAATTTACAAAAAAATTTAAAATTTAAAATTTGAAAGTCTTATTTTGAGTGAGAAAATGGTTTATAACTACTTGCACGATATAGAATCTATATAGAAACTATATGTGCCCTTATTGTAGTAGGTACAACCAAAAACTCAAACAAAATAAAACAAATGCACAATTACATCTAATTAAAAATAAACCTTTGTAATTGTGGTAATATTTAAAAATAAAATACAAAAACAAAATAGAAGTTTAAAAAATTATTGGACATATGCCATCAAAATTTATTAATTAAGTTACGCTGTTTTTATGATGGTATATTGAGAGTGGAGAGAGTTATTAGAGTTATTAGAAACATTAACATCTATCAACGGGAAGGAGAGAGATGGATATATTGTTTTGTTTACCACTAGGGGAAGATTAAAAGAAGTATTACTTCCAAAAAAAAAAAATAATTATTTTAATTTAGTTTAATGTAAACAAAACAAACCGGCGCGTGACGTGAATTTTATAAATATTTGAATAATTTTATATAAAAAAGAAACTAAAAAAAAAAAATTAATTATTAATTAATTAATAAAAGAAAGAAAAATTTAAAATTAAAAAAAAAAATAAAAAATTATAATAATAAAAGTAAAAAAAAGAAAAAAGAATTTAGTGTACGTAAAATTGTTCTAGTTAAAAATTAATAAATCAAATAAATTTAAAAAATAATACATATCTATAAAATGCCGCCATTGAAAATGCGGCAATGTGGTCCAAACAAATTCACACAAAACAAAAAAAACTAATTATTAGAACCACCACAAATAAATTTAAATTTAGATAAGTTAGAAAATTAAAGAAAATTTTTAGAACTTAATTTAAGTTTAAAAGTAAGAAACTTTTGTTAGCAATATAATTTTGAAAAAAAAAAAAAATTTTTTTAAAAAAATTTCACCGAAACCGGTGTTATCACGACGAAGGTTGAAACACGATTCATATATAATATACATAGTAGGTATACACAGAATGTGTCTAATATAAGTTTGTTTTTTTGCAAGATAATAATCTTATATGAATAAGCGAGTGCTTACTTATGTAATATGTATATATGGGTATGTATATAATATAGTAGGTATACACAGAATGTGTCTAATATGAGTTTGTTTTTTTTGTAAGATAATAAATAATCTTATATGAAAAAGCGAGTGCTTACTTTGTTTTTGTTGTATATGCAAATATAAGCAAAAAATATTTAAGTGAATATTTTTTATTAATGACATTAATAATTCTAATTAGGTTTTCAACCATTTTATTGTTAAATTATTATGAGCATATGTATGTATATGTATGTTAAAAAATTATAAACGACATTAAATATTAAACAATTTTATTTAAATTTAGTTATAAAAATTTTATCAAATACTTATAACGCTTTTATATCATATTTCCAGCATCTCTGAATATTCGTAATGTGTATACCAATTTGTGATACAGTTTAATAAAATTTTAATAATCGGTTTTTAGTATTAATAAATTGGACCCAACTTGGAAATAGTCGAAATATTTAAGTGTAAAGAAATTAAAATAAAACTAAAAAGTATAAAATAAAATAAAATAAAAAAAAAATATTTTTTTCAATATATACTTTTATTAAAGTAGTACTGATCTTTTGCATTTCAAAGTGTTTTAATATAAAAGTAAATTGCTGAAATGGTGACAGTTTCTATTTCTGTTAATCTAATTCCAGCAATTTACTTTTATATTAAAACACTTTTAAATGCAAAAGATCAACCATCAATTTTTGGTTAATGAAAATTTTCAATATTTTAAGCTTAAAAGTTTTCAAACATTAAAAGAACTGTTTCTTATACCAGCAATTTACTTTTATATTAAAACAGTAACAAACTCCTAAGATCTACCTTCAATTTTTTATTTTCTACATTTTAGGGGGTTAGTACTACTTTAATAAAAGTATATATTAAAAAAAATATTTTTTTTTATTTTATTTTATTTACTTTCAAGAACAGTAAGTCGGTGCAACTGACTTAGAAATACCCTACACCTGTTTGGTTCAAGATAATGAGAAGTCCATAAGTCATTTTAAAACCATAAAAGCTTTTATTAGTTTTATAAAAAGGAAGAAATATATTGAATTTAAAAATACAAAATTCCAAAGCTTTTATCGTAAAACTTAGCTAATAAAAATAATTTTAAAATACTAAAAACATTTTCCAATTGAGTTATCTATTCAAAAATATTAAAAAAGTTAAAAAACAAAAGAACATGAAATAAATGTATTTATAAAATGCAATTATAAAATTACAGATTTCATACTTTTTATACAATTCTTCTCAGGCTTATTAATTTTGCTGTATTGTATTTACTTTTGAATGATTTACTACCCTTGAGCCTTGATTAATATTTTGAATTTTAAAAAATTTTTAAATTTATTCTCTTCATTTACTTATTTTTTAATGTTATACATTATTCAATTTTTAAAATTTCAATTCTTTTAATTTGAAAAATTCTGGTTTGATTAAATTTATTGATTTATAGGAATCCTATTTACTTTTCCGTAAAATATGGCGTGATTACAGGTATGGAAAAAATTAATTTCAGATTGAAGTATTGGGATTAGAATTGGATAATTTATGATAACGGATTTGCAACACTTCTGTTATGAATAAATATTAAAATCATCTGTGGCACTAATTTTCATTAAACGCAAAGTTATTTGAAATAAATAATAATTTGTATTAAAGGTTTATATAAATTGATGGTTTTTAAAGTTAACTCAAATTTAGTACCTATTTAAAATTTTCAAAAATTGAATATAATTAAAATTCCTAGTATATTTACCTATTGGAAAAGCTTATATTTTAAAATATGCAATAAAGTACTATGTCAAATTAAGAACTTTTTATATAATTCATTTAAATATAAAAATTACTTTTACGACATGCAGCAAGTACCCCTGAAAACAGCTTAATTGCACAAAATTTCTTAATTACATATTACTTATGATAATATTTCAATAAAATATCTAATATTATAAAAATATAAAAAAAAAAGAAATTTACTTGTTTAATAAAAAAATATTTTTTTTTCTAACTTATAAAATATTATTAATATTATTTATATTAAAATCCCACGGGTCGTTAGAGGTATTTGAACCACCGCTCCAATTGATCCCAATTTTCGGGGACATGCAGGAAATAGGAAAAAACGCCCTTGTATCAAATATAAAGCTTCTACATAAGTTTCAAGTTACTATTTTTATTAATTTCGAAGAAGTGCTTTAAGGTGTAAGAACTTGTGGGAGGTGGTACCTGAACTATTCTAATTAGTTCAAGTTTCAAGAACACTGAGTAAATAGGAAGAAACATCCTTGTACCAAATTTGGAGGTTCTATCTTCATTGGTTTCGGAAGTATGCTGGTTTGACCTTAAAGAAGATAGTACCTTCAAAATTGGTACAAGGGTGCCTCTTGCTAATTAACTTAAAATGAAGATAGAACTTTATTAAAATTTGGTACCACCGTTTTACTTTTTGCATTATCCTCGTGTTACCGAAATTTGGGATCAATTGGAGTGGTGGTTTAAATACGCACCGTGGGGGAAGCTGAATTTGAATGTGCGTTAACGAAAAATTAACAAGAGTTTAACCAATTATTAAAAACTACCGAAGGAAGATATTTAGACCGGTTAGAGCAAATAAAAAAAGAAACACATAAAGAAACAGTCAGTCTGTATACTAGTTAACCCTTGTACACAATTGGATCGTTCTATCTTAATTTTAAGTTACTAGATCTATTAATTTCGATGATAAGCTTTTACACATTGGGGGGTCTAAGAGAGGTACTGAAAAAAAATACTGAGGTACCAAAATTAGAGGGACACGCAGGAAATAGTAAAGAACACGCATTTGCCAAATTTGAAGCTCCTACAATTGTTTCAAGTTACTATCTTTATTAATTTCGAAAATATGCTTTAATTTCGAAAGTATGCTCGGAACTGAGTGGCTGGTCCCCACCCACTACTCTAATTGGGCTCAAATTTCAAGGAGACTAAGGAAATCGAAAGCCACACCCTGATACCAAATTTGGAGGTTCTATCTTCATTCGTTTCGGAATTATGCTAGTTTGGCCTAAATTCGATCAAAAAGTTCTAAGTTCCGAACCCATTGTCCAATCCTCACCGCACGCAATCGCCGCCGTAGTTTCATTACCAATAACCTACAGCACAACTTTCATGAAGATAGAGTCATTAGTTGTTGAGTTATCGTGATTTTTCATATATGTTCGTTAGCCCTAAAACCGATTAAAAGGTCCAGAATCCGAACCCTTGGGCTGATTTCGCCCTTATACAGTCCGCGCTGTACTTATAGTACTAGTTAACCCTTGTACACAATTTGAACGTTCGACCTTAATTTTAAGTTACTATTTTTAGTAATTTCGATTATAAGCTTTTAAAACTTGGGAGGTCTAAGAGGAGTACTGAACCACCACTCCAATTGATCCCAAATTAGGGGGACACGCAAGAGATAGTAAAGAACACCCTTGTGCAAAATTTTAAGGTTCTACATTTTTTCAAGTTGCTCTATTTATTAATTTTAAAGATATGCTTTAAGGTCTTCGGAAATGTGTGGCTGGTCCCCGACCCACTACTCCATTGGGGCCCAAATTTCCAAGAAGCTTAGGAAATAGGAAGGAACACCCTGATACCAAATTTGAAGGTTCTATCTTCATTGGTTTCGGAATTATGCTCGTTTGGCCTAAATTCGATAAAAAAGTTCTAGGTTCCGAACCCATGGTCCAATCCCGAACTTACGCAATTCACGAAGTAGTTTCATTACTAGTAACCTACAGCACAAATTTGATGAAGATACCGTCATTAGTTGTTGAGTTATCGTGATTTTTTATATATGTTCGTTAGCCCCTCGATCGATTAAAAGGTCCAGAATCCGAACCCATGGGCCGATTTCAGTCCTACTAACCTACAGTTAAAATTTCATCAAAATAGCTCTATTATTTTTTGAGTTATCGTGCCTACGGACGGACATGGCTATATCGACTAAGGAGGTCACGCTGATCACAAATATACATACTTTTCCATATCTAGCTCGCTTCCTTTAGGTGGTTACAAACACCATACCAAAGTTAATATACCCCTTTACCTATTCTATAGGTGTAGGGTATAAAAAAGTGAAATTGAGAAACTGTGTCAACTTACGGAAATTTTTTCAATCGGAGAGTGAAAATATGAATGCAAATCTTAAAAATACGATATCTAACAACAATGAACTGCTAAAAATTTTAAACAATAAAAACACAAAAAATATAAATATGGATCAAAATATTTCATTTACTGAAATTTTAAAAAGTGCTAACGTAAGCAATAAAACTATGCCACCAATATAAACAGGTATACACCTGGTTATTAAACCTAAACAATAACAAAAATGCCAAATAACTAAAATAGATTTAAGTAAACAAGTAGATCCAATAAATTTAAAGATGAAGAAGTAAAGAAGCAGTCGGTCGAAAATACCGAAATACCGAAAAACCTATTTGGTTCAAATTTAATGAGATGTCCATAAGTCATTTTAAAACCATAAAAGCTTTTATTAATTTGATCGTAAGACATAGCTAGCCAAATTAACTTTTTAATATTAAAAACTTTTTTTTAATTACTTTATCTATTCAAAAATATTACAAATTCTTACTAATTTATCTATTTGAAAATATTAAACATAAAATAAACATGAAATAAATGGATTCGTAAAATGCAATTACAACATTACATAATACGAAACGAGTACATAAAACTTTTAAATTTATGCGTTGAATGTTAAATTTATTTAGTTGTAAAATTTATTTTTATATTTAAATGAATTAAATTTAATACTGCTATTTTTTTTTCTTAATTGAAGATTACTCTTCTATTAACATCCACTAGTTGTAAACAAATCAAATAAAATATATCCATCTCATTCCCTCTCCCCCGGACGGTAATATTCTTGTTATTAAAATCGATCATTAATTAATACTATCAATATAATGTCATGGTAATTCTAATTTGTATTTTTTATACCCTACACCTATGAAATAGGAAAAGGGTATATTAACTTTGGTATGGTGTTTGTAACCACCTAAAGGAAGCGAACTAGATATGAAAAAGTATATATATTTGTGATCAGCGTGAGCTCCTGAGTCGATATAACCATGTCCGTCCGTTCGTCCGTCCTTCCTTAGACACGATAACTCACAAACTAATGGAGCTATTTTGATGAAATTTCAACTGTATGTTACTAGGACTTAAAGTACGGCGGGGATCGCATATGCGCGAAATCGGCCCATGAGTTCGACCTTTTAATTGTTCTAAGGGCCAAGGAACATATAAAAAAAATAAGGCTAACTCAACAACAAATAGCGCTGCAATCATGAATTTTGTGGTGAAGGTTACTAGAAATGATACTATGGCAGGGACTGCGTGCGATCGAGCTCAGACCATGCGTTTGGATCCTAGAAGTTTTTGGTCGAATTTAGGCCAAACAAGCATAATTCCGAAACCAATGAAGATACAACCTTCAAATTTGGTATCAATGTGCTTCTTCCTATGTCCTTAGAGTCCTGGAAGTTAAGGGCCAACTGGAGTAAAGAGGCGGAACCATCCATACAGTTCTAAATGTTATAGAATGTTCCAATTGTGAACAAGGGTTAACTAGTATTTGAAGTATGACTGGGATTGGATATGGGCAAAATCGTACAATGGTTTCGGGTTCTGCAACCTTTGAAAAGTTCAAAAGCTATCAATAAACATTTATCTTAAAAACACCATAACTAAATTAAAATGCAATTACAAAATTACATATTTAAAACTTTTTATCCAATTCAATAAAATTTTACACACATGCAGCAATTACTTCTTTTCAGGATTTTAAGCTGTAGTGCATTTACTTTTCAATGATTTAATATTCTTGATTAATTATTTCAATTTTAAAAAATTTTTAAATTTATTCTCTTAATTTACTTATGTTTTAATGTTTTATATAATTAAACTCAAAGTTATTCGAAAGAAATATTAATTTGTAATAATATAAATATAAAAGTTTATATAATTTCATGGTTTTTAATGTTAATTAAAACCATTGCTTTCATTAGCTTTTTATCACAAAATTTAATAATCAAAATATGCAGTAAATGTATTTCGAAAATACAATGACAAATTTAGAACTTTCCATATAATTCATTTCAATATAAAAATAAACCTTTCAACTTAAGTATCGTACACAAGTTTTTAATTATGTATTACCTGTGGTAATAATTCAATAAAATATAGATATGATATAATAAAAATTAAAAAAAAAAAAATTTCGTCGTTTATTAAAAAAATATTTAAAAATATATATTACTTTCATTACTAGTATCCTAGAATTTAAATTTCATCAAAATATGGATTACTTCATTAGTTTCTGAGTTATGGTGTTCTTAAGATATATGTTTGTCAGCACTTGAACTTCTCAAAGGTTCCAGAACCCGAAACCATTGTACAATTTCGCCCATATGCAGTCTCCGTCATA
Source organism: Dolichopus griseipennis (assembly GCA_963082915.1). Taxonomy (NCBI): domain Eukaryota; kingdom Metazoa; phylum Arthropoda; class Insecta; order Diptera; family Dolichopodidae; genus Dolichopus; species Dolichopus griseipennis. The sequence goes on from OY720443.1 coordinate 117,854,437, forward strand.
CTTTAAGTACTAGTTAACCCTTGTACTCATGTGGAACGTTCTATCTTAATGTTACTATTTTTATTAATTTTGATGATAAGCCTTTAAACCTTGGGACGTTTAAGAGATCTGAACCACCACTCCAATTAATCATAAATTAAAGGAACACGTAGGCAATAGTAAAGAACACCTTTGTGCCAAATTTGAAGCTTCAAAATTTGTTTTAAGTTACTATCTTTATTATTTACGAATATATGCTTTAAGGTCTTCGAATTTATGTGGTTCATCTCCGACCCACTACTCCAATTGGTTCCAATTTTCGAGAACACTAAGGGGACAGAAAGGGACACCCTGATACCAAATTTGAAGGTTCTAACTTCTTTGAATTCGGAATCATGCTCGTTTGTCCTAAATTCGATGAAAAAGTTCCAGAATCCAAACCCATGGTCGGATTACGCCAATATGCAGTCCGCGCCGTTTTTTGAATACTAGTTAACGTTTATACACAATTGGAACGTTCTAACTTAATTTTAAGCTACTTTTTAAAATAATTTCACTGACATGCTTTTCACTGCCCTTAGAACGATTAAAAGGTCCAGAATCTGAACCCATGGGTCGACTTCGCCCATATGCAATCCTCGTCGTACTTTAAGTCCAGTTAAAATTTAATCAAGATAGCTCGATTAGTTTTTGAGTTATAAAAGTCAGCCTACGGACAGACGGACGGCTGGACATGGCTATATCGACTCAGTAGGTCACGCTGATCACAAATATATATACTTTTCCATATCTAGTTCGCTTCCTATAAGTGGTTACAAACACCAAAGTTAATATACCTCGTTTCGTATTTCATAGGTGTAGGGTATAAAAACAAAGTATTTGATTTTCAAACGACTAAATAAGCCTGATATCAACCTCAACATTTTTATTTATAGCAGAGAAATTATAAGAGACAAGAATTATAAATATCTCGATATCATAAAAGATGATAAATTATACTGGAATGATAATGTTAATTAAATTTTAAAAAAAATAATGCCATAATCAGGTTCTGGTAATGCCATTACCATCCGGTTAATTACTTTTGGCAAAATTGCAAACATACAGCTTCAATAGGTGTAGTGTGATGCTCATATAAAAGAAGTAGCTGTATGGTAGCTACTCGAACCCTCTTCAGTAAACAATCAAAATTTTGCAGTATCTTTGGTTATTACACTAAACTATTTTTGGAAAAATTTCAGACGCCCAGCTTCATTAGTTCTAAAGTAATGCTCATATAAAAGAAGGAGTTGTATGGCAACTACTCGAACCTTTGCACAGACCAACCAAATTTTGCAGAAACTTTGGCTATTACACTAAACTATTTTTGGAAAAATTTCAAACACCTAGCTTCATTAGGTGTAAAGTAATGCTCATATAAAAGAAGAAGTTGTATGGCAGCTACTCGAACCCACTGCAGTAAACAAACCAAATTTTGCAGAAACTTTGGCCATAAAACTAAACTACTTTAGGCAAAATTTCAGACACCCAGCTTTAAGAAGTATAGAGTAATGCTCATATAAAAAAAGAAGATATATGGTAGGCACTCGAAGCCCTGGACCAAAATGGTTTGATTTAAATAGCGATAACGCCCTACAACTTTTTCTTTTAAATGAGCATTATACTACACCTATTGAGGTGTATGTTTGAAATTTTGCCAAAAGTAATTAACCGGATGATAAAATGTTTATATTACAGTCATACGGGTATCCCAGAGTTGACACAGTCTACTCTTCCTCGTTTTTAAATGAATTATATAAAATGTTCTAAATTTGTTTTTTATTTTATAAATACATCAATTGCATCTTTTACATTTTTGAATCTGTTAATAAGTGCATAATTTACCAAAAATTTAAATTATTTTAATTTATGAAACTGAAAAACAAAATATTTTGATAAAAAATTAATAAAAGCATTAATGTTTTTAGTATATTTTTATACCCTACACGTATGAAATACGAAAAGGGTGTATTAACTTTGGTATGGTGTTTGTACCCACCTAAAGGAATCGAGCTAGATATAGAAAAGTATATATTTTTGTCATTAACTTGACCTCCTGAATCGATGTAGCCTGTTCGTCCGTCCGTCCATAGACACGATAACTCAAAACTAATAAAGCTTTCTTGATGAAATTTTAACTGTAGATCCTAAATTACGACGGTGATTGCATATAGGGAAGAGAATCATCAAGATCGAACCATGGGTTTGAATCCTAGATTTTTGATCGAATCTAGGCCAAACGTGCATAATTCTGAAACCAATGAAGACAGAACCTCCAAATTTTGTATCAGAGTATCTCTTCCCATATTTAGTATTTTAAAAATTTGAAACCATTTGAAAATTGGAGTAGGTGGTCGACGACCATCCACACAGTTTTTGGCGCAGGTGGTTATGATCAATTGGAGTGGTGGTTTAGGTACCTTTCTTAGACCTCCCATGGTTTAAAAGCTTATCATCGAAATTAATAAAATTTGTAACTTAGAAATTGAACGTTCGAATTGTGTACAATGGTTACTATTGAAAGTACGGCGAATACAGCATATAGACGAAATCGGACCATGGTTTCTTGTTCTGGAACCTTTGATCAGTTCAAGGGCTAACAAACATATATTCAAACAAATGAAGGAAAAAACCAAGGGTTTTTTAAAAAGCACATTTTCAAAATTATATAGGGTTACTTACTGAGTATGTTTTTTTTTTGTTTTTTGTGTTTTTTTTATATATATACATATATATATATAATAATAATCTTAATTTCAGATAATTTTACAATATAAATTCAAAATTATGTATAAAAAATCAAAATTTAAATACAAATTAATTTTAATTTATCTCTAATTTTACTTTTAAATATAATTTTAACTATTTTAATTTCTAAAATTTTTAATATATTTTTTAAGTTTATTTTTAATTATATCCACATTTTGACAATTTTTAATTTCCGTGGGTAAAGAGTTGAAGAGTTTAATTGCACTATTTTTTAAGCTTTTTTGTTGTTTGGATGTTCCAGCTTTAGGTATTTCCAAATTTCTTTTGTATCTAGGTAGAGTAGAGAATGTACATTCTCTCTATTAGTTAGAATTAATTTTGATTTAAAATTACTATTTAGTATATTATAAATGTATTTACATTTATCAAAATAAATTAGTTGATTTATATCAAGTACATTAGTTGCTTTATATAATTTCCTAGTACTAGTTTTGGGATTTATTTTAAATAAAATTTTTAATGCTTTATTCATTACAGTTCCAATGGAATTTACGTGAAATTTTGAGCAGTGACTCCAGGTGCATTTATTTATCTAACTCTTGATAAAATATGACCACTGTAAACAAGCTTAGCTGCATTCGGAATGCCACCAGTTCTTTTAATAGCCATGCATATAGGGATAAATTGTTTCTTAATTTTTTTAATGGTTTGTCCCATCTTAAATTTTCATCAATTATCATTCCTAAATATTTAACGCTATCCACTCTTTGAATTATCTTATTTTTTATCTTCAGAGTAATATTATTATATTTTTTTTCTGGGTTTTGAATATTATGTAATTAGTTTTTTTAGCATTTATTCTTAGTACATTATACTCTAACCATTTGGACAATGTTTCCAGATCCTTATTTAGTACACCTTCCAAATTTTTCATTGTTATAGCTTTTGCAATCAGATGGGTGTCATCTGCATAAACACTGTAATTTGACATGATATTATTTTTTGAAATGTTCATTATATATAGTAAGTACAAAAGCGGCCCCAGAATAGACCCTTGTGGTATACCTGCTTTTATTAATAGTTTATCGCCCAAAATTTGGTTAATTTTGACGCATTGGGTTCTATTTGTTATTAATTGCTTTTTCATATATTTTTGATTTTGAATTTAAAATTGAGATTGGCCTATAATTATTACAATCTTCTTTTAACCCAGATTTATGTATAGGAACTATAAAGGATTTTTTAAGTTGATCTGGAAATATTCCTTCTGTAAAACATTTATTGATCATTATCTCTAAAGGTTGTTTTATATAATTAACCAATTCCTGAAAGTCGTTTACTGTTATCTTATCTAATTCTGGAGTTGCTTTTTTATTTAATATTTGACAATTTGATAGATTTCAGCTTCTAACTGGAGCAAGAAATAACGATTTACTGTTATATATTTTATAAGCCGCATTATTAACTGTGCAAGAATTCCGACTCTCAGTTATTATACATTTACTTATTTCATTAAAAAATTTATTAATATTATCTGCCGTCTCATTTTCATTAATTGTTTTCTCGCTATTATTCTTTAAAACGTAAGTAATAGTTTCAGTTTTTTAGGCATTATTTTTTCTTATAGTATTATTTAAATTATGTTTTTTTTTTTTTTCCTAAGGGAAAACCTAATCCCCCAGGTAGTGTGAGATTTTTACTACACTAAAACAACCTCCTCCCGTAGCCAAAATAATGGGATAAGCACCCTAGCTGCTTGTGCAGTATTATGACTGAAAAGTTACTACTAGTCATAAATATAAATGACTTTTAAGGGTTGAAAGGGCAACCCAGGAGGTATAAGTTGACATTCTTCTTGAATTTTTCCGGTTTAAACGAATTGGGAAACACATATGGGGGTAATGTGTTCCACAATTTGGAGGTGCGACTCAGAAAAGAGTTCCTAAATTTCAGAGTTCTTGTTCTGAAAAGCTCAACTGTATATGGATGTGATTGAGCTGCTAACCGTGTGTTACGGCGGTAGGGTTTGATTTTAGGCATCATGTTTTTGATTTCTTTTGAAGTATTGCCTAGAAGATATTTATAAAAACGACAAGCAGCTCCTACATTACGGCGGTGACTTAAAGACGTTAAGTCTTTTGTGACGATATTATCATTGATAATACGAACGGCTCTCTTTTGTATCTTATCCAGATACTGAAGAACGGTGCTGGAAGCTCCAGCAAATATGTGAGAGTTATACTCAAGTCTCGGCCGAATATAGGTTTTATAAATTTGTAATAGATTTGGAGGTGTAAAGTATTTTCTACTCCTACTTAAGAATCCCAGGCATTTCGCGGCATCTTTTGCGACCGAAAAAATGTGGTCGTTCCACGAAAGTTTTGCATTTATTTCCATGCCTAGAATTCTTAATGATTCGGAGTTTTGAATACCTACATTGCCAAAAGAAATGTTTAGTAAAGGATCGCTTCGCTTGGTTGATAACAAACAGCTTTGGGTTTTAGAAGCATTAAAACTTACCCTGTTCACGCTTCCCCAATCTTGAATTATTTGGAGATCATTATTTGAGGAACTTGAAACTTTGGTTCGTTGATTGTTTACCGATGTTGAGGTAGCATCAGCTGCTCTTTCAAAAAGGTAAGAGCAATCAAGAGTGCTGTCATCAGCAAAGCTATGAATTTTATTGGAGATAATGGATAGAAGATCATTGATAAATATTAGAAATAAGGTTGGTGATAGGACCGAGCCTTGAGGGACACAAGCATTGATTTCAAATTTTTTGGAAGTAAAAACATCCAATACAACTTGTATTGAACGGTGTGAAAAGAAAGATTCTAGCCAAAAGCTTCTAGCTTTTTTAGTAGCGCGGCATGCCAAACGCGATCAAAGGCTTTGCTTATATCTAGAGCGATTATGTTCGTCTCGCCATATTTTTCCAAGCAACGACCCCATTTTTCAGTCAAACATGTCAACAAGTCACCTGTTGATCTATTTGACCTAAAACCATATTAATGGTCACTTATGAGGTCATTACTCTCCAGATATCTTTTTAAATGGAAATTAATTATTAACTCCATAACCTTTGATAGTACTGATGTTAGAGCAATTGGTCTATAATTTTCAGGATTGCTCTGGGCACCCTTTTTTGGGATTGGTTGGACATAAGCAACTTTCCATATAGAAGGGTAAGTTCCAGAAACAAAGGATATGTGAAAAAGTTTGCTTAGTGGACCAGCTAGGGTGTTAGCGCATTTTTGGAGGACAATTGGTGGAATATCGTCAGGACCAGCAGATTTGTGAACATTCAGACCCTTAAGAACTTTAGCAACAACTCGTGGGCGAAAATAAATTTTTTTAAGTTTTGAATTTGTTGGTACATAGACCGGAGGAGAGGCTGTTGTTGCCGGCAGTGTTGAATTGGCTGCGAAGATTTGAGCCAGCAAATCTGCCTTTTGTTCAGGGTCAGCAATGACAGCATTATTATAAATTAGTGGAGGAGTTGTAGAAGAAGTGAAGTTGTTTTTTACTGATTTGGCAAATGACCAGGAACTTTTGCTGCCTTTTGGAAAGCGAATAACTTTTAGCCTTAGTAAAAAATCATGTTTAAATTGTTGCTGTCTTAAAATTCTTTTGCATCGCTTACTAACTTCTGTAAATGAGAGCCGGTTGCTTTCGGTTGGTTGCCTCTTGAACTCAAAGAACTCGTGCTTTTTGTGTAACCAATTCTGGTTACGGTGTTTAGCACTTTTAATCTTACTTGGTATGAAAAGATTCATGCCAAGGAGAATAGCTCTAGTAAATGCGTTGGCAGCTACATCAACATTTCTATTGTCGAAAAAAAGAGACCAATTAAAGTTTTTGAAAAAGGAGTTTAAACCACCCCAGTTGGCTTTATTTAGGAGCCAAATTTTATGATTGGGAGGAACTTTTTGGTTAATTAAATTTTGCATTTGAAATTGAGAACTGATTAGGCAGTGGTCAGAGCTGCCTAATGGGCTGATGACAGAAATGTTGTATTTTTCCGGATGAGAAGTTAGAAATAGATCCAGAGTATAAGCACTATGGCTTGAACAGTCTGGTATGCGAGTAGGTTCTTTCACCAATTGTGTAAGTTGGTGAAGAGCGCTAAAAAATTCTACATATTTGCCTTCTGCCGATGTATGAGGAGAGTATAGAAGCCAATTTTTATTGTGGATATTGAAATCGCCTGCTACAACGATTTCAGTTTCGGGATTGTCCTGAAGGATACTAATTATAGAATCCGGTAAAATATCAAATTCTACAATTGTGTTCTCCTTCGAAATATTTGGACTTCTGTACAAAAAACAAAAATGCGTTGAATGGCCACCAAAAATAAATTTGGTCCAAACTTAGTTAAGCTCTGGATTTGTGCCTATGTTATATTTATCCAGAATTTGGTAGGCCGTATCGTTACGAATATAAAGAGCAATACCTCTATGGGGACTAAAAAACTTTTCAAGTTTGTAACCAGGAATACTGAACTTAACCGCATCCTGGTTTGAAAAAACCTGAGTTTCGTTTAGTGCTAACACGGCTGGATTTTTTGACGTAAGGTGAACATATACTCCGAAATAATTGGAATCTAGCCCTCTAATGTTTGCAAAATTTATCCTGGTTTGACTCAGCATAAATCAGATTTGGTTTTCAAGAAGAATTACAACTATACGAAATAATGAGTGGAATTTTTTTTTTTTTTTTGTTTGATTCAGTCAAAACTATCAATCTAATTGAGTTTGCTTACAGTGACGCAGCCACGGCCAGTTATCCCATACTGTAGTATATACACCTTCCAGCATGAGATAGTGTCCGACAGCAGAATCACTGCAGCAAAAAAAAACGCCTATTTACTTGGCTTTGTACATAAAGTTAAGATTATCGAAAAAAGAAAGAGAAAAAAAATAAAAAATGAATTGTAAAATTTACATTTATTACTAGTTTATATAAAAAAAAATTAAAGAGAAGAAAAAATAAAAATTTATATAAAGAAAAAAAAATTTTGAATTTAAATTTAGATTTTTCTCAGAATAAAGTTTGAGAAGAACTTTATTTTAAATTTATCGTTTGATATTCGCTGAGAATTAAAATTTGATATTTACTGGATCTATTTACATTAATTTTAATTATGTATTAGTATTAATTAAAAATTTCCATAGTTTTCTAGATTGAGCTGTATTTCTTGTACTTTGCCTCTTATTAAGTATATAATATCCAGAAGTAGCTATCATATCTTTGTATTTTATTAGTAAGTTAGTATTATCAAACAAATTTAAGTTAGAATCTGCAAAAAATATGTAGTTTGAATTATCCTTCATTTTAGTTTCTAAGTATTCAATAAATAAATTGCTGTACCTCCTCCCCTTTTTTCTTTTCTGCAGTTATAAACCGCTTCAAAATTGGGAATATTATGTATATCAATTTCGTTGCCGAATATCCATACCTCTGTAAGTACTACTATATCAATATCCTCGTGTAATGTGATTAAAACTTCTAATTCTAATAATTTATTTCTTATGCTACAGATATTTAAGTATAAAATATTCCCTGTTTGTTTTCTTATATTTGGGTGATTGATCATTATCGAATGCTTAACATATAATTTTTCCAGTTTTCTCTTATTTTTTGAAGGTACTCTCGATATTTATTATCAATGTGTTTTCTATACGCTTTTAGATCCTTTATAACATCCTCATGAAAGACTCCGATATTTTCATGATATTTATAATATATTTTACGTAGTTCTTTATAATCTGTTGGTAATCCTTCTTGATCGATTAGTACTTTGATATTTGTTTGTGTCATACCATTATAACAAATATCAGCTTGATCATAAAAATATGTTAAATATATTCTTACGTTGCTATATATTCTGTGATCTCTTAATCTGGATAGTACATATACGTTATCACCGTTTTCATTTGCTCTTTTTGTAAGTTTTACAATTGTAGGCACCATAGGGCCAAGCAAACTTGTACTGGTATCTTTAGAAATATTCAGATTAATCTGTTCCTTATTTTCGGTTTTTGGACATGGTGTTTCCCCTTTGTTCCAGTTAGGATTTAAAAAATTTGTATCTGCTTTACTTTTAACACTAAGGGTATTTATACCGTCCGTCCGCACGATAACTCAAAAACTAAAGGAGCTAGGATCTTGAAATTTTAGCAAATTCGTATTTTTGTACTAGCCATCATCGCTATTTAACTCCAGCCATTTTGGTCCATGGGTTCGGGTAACTGCCATACAACTTCTTTTTATACCCGTGCATACATATATGACATCGGGTATATTAAAATTTTTTATTTTGTTTTTTTTTTTTTTTTTGTTTGTAGATAACGATTTCGAGTTAGAATTTCATATGATTTAAATGATGCGTAGTTTATTTAAGATAAGCAAAAAAGAACACAAAGATTTTTTTTAAGTAAATGGCTTATTGATATTGGTAGATATAATCATTATGAATATGATGATTATTATCTATCATGATGATCATTATATGAATATGATCATATGAAGCTTATTTTGCTTAAGTTTAATATATTCGTTAATTAAAAATTAATTAAAAAAGATAGAATTGAAAAATTAGAGCAAGAGTTTTGAAATTCACACAAAACATTTTTTGGACATTTTTGAGGTTCCCTATTCTTTTTGGTTAAGACTAGACCAAGGTTTCGGGGAGCTGCCACACAACTTATTTAAACCAATAAGAATTTCTTCAAAAGTAATTATACCAGGAAGACGAAAATTACACACGGTTAGTTTTATAATGAATCAAGCACTTATATGAAGTTCCAAAATGTTACGGCTCCATTTTCGGGGGGCTGCCATACAACTTCTTTGCACCAATATGAATTCTTGGTAATTGATTATACTACGAGGATGAAAATTACACCCTGTTAGTTATATAATGAATCGAGCACTTATATGAATTTTGAAAATGTTACTGCCCCATTTTCGGGGGGCTGCCATACAACTTCTTTGCACCAATATGAATTTCTTTAAAACTAATTATACTACGAGGATGGAAATTATACACGATTAGTTATATAATGAATCGAGCACTTATATGGAATTTCAAAATGTTACGGCCCCATTTTCGGGCAGCTGCCATGCCAAGTTGTCAATTCGATAACTGTGAATCTAAGAAGCTACGAGGTTAAAATTAAAACTGGGCAGGTAAAGTAATAGGGCAAGTTAGTTGGCACAGTTGGACATCACTACCAACTTTTAGAGTGGGCCATTTTTTTTTTTTAAGCAAAAATTATGGTACCTATAATGAATTAAAAATTTAATTTTTTTTTTGTAATTTTTTTTTTAAGCAAAACTTATGATAATAAGATATATACTTTTTTATATTTTTTTTTGTAATATTTATAATAGCATAAGGGAAATACATAACGGTTAGTGGGTATGCACGGGTATCTAAAAGTTGACAAGGGAAACTATAATCTTCCTCGTTTTATATGAGCATTACTCTGTACCTATAACAGCTGCGTGTCTGAAATTTTGCCAAAAGTAGTTTAGTTTTATGGCCAAAGTTTCCGCAAAATTTGGTTGGTCTAGTGGAGTGGGTTCGAGTAGCTGCCATACAACTTCTTTTTTTATATGAGCATTACTCTCCACCTAATGAAGCTGGGTGTCTGAAATTTTGCTAAAAATAGTTTAGTGTAATGGTCAAAGTTACAGCAAAATTTGGTTGGTCTACGGCAGAGGGTTCGAGTAGTTGCCATAATGTTTGAAATTTTGCCAAAAGTAAATAACCGGATGATAAAATGTATATGTTACGGTCATACGGGTATCCCAGAGTTGACACAGTCTACTCTACTGCACTCTTCCTCGTTTTTTTATTGTTTCTATTATAACTAGTGATTTTATCATTACTGGAATTTTTTTACTGGAACATAGGGTTCGAGTAGTTGCCATACAACTCCTTCTTTTATATGAATATTCCACAATACTTAATAAAGCTGTATGTTTGAAATTTTGCCAAAAGTAAATAACCGGATGATAAAATGTATATGTTACGGTCATACGGGTATCCCAGAGTTGACACAGTCTACTCTACTGCACTCTTCCTCGTTTTTTTATTGTTTCTATTATAACTAGTGATTTTATCATTACTGGAATTTTTTTTATTATGATCAATTTCAATTTTAGTGCCTTTACTTGACCAAAATTTTAGAAGATAATTAAGTATGTATGCTGCTATTTTTTTTTCTTATTAGATTTACATTTATTTATACTAACATTATTATTGATATGATTATTTTCAACATTATTATTATTATTGCTATTGTTATAATAGTTATTTTAATTAATACCTATTTCATTCTTATTGACAATTACTTCACCCTCAATATCTCTTTCATTATTATTGGATTTATTTATACTAACATTATTATTGATCTGATTACTTTCAACATTATTATTATTATTGGTATTATAATTATAGTTGTTTTCATTAATACCTATTTCATTCTTATTTGCTATTGCCACGCCTTCAATAATTCTTTCATTATTCATATTACTATTATTATTATCATAAATATCAACAACAATTTCTGGAACACCCTTTGCACAATTATTCAATATATTTTCATTCTCTTCCCATTTCTTTAATTGCTACCCAATTTTTAGCTTTCTTTCATTTAATTTTTTTTGATATACTGGACAGAACCTACTAAATGTTTTATGTTTTACATCTAGTCCTAGCTTGAATATTTCATTATTTTTCTTGCAATTTATGCATTCATTAATTTCTTCCAGTTATTTACAATAACTTGTTTTATGGTTCTGGTGACACTTCATGCATGTTTCTTTGTTTGTACGGTCAGCCGATACATGGTTAAAGCCTTTGCACTTGTTACATCTTCTCACACTAATAGCATCAAAACCTTTGCAACTTTCCCAACCATTACAAAGTTTTTACGCAGCTAATATTTTCGGGAAAAAATCTTTATCCACTTCAATTACAGCGTTCTGCATATCTTTGTTGTATTTATTAACCGAATTTTATTATACCCGTATGACTATATAGTCAAAGGGTATAATAAATTTGCCATTACGTTTGTGACGCAGAGAAGGAGGTGGCGGTAGATATAGACTCAAGTGTATGGATCGGATCAGAATCGAAAAATAAATCGATTTAGCTATGTATGTACGTTTTTCCGTCCGTCCGTCCGTCCACACGATAACTCAAAAACTAAAGGAGCTAGGATCTTGAAATTTTCGCAAATGCGTTTTTTTGCAATAGCCGTCATCGCTATTTAAATCCAGCCATTTTGGTCCATGGGTTCGGGTAGCTGCCATACAACTTCTTTTTTTATATGAGTATTACTCTGTACCTATTACAGCTGCGTGTCTGAAATTTTGCCAAAAGTAGTCCAGTTTAATGGCCAAAGTTTTTACAAAATTGGCCACTAAACTTGGAAATTTGGGCTCCATTGGAGCAGTGGGTCAGGGACCAGCCACACATTTCCGAAGACCTTAAAGCATATCTTTAAAATTATTAAAGATAGCAACTTGAAAAAATGTAGAAGCTTCAAATTTGGCACAAGGGTGTTTTTTACTATTTCCTGCGTGTCCGCCTAATTTGGGATCAATTGGGGTGGTGGTTCAGTACCCCTATTAGACCTACCAAGTTTTAAAAGCTTATAATTGAAATTACTAAAAATAGTAACTTAAAATTAAGATAGAACGTTCAAATTGTGTACAAGAGTTTACTAGTACTATAAGTACAGCGCGGACTGTATAAGGGCGAAATTAGCCCAAGGGTTTGAATTCTGGACCTTTTAATCGGTTTCAGGGCTAACGAACATATATAAAAAATCACGATAACTCAACAACTAAACACGAACTTAGAACTTTTTGATCGAATTTAGGCCAAACTAGCATAATTCCGAAACCAATGAAGATAGAACCTCCAAATTTGGTATCAGAGTGTCGCTTTCGATTTCCTTAGCCACTCAGTTCCGAGGGCTTTAAAGCATATTTTCGAAATTAATAAAGATAGTAACTTGAAACAAATGTAGAAGCTACAAATTTGGCACATGGGTGTTCTTTACTATTTCCTGCGTGCCCCTCTAATTTTGGATCAATTGGAGTGGTGGTTCAGTACCTCTCTTAGACCCGCCAATGTGTAAAAGCTTATCATCGAAATTAATAAAACTAGTAACTTAAAATTAAGATAGAACGTTCCAATTATGTACAATTGTGTGACGGGGACTGCATATGGGCGAAATCGTACCATGGTTTCGAGTTCTGGAACCTTTGAAAAGTTCAAAGGCTAACAAACATATATCTTAAAAACACCATAACTCAAAAAATAATGCCGCTATTTTGATGAAATTTAAACTCTAGGTTACTAGTAATGAAAGTACCATGGGGATTCGTTCTGGTCGAGTTTGGTCAATGAGTTCGGATTCTAGAAGCTTTTGATCGATTTTAAGCCGGACGAGTATAATTTCGAAGCCAAAGAATATATTTCCTATTTCCTATGTTTTCCCGAAATTTAGACTTAATTGTAGTGGTTCAGCTATGTTCAAAGGTATTTGCTGCTTTTATGTAAAATTTATTTTTATATTTAAATGAATTATATGAAAAGGTGTAAATTCGTAATTGTATTTTAGAAATACATTTATTGCATATTTTGCGTTTATAAGCTTTTCTATTAGGTGTATAAACTAACCATTTAAAATAACTGCAATTTTGAAAAATTTGGATTATTAAATATATTATGCTTTGATTATCTTTTTATCTCAAAATTTAATAATTAGAAATTTTTCATTTTGTAATTGAATTGAAATAAATATATTTTCATTTATTTCAAGTTTTTTTGTTTTTTAATTTTTTTAAATAGATAAATTAGTAAGAATTTTTTTTTTTTTTTTTTTTTTTTTACACGCTAACTAAACGCTAGGAACGGATTCCTGTATACATATATGTAGGTTTAGTTTGAAATGGGAGGAAAATAGGATATTAAAGGGGAATTAGGTGGTAGGTTGGAAATGAATCTAAAAAGATTCGTTTTGAATTTTTGCAAGTTGTAGTATGGAACGTTATTAACAGAGGGGAACACATTAGATGGAAGCATGTTCCACATCTTAGCAGTCCTCACAACAAATGAGTTTCCATAACCAGTTTTGAACCATCTTGGGATTTCCACAGTGTAGAAATGAGCACTTACTGCTCCTCTGGTGTTACGTTGGAATTGTTTAAGAGGAGGCATAATTGATTTTAGTTCAATAGAGCAAGTGTCATTACCTACAAGATATCTATAAAACAGAGAAATCGCTCCAATATTTCGACGAGAGTTAAGTGGAGTAAGTGTTACTTGCTCGACAGGGTCGCCTAAAAGGCGTAAGGCGCGATTTTGGATTTTGTCGAGGTAACTCAAGGAAGTTTGGGATGCGCCAGCCCAAATGTGAGAATTATACTCCATTTTAGGTCGAATATAGGCTTTATAGATATTGGACAGATCCTTAGGAGAGAAATATGTTTTGCAACGAGACAGACAACCCAAGCACTTGGCAGCATTCTTAGCTATATCAAAAATATGCTCATTCCACAGCATTTTTTGATTTAGCTGCAACCCTAAAATGCTTAGATTTTCTGATCGTTCAATATTTTCTCCTTGGAATCGCAGAATTGGGTTGAACTGATTTCTTTTGCAGGAAATCAGACAGCTTTGAGTTTTTGAGGTATTAAACTCAACTCTATTACTTTTACCCCAATCAGCTATCTTAGCTAAGTCATGGTTAAGTAAACTAACCATGATATTTCTTTTCGAGCTGATTGCGGTAGGTGTGACGTTAGATTTTTTAAGGAAATCGTAAGACGCCACTAGAGTGCTGTCGTCGGCGAAGCTATGGTTTGGATTGAGGGTAGAGGAGAGTAAGTCGTTGATAAAAATCAAAAAAAGAGTTGGTGATAAGGCGGAGCCTTGTGGAACGCCAGCGTTAATTTCAAAGGTGTCAGACATAAAACTGTCGACAAGGACACGAATACGACGATTCGAAAGAAAATTCTCAATCCAATTGCAGAAAGGGTTACCAAGACCAATAGCTCGGCATTTGTTCAAAAGAGCAGAATGCCATACTCGATCAAAGGCTTTTGAGATATCAAGAGCAACAACCTCAGATTCACCGGAACAGTGAATACTGGTGTTGAGCTTTTCGCTGAGGTATGTTAAAAGATCACCTGTTGATCTTTGGCTTCTAAAGCCATATTGCCTATCATGCAAAATACCTCTGCAGTCAAGATATCTCATCAACCGTTTGTTGACGAGAATTTCCATAACTTTGGAAATGACCGAAATAATGGCTATTGGCCGGTAATTGGAGGGGTCGCTTTTGTCACCTTTTTTGGGGATAGGAGAAACATGAGCAATTTTCCATTGACTGGGATATCTACCAGTCGAAAATGATAATGAAAAAAGATTGCGTAGAGGTTTCGAAATGGGAGAGGCAATATGTTTAAGAACCATCGCAGGAATTCCATCGGGACCAGTGGACTTTCTAACATTCAGATTTTCGAGCACTTTCACTATAGTACGTCTTCTAAAGTACACCCTTTGAAGAATTTTAACCTTAGTAGGATCAACAGAGGGTAGTACTGGTGGAGTTTGTACTGTAGGAGGGAGCGTAGAATTTGCTGCAAAAGATTTTGCAAACAAATTGGCTTTAGCAACTGAATCTGATATGATAGAATTATTGTTATCAATCAGCGGCGGAAAGGAAGATTCGCAAAAGTTATTCTTTACACTCTTTGCAAAGGTCCAAAAAGAACGATTGCAGTGAGGTAGATTAATTATTTTACGTTTTAATCTTTGGTTGTAAAGAAACTTTTGCTGATTGATAATTCTTTTGCAATTGTTCCTGGCGACTTTATAGCTCGCAAATGAAGACTCAGACGCATTCTGCTTGAACATTTTGAACTGCTCTTCTTTGGATTGAATTGCTTTCCTGCAGATGTCATTAAACCAAGATTTGGAGTTGGTTTTTACCGATTTATAAGAGCTAGGAATGAAAAGTTTCATACCTAGCATAATTGTTTTACTAATGGCATCAGCAGCAAAGTCAACGTTTCTATGACGGAAACACATTGACCAATCGAAATCTCCCAAAAAACTATTCAGACCTACCCAGTCGGCCCGGTTATAGTGCCAGACTAGCCTCTTAGGAATAGGGTTTCGGTTGGCCGATGAATCCATTGAAAAGCTGGATTTAACAAGACAATGGTCGGAGCCTCCAATTGGTGAGCTAACAGAAATATTGTATTTTTCTGGGCTTGAAGTCAGGAACAAGTCCAAAAGATGTGCGTTTTGATTGTCTCGGTCCGGAATTCGAGTTGGGCTCTGTACAAGTTGTGAAAGTTGGAATAAGTTTGAAAATAGTTCAACCTGTTTACCTTCCGGGCTATTGTGACTTGAAAAATGGAGCCAGTTTTTGTTGTGGACATTGAAATCACCCGCGACAGCTATCTCACATTCGGGATTCTTTTCCAGAATTTTATTGATAGTGTCGGATAATTCTTCAATGGCCCCAGCAGTTTCCAGCTCACTGGCTTGGGGAGATCTGTATAAAAAACAGAAAAATATTGTAGCATTTTCAACATGGAGTTTAACCCAGAGATAATGAAAAATCGGGTTGGAGCTCTTAAGATCATGAAGGGTGTTGAAAGCTACATTAGAGCGTATATATAAAGCGACTCCTCGATGAGGAATAAAAAGCGGAACAAGTGTATAGCCGTTGATATTATAATTAGTATCGTCACCTACAACTTGTGTTTCGCTTAAGGCAAGTATAGCTGGTCTTTCTGAGTTAAGATGGGCTTCAACTGAATGAAAATTGCATGCTAAGCCTCTTATATTACTAAATTGTAATAAAAAATTTGAGTTCATTGACTACAACTTGCGAGCGGAAAAAGTGCGGGTATATTAACTTTGGTATGGTGTTTGTAACCACCTAAAGGAAGCGAGCTCGATATGGAAAAGTATATATATTTGTGATCAGCGTGACCTCCTGAGTCGATATAGCAATGTCCGTCCGTCCGTCCGTAGGCACGATAACTCAAAAAATAATGGAGCTATCTTGATGAAATTTTAACTGTAGGTTACTAGTACTGAAAGTACACGGGGATTGCATATGGGCGAAATCGGCCCATGGGTTCGGATTTTGAATCTTTTAATCGATCGAAGGGCTAACGAACATATATAAAAAATCACGATAACTCAACAACTAATGACGCTATCTCATGAACTTTGTGCTGTAGGTTACTAGCAGTGAAACTACTTCGGGAATTGCGTAAATTCGGGATTGGACCATGGGTTCGGAACCTAGAACTGTTTGATCGAATTTAGGCCAAACGAGCATAATTCCGAAACCAATGAAGATAGAAACTCCAAATTTGGTATCAGAAAAAATAATGCCGCTAGTTTGATGAAATTTAAACTCTAGGTTACTAGTAATGAAAGTACCATGGGGATTGGTTCTGGTCGAGTTTGGTCAATGAGTTCGGATTCTAGAAGCTTTTGATCGATTTGAAGCCGGACGAGTATAATTTCGAAGCCAAAGAATATATTTCCTATTTCCTATGTGTCCCCGAAATTTAGACTTAATTGTAGTGGTTCAGCTATGTTCAAAGGTACTTGCTGCATTTATGTAAAATTTATTTTTATATTTAAATGAATTATATGAAAAGGTGTAAATTTGTAATTGTATTTTAGGAATACATTTATTGCATATTTGGCGTTTATAAGATTTTCTATTAGGTATATAAACTAACAATTTAAAATAATAGCAATTTTGAAAAATTTGGATTATTAAATATATTATGCTTTGATTAGCTTTTTATCACAAAATTTAATAATTCAAATTTTTTCACGTTTGTAATTGAATTGAAATAAATATATTTTCATTTATTTCAAGTTTTGTTTTAGTAAGAATTAGTAAGAATATGTAATATTTTTTAATAGGTAGTGTAAATAGAAAATGTTTTTAGTATTATAAAGTTAATTTGGTTAACTATGTCTTACGATCAAATTAATAACAGCTTTTATGGTGTTAAAATGACTTATTGATATGTCATTAAATTTGAACAAAATAGGTGTAGGGTATTTCTAAGTCGGTTGCACCGACTGACTGTTTCTTTACTTGTTTTTTATACAAAAACTTAGTACTAATTCTTTAATTATATTTGTAAAGAATTATAAGCGCTTTATTCATTAAAATACCAATTTGATTAATATGGAAATTTGAGCACTGGCTCCAACTACATATATTATACCTTATCTTGATAGTATATGACTATTATAGATAAGCTTGACTGCATGCTCGGAAATACCGCCACATCTTTTTATATTCACGTTTTTGATATGATGGCCCCATTTCAAATTATCATCCATTATTATTCCCAGATATTTAACTTTGTCTACTCTTTCAATAGTTGTTTCTCTTATTTTAAGAGTAATACTTTCGTTATTTTTGCTTTGTGTTTTAAATAACAAATTGTTTTTTTAGCATTTATGCAGAGTTCATTGTAATCTAGCCGATATCGCATTTAAATCCTTATTTAGTATATTTTCCAGTTCTTGTGCTGTTCTAGCTTTACCAATGATTTTAGTGTCATGTGCATAAACGTTATAATATGAAATAAAATTATTTTTCGGCATATTCATTATATATAAAAGGTACAACAGCGATCCTAGCTGTAAGCCTTTTGGTACACCTGTTTTTATAATAAGTTCATCGCTAAGCACTTCGTTCACTTTAACACAGTTTAGTAACTGCTTAATAAAAGATTACTAGTACCTCTTATACCCAATATATCTAAAAAACTAATCAGTCTACGATGATTCACCACATCAAAAACTTTCGTAAGATCAATAAATACTGCACCGACGAAATATCCTTCATCAAGTGCGTCATAAATATATTCTAACGTAGCTGTTATTGCGGATTCTGTACCGCTGTTCTCTTGTAAACCATATTGATTTGGATCAAAACCAATCGTTTTTAAAATAAAATTTCATATCTTTATATTAGTTACTTTTTCATATACTTTGGATATTGAGTTCAGGATGGAAATTGGTCTATAGTTACCACATTCATCTTTAGATCCCTTTTATGAATTGGCACTCTGTACGCTTTTTTTAATGAATCAGGGAATACTCCTTCTTCAAGACATTTATTTATCAATGTTGCAAATGTTTTTTTGATAATATTAACTAATTCCTGTAAATCCTTTACTGTTACATTACCTAATCCTGGGGCTGCATTTCTGTTTAACTTCATAATAATGTGATAAATCTCCGTTTCAGTATCAGGTCTAAGAAATAATATTTTATGACCAATTCTTAATCTAGTTGCAGAATTCATAATTTCAATTACACTAAAATTATATTTTCCGTTTTTTAATACTTCAGTAAAATTTATATTACTTTTTATAAAGAATACAGTTCCACCACCTCTTTTCTCATCTCTACAATTGAAAACTGCCCTATAGTTTGGAATATTATAAGTAGTGATTTCATTACTGTATATCCATACTTCTGTTAGAATCACAATATCAATTTCTTTACATTCAGTAATTAATGTTTCTAATTCATAAATTTTATTTCTTAAACTGCATATATTTAGATACGAAATTTTTAATTTACCCTGTTGTTGATTGGACTGCTATTACGATCTACCAATTAAATAATTTTGCGTGGAGTTCCAAATTGTTTGTAAATGTTCTCTGTATTTATTATATGTATGTTGCCTATTATAATATGTATGTTGTATGACCTAGCTGCATGTCTTTTTGTACTTCTTTGTTAGTGATTCCCCTACTTTCATGGAATTTATAATATAATTCACGTAATTCCTGATAATTCGTTGGCAATCCTTCACTATCGATCAACACTTTGATATTTGTTTTCGTTATACCCTCATAACAAATATCCTTTTGATCGTGCAAAAAAGACAAAAATAATCTAACGTTATTGTATATTCTGTGGTCTCGTAATCGTGATAATACATATATACTATCACCATTTTCAACCGCCTTTTTTGTATGTTTAACAACTGGAGGTTCCATTGGATTTAAAAAGCTCTTGTTTACAAGTTGTAGATTTTTAGTACTATGAGCAGCATTTTCCATTTTTTCATTTTGCTGATACAGTGTTTCTCCTTTAATCCAGTTATGGTATTTAGAAGCTAATTCCACTTTATTGGCACTATCGCTAACGCCTATGTTTTCGTTACTATTCTCAATTCCATCTTTATTATTACAGAATTCATCTCTACTATTATCATAAATATTATTAATATTACTATTAGTTTCTTTATTATTGCTATTATTTTTATCAATTTTGCTATTATTATTATTATGACCAGCACTATTACTATTGTTATTATCATTATTCTTAACATTATTTTTATCATTATCATTATTAGTATTACGTTTATTAATTTTCTTGTCATTTATTAATATTCAATTTTTTTTTGACCAAAATTTAGGCATGTAAGAAAGTATGTTAACAAGTTTTTTTTGTTTGTTTTAGATAATAGATTATAATTTTTATTACTGTAGCTACTCGAATTTTCAGCACTATTTTTATTTTTATCTTTAATAACTATCATACTTGCAGAATTACTATTATTATTGTATATATTTTTTTTGTACTATTACTAATTTCATTACCATTATTAATCTTAACACTATCATTATTTTTGTTTTTATTTGTAATATAATTACAAATATTATTAGAACTATTACTATCATTAATGTTATTATTGTTTTTAAGCTTAGAATTATTATTATCATTATCGGTATTGGGATTGATATAAGTATAGTTGATACAGGAAGAAATACTTTTGTTATCTATATTTAAGTTGTTATCTTTCACTTCTAACTCCTTTAATTGCTAGTATCCAATTTTTCGCTTTAACATATTTAATTTGTTCTGGTACACTGGGCATAATTTATTTAAGGTTTAGTGATTTACATCTAAACCCAAACTGAATTTTTCATTAGATTTTCCACAATTTATCCACTTATTGATTTCTTCTTTTTATGCACTGATTTTGTGTTTTCCGTGACACTTCAAACAAGTTTCAGTGTTTGTGGAATCAACTGATTTATGGTTGAAACCTTTACATTTAAAACACCTTAGTACGTTTATCGCATCAAACACTTTGCACCTTTCCCATCATATACATAGCTTCTCACTTGCGATTATTTTTGGAAATGATTCCTTATCAACTGCCAATATTACTTTAAACATTTCCTTGTCATATTCGTTTACATTAAATACTTTAACCATTTTCATTTCGCTCCTTTCCAAAATGGTTTTTTGTTTTTTGAGCTTCTCTACTATATCTTCCTTCCTCAATTTATTGTTCATGTGCGCTATTTCTATTTTGGGTTTGATAGTCACTGGTATTTTTATGTTATAATCTTCCTTCATTGTTTTTTCTAATACCTTTTTGATATTTTCCCGATCTTCTGTTGTCGCCGTTTCATTACTTTTGTTTTCAAATTTTTTTTTAATTTTCAAATTTTTTGGATCTACCTTAGTATTTGGATCACTTTTCGTTTTTTCACTTTTTTGTTTGTTTTTAGGTTTGATTATCAAAGGTAATTCTTTTTTCATTGTTACCACAAGTTTTAATATTTTTTACTATATCAGAAAATGACACCGTTTGACTTACATTCAAATTTTTATTTTCTTAATTTTTGCCATTTAATTTTTTGCAAAGCTCATCATTATTTTTCATTGCATTAATAAATGATTCATTAACCTTTTCACTTTCTGTTTTAAAAACGTCAGTAGTTTTTTCCATTTTCTGAATTTCTTTTGGTTGAATAGTTTTGATTTCTTCTAGGCGTAATCTGCAATTTGTTTCCGTCGCTTTAAATAAATGGATCACTTATTTTTCATTGTTCTTAATTGCCCTTTCAAAATCCTCTTTATATTCTTTTAAATAATCACTATTTTTTGCGACCGCTCGTTCCATATTTTGTATAATTAAGTCCACATTTTGGATGTACTGTACACAGTCGTCACATATAACAAGTGTTTTTTCTTATTTGCTTTGTGTCCGTAGATTTTTGGAAGAATTGGAATAGTGGTTTACGTACCACCTCCCTACCTCCCCCTACTCACAAGACCTTTTTTTAATTTTGATTATATCATATATTTTATTGATTTATTACCATAGGTAATATGCAATTAAGAAATTGTGTACGATACTTAAGTTTTGTTCAAAGGTACTTACTGCATGTATGTAAAATTTATTTTTATATTTAAATGAATTATACGAAAAGTTCTACATTTATAATTATATTTTAGAAATACATTTATTGCATATTATTCACTTATAACCTTTTCTAATAGATATATATACTGATAATGTAAATTAATTTAAATATTTATAATTTTGTGATAAAAAGCTGCGCAAAGCATTAACATTAAAAATCATCAAATTATATAAAATTTTATATATATTGTTACGTTATCAACAGATCACCCCTCTCAACTAAACCATAATAATGTTACCAAAACACATGTTTCTCCATTCCAGTAACCTTATACGAAATTTCGATGATAACGCATAAACATACTCGTGCCGTATAAATTTGCTTCATAATTTTTTTTTTATCTCTTTTTATAATTTTGTTTTTTTGTTGTTTCTTTTAAACTGTCATCTTACATACAAAAAACCAAATGCACTTGTTATACTGTATAATTTAGAATTAGTAAAGATCAGCAAAAAAAAAAATTTTTAAGATTGTGTAATAATAACTAAATAAAATAAGTACTTAAGAAATCGTATTCGAATATTAATTTTTTTATGTTTCACGTGTCATTTTTAGTAAATGAAAAATAAGTGGAAAAATGAAATTTTTTGTAAAGTTAGTTCATTTTGCTATCAATAAAGAAAAGATAATTATTATATATCAAAATTTAGAAATCAAGAAATATTTTTTGCCCGAAAATGTTATTTGCGCAGTCGGTAGGATCCTACAAAATAACAGGATCCAATGATAAAGGACAAAAAAAAAAATTTATATTTCTTTCAATTCAGTGAAAATAAATTAATTAAGTGCCTAATTTTTTATACCCTACACACACGAAATAGGAAAAGGGTATATTAACTTTAGTATGGGTTAAAAGAAACGAGCTAGATATGGAAATGTATACATATTTGTGATCAGCGTGACCTCCTAAGTTGATAGCCATGCCCGTCCGTAGGCACGATAACTCAAAAACTAATGAAAAGCTATCTTGATGAAATTTTAACTGTAGGTTACAAGGACTTAAAGTACGGCGGAGATTGAATTTGGGCGAAATCAGCCCATAGGTTATAAAAAAAAAATAACATATAAAAAAAATAAGAATAACTCACCAACTAAGTTGCGTGCGGTCGAGATTGGACAATAGGTTCAGATCCTAGAAATTTTTAATCGAATTTGTTATCAGTATGCCTCAGTATCAGTAGTTTTTGACAAGTTCAAGGGCTAACAAACATATATCTTAAAAACACCATAACTCAAAAACTAGTATTTTGATATAATTTAAATTCTATCATAATTCTATTAAATATTTTTTAATAGACGACGAAATTTTTTTTGTTTTTAATTTTTATTATGTCATATCTATATTTTCTTGAATTATTACCATAGGTAATATATAATTAAGAATCTATGTACGATACTTAAGTTGTAAAATTTATTTTTATATTTAAATTAATTATATGAAAAGTTCTAAATTTGTCATTGTATTTTAGAAATACATTTATTGCATATTTTGATTATTTAATGTTATGATAAAAAGCTAATGAAAGCATTAATGGTCTTAATTAACATTAAAAACCATCAATTTAATATGCACCGACTGACTGTTTCCTTAGTAACAGAAATTTCAATTTCAGGAATTTTGAAGCAATAAAGGATAACAGTGAATATAAGAAAGAACACAAGAAATTTTAATTTAAAATTTTGAAAATTTAAGATTATTGAATAATTAATTAAACCTTAATTTATAAGTAATTAAAACTTAAGAATAAAGAAAAGAAATGAAAATTGTCTTCTAATATTTATGATTACTTATAATAAACTTTAAAATAATCAAAATTTAATATTAAGACAATAATATAAAACTTATACTTAAAATTAATATTAAAAAATAATTTTTTTATTAAAATTAATGAAAAACAAAATAAAAAACACAAAAATTAAGAAATTTTTTTTAAAGGAGACAAACAGTTAAATTAAAAAATTTATATAATAAAATTAAAGTAAAGCAAAGGAAAAACTTTATCTTCCAAAGAGAGAAATCGTGCCATCAGAAGAGCTCGTACAACCAAAAATAAATTCTATAAAAAATTCAGCACCGATTCGGATGCAGAACCAGACAGACAAACGAACAACTACAAAAACAACATTCCAAATCAACCACAGATATTAACATTGGAAATAGATCCACTAAAATACATTGAACGTCTGCCCGAGTTCGATGGGAAAGGTAATGATTTAATTAATTTTTTAGATAATTCATTCAGTTATTAAATATGATATAAGTAGTTAAAATATTCTGCTTAGTAGAATTAAAAGTAAGTTAGTTAATAAGGCTAGACTAGTAATTGAGGTAAATAATAATGCGAAAACTTGGTCTGAAATACGGGATGTTTTAATTAACAATTTCTGAGAAAAGAAAGTAACATTTACTTCTAACAGTATAGATATGTATAATAACATAAAAAATATTTTAAGACGGCTAAATAAGAAAATTAGAGAATAACCCAATTCGAGTTTTAGTATTAAAACCGGATTGGAGATTTTTATAGATAAATTACCTGAACTAATGCGTTCCATATTATTTAGTAGAAATCCTGAGACAATTGAAGAGACAATGGATATTCTACATGAGGGAAACTATGCGTATTTTAATCCATTTGAGAACAATTCCAAAAATAAAAATAGCTTTAATAATTATAGGAGATTCAATAAACAACAAAAATAATAGTAAAGTAAATCAAAATCAATATGGAAATAATGCTAATTACAATAAATCAAATAATTCTAACTATATTAATATTAATCGCAAGAATAATTATATCCGCAATTATAATAGCAATAATAGTTGTAACCGAAATAATAATAGTAATAATTATAATGATAACAATAGCCGTGCTAATTATAACAATTTCAATAATAGTCGTAGTACACAATATACCAGAAGAAATACAACAAATTCACAACCAGAACCGTTGGATGTGGCTCCATCGATTAATTCTAGAGTGAATAAAGTACAAACGGTTGAAAATTTTCAATTAACAACTTCGATCAAGAGTCCATTCCTTTTATAACAATCCAATCAAAAGGAAGACCCTGAAAATTTGTTGTAGACACGGGTGCTTCCATGAGTATAATTAATACAAACATTTGCAATCCTATCTATGCTAGTAAAATAAAAGCCGTGAATATAAAAAGTATCACTAATATCACCACTTGCGATACTCTGAATAACGATTGAATCTTTCGTAGAATTCAATTCTGATATAAAAACAAAATTCTTATAAATTAAATTTCATGATATATTTGATGGCATTATAGGATAATAATATTTTACTTCCTCTTGAAGCCGAAATTAATTAAAAAGAAAAATTTCTAAAATTAAAAACGGGAAGCATAATTCCACTTTTCCTCAATGAAAATGAAGAAAAAGAGTACTCTATTCCAGTTCCGTTAAAAGAGCCAGAAGTATTTCAAAACGAAATATTTTTAGGAGAAAATGAAATCGGGTGTGATAATTTAGACACATCTACAAAATCAGAGCTTTTGAATTTAATAGGAAAGTTCGACAAAGCCTTTTACCACGAAGGTGATTATCTGTCATTTATTCATGCTATTAAGCATCAAATTAACACTGTGAATGAGTTATCAATTGATACTAGAACAAACCGTTATCCGGAAATACATCGCCAAGAAGTTAATGACCAAACAAAAGATATGGCAAAACAGGGAATTATTAGACTAGTGATTCACCATATTCGGCTCCAATATGGGTTGTTCCAAAAAACAATATACGTCAGGCAAACAAAAGTGGCACATTGGCATTGATTACAGAAAACTGAACAATGTCAAGATAGACGATAAATATCATATCACTAAAATGAAAGACATTCTAGATAAGCTAGGCAGAGCTAAGTATTTCACTACTCTGGATTTAGCGAAAGGTTATCACTAAATAGAAATAGCAGAAAAAGACATTAAAAATACCGCATTTAACACCAATAACTGTCACTTTGAATTCTTCAGGATGCCATTTGGACTTAAAAATGCTTCTGCAACGTTCCAAAGACTAATAAATTCTGTTTTAAAGGATTTTATAGGTAAAATATGCTCATTTAGACGACATAATAACTTTCAGTACTAGCAAAGAAGAACATTTTGAAAATTTGAAAAGAGTATTACAGAAATTGAGAGGTGCTAACTTAAAGATTCAGTTAGATAAAAGTGAGTTCATGAAACAAGAAACCGAGTTCTTGGGCCATGTGGTTACAACCAAGGGAATCAAATAACCAACCCAAACAAACTACAAGCGTTTAATAAATTCCCAATACCCAGAACTTAAAAACAAATAAAATAATTTTTAGGTTAAGTCGGTTATTATCGTAAATTTATTTCCTTAATTATATTATTTATTTTGCGAAAATAGCTAAACCTTTAACCTTTTGCTTAAAGAAAAATAGACACATTAATATTTCTAACTTAGAATACACAAATGCTTTTAACTCGTTAAAATTGTTAATTTCCATCGATCCTATTCTCGTTTATCCTGATTTTGAAAAAAAATTTATATTAGCAACTGATGCAAGTACATGTTCTCTCTCAAGACAGTCATCCAATTTGCAACGCGTCAAGAATGCTTAATGAGCACGAATGCAGGTATTCAACGATAGAAAAAGAATTATTGGGACAGGCAGTGAAGTATTTTAGACCATACCTTTATGGTCGTAAATTTACAATTAGAACAGATCACAAACACTTGCAATTGTTACATAATTTGAAAGAACCTAATTCAAAATTGCAAAGGTGGAAAATCAAGTTAGAAGAATTTAATTTTGACATAGAATATTTAAGTGGGCGCGAAAACAAAGGTGCAGATGCTCTTTCACGCGTTGAGATTCATTTAAACGAATCAAATTTAAATAGGCTAAATTTGAATGATAATAATTCAAAAAACATGGAAATTGACGAAATACGATCAACTGATGCTGCAATGCGTTCAGCTGACGAAGATAATTCCGAATATATACCTATATCAGAATCACCCTTTAATTTCTACAAAACACAAATCATAATAAACGAGGAAGATTATAGTTGCCCTTGTCAACTGTTTGACAGAAAATTCAAAATATTTGTTTTTTTATATTTAATTACAAAAAAAATTAATAAAAAAAAAATGAATTAAAAAAAAAGAAGAATTTAAAAAAAAAATATGCTCTCAACGAGATTCGAACCCACACTTTTCAATTAAAATGTCGACGTCTTAACCACTAAGCCATCGACTTTATATTCATCTCAATTTTTTTTTTAAATTATTATAGTTGCGATGGATCAATTGTTTGTTTTGAATAACTGTTTTGAATTTTTTTAAAAATGTATTAAAAAAAATAAATAATTTATAAATGAAAATTTTAAGATGAATTTAAAAAAAAAAAAATTTTGCCCCAGTCAGAAATCGAACCGAAACGTTTTGACTACTAGTCCCTTGTCCTATCCACTATACCATAGAACAATTAATAATTTGTCTACAAAACGAGTTTTTATTTATCTCATTATTTTTTTTTTAATAATTGTAGTTGCTAAGGTATCAATTGTTTGTTTTAAATAACAGTTTTAAATAATCGTAGTTTCTATGGTATCAATTGTTTGTTTTAAATAACAGTTTTGAATTTTTTTATAGAAATATTAAAAAAAATTAATAATTTTCAATATAAATGAGAGTCTTCTGTCAAATTTTCTATAAAACAAAATTTTTTCAAACATAAAATAAATACATATATTTTATTAAAAAAAAAATAGATAAAAAAAAATTAATTTAAAAAAAAAAAAAATTTTCCTTAGCCTTAATTTGAACCGAGACATTTTTGCTACAAGTAACATGTCCTAACCACTACACCATGAATCGATTAATAATTGAACAACAATTTGTTTGTTTTTATATTTGGTTTCTATTTCGTTATTAATTTAGAAAATACTCATAAAATATCGAAAAATTTGTATGGCAGCTACCCGAAGCCTTTCTCCGATTTTAACCAAAAACAATAGGGAACCTACAAATTGTCTAAAAATTACTTTGTGAAAGTTTCAGAACTCTAGCTCTTATAGTTTTTGAGTTATCGTGCTGACGGACGGACGGACACACATAGCTAGATCGATTCACTTTTCGATGCTGATTCAATACGTACCCTTGACACTATATCTAGCTCTTATATTTCGATGCGTTACAAACGGAGGAGTAATTTTAATATACCCGATGTTCATATATGTATGCACGGGTATAAAAAGGGTTTACAAGAACAATTAAAATTGTTTAAAATCCATCGTAGAACAAGGAAAATTTTCCTACATCCTAATCCTAACGACAAATTTTTTATTGAAGTTTTTAAAAATCATATTCCTAGTAAAGGAATAATAGGAATTATGATTGAAGATATTAATATTTACAGTTCTTTTTAAAATACATACCTAAAATATTTTTCAAAAAATAAACTAATAAAATTAAGAAAATGTTCATTTTTACTTACTGACATTTTATATCATCTTGAAATAAAGGAACTTATTCTTGACCAGCACATAAAAACGAAACATAGAGGTATCAATGACGTTAATCAAAATTTAAAGAGAAGCTACTATTTTCCTAAATTAAAAAATGAAATTCAAAATGTTATAAATAATTATCATATTTGTAACATTGCAAAGTATGAAAGACGTCCTTTAAATCTACCATTAAAAATTACAGAAACCCCTGAAAAACCATTACAAATAGTCTATATGGACATATGGTTTCATACAAAAGGAAATCCATACTTGACAATTATTGACAAGTTTTCAAAGCACGCCCAAATCATTCCCTTAAAATCTAGGAATTAGATGGATTTGAAAAATGGATTTAAAGCCTATTGACTTTCTAAATAGCGTTGTTTCAATACACTGAATATACAATTTTAATCACTTGAAAGAAGAATTCAGTAGTATAATTTCTCGCCATGTTACAAAACGAGGTTTAGTAAATTTGGTTGGTAACGGTCTTCCATTTCTCACTGGAGTCATGGACAATGATAAACGTGAAGAAATAGAGGAACATTTCAAAATAATAGAAAGCAATAATAAAAAAGCCATAGAAAATTTAAATTCTTAAATATCAATAAACAAAAAATTTCAGATCAAGTCGCAGCAGTTACTAAACATGTAAACTTAGTACAAAGAAATGTAAGTGATACAATAAATAATTTTGATAATCATATTAAGTAAATTTAAATTAAACTTAGTGAGAACATACAAATTTTATTGAAACAAATTAAAAATATAAAAGAAATAATATTGTCAAATAGAATAGAAATTTTAGCAAGAGATGTTCTTACAAAGAAAGAAATCGTATATTATAATATAATCGCAGAAACTCTACCTTATATAAAAAAACTTTGTATTTTTTAATTATTCTGTTATTGTATTTGTAATTTCAATTCGAAATTTTGTCAAAGAAAATTGTTATAGGAACATAATTGTTCAAGTGCCAAATAAAGATAGTACTTTAGAATTAGATACTAATTTAAGTAAAGTTATAAATTGTAAACAAAATATTTTTTAAAATGTAGAAAAGTATAACATATTAGAAAAAAGCTGAATCCAATTGAGGATCAATGTATTTAATGAAAGCAAATCAAATGATTTGCCATTATAAGCAAAATTGAAACCTCACTTTATAATAATTGTGGTCAACTTACCGACACAAAAATAAAAGAAAACAATTTAATAAAATATATTAATAACTGTCTTCTTTTTTGAAATTGGAGCTTTTGAAAAAAAAAATTTCGAAGAAGAATATCATCACTGAATGTAACCCTATGTAAATCGTAACATATAGCGAAAAATTTCAAACCGATTTCATGTGGATGATTTGTATAACACACAAATCAATAACACAAAGCACATAGAAAAATTAAAGTTCATTCACCATAAAAGTTGGTATACAAAACGAACATTGGACGTGATTACAGTTACAGCAATAATTATTATTTACATTTTCCTTTTTATAAAGTTTAAATTTGCTCTACCCAAAATTCTAATACAATCAAGTGGGATTCGCCAGGAGTATTATCTTAAGGACGGAGGCGTTACGTTATCAACAGATCACCCCCCTCTTAACTAAACCACAATAATATTTCAAAAACACATGGTTCTCCATTCCCATAACCGAATACGAAATTTCGATGATAACACATAATCATATTAGTGAGAACATTTTTGCTTCACAAATTTGCTTCATAAATTTTTTTTTTTTTTCAAAATAAGTACATACTTAAGAAATCCTTTTCGAATATTAATTTTTTTATGTTTAACGTGTCAATTTTAGTAAATTAAAAATAAGTGGAAAAAGAAATTTTTTATAAAGTTAGTAATAAAGAAAAGATAATTATTAAATATCAAAATTTTTAAATTAAGAAATATTTTTTGTTTACTTTTTTTTTTTGTGGTCCGAAAATATTATTATATATCACAAATTAATATTTCTTTTGACTTTAATGAAAACTAGAGACACAGTTAACAGCAGCATTATGATTGAAATACTTAGTCGTAACAGAAGTACATACTCAAAATTGCTTATCATAAATGATGAGAACTAATCAATTGTAATCGCAAGATTTCAATCTGAAATTAATCTTTTCCATACCTGTAATCTGGATCACGTCATGTTTCTAGGAAAACTAAATAGGATTCCTAGAAATCTATTAATTAAATCTAACCACAAATTGTTAAACTTAAACGATTAAAAAATAAGTAGGTTGCACCGACTTACTGTTTCTTTACTTGTTTTAAATATGAAAAAAATTTATTTTATTACAAGTTAATATTTCTTAAAAACTACTTTGAATTCTAATAATATATATTAGTATCACACATAACCAATGAAGTCTCATCTCTTTCGTATATTTTTAATATTGTGCTCAATTACATAGAAATAATTATGTAATTGTGCACGATTGCGTTCACTGTCTATTACACACTTCTTAAGGAACTTGCTGCATGTATGTAATATTTATTTTTATATTTAAATTAATTATATAAAAAGTTCTTAATTTGCCATTTTATTTTAAAAATACATTTATTACATGTTTTGCTATATACGCCTTTCTAATAGGTACATTATGCTAGGAATTTAATTTACTTTTAATTTTTTTAAAATTTGAATTACTTACGTGACATATGTGACAAAAAGCTAATCATGGAAACCTATATATATTATCACAAATTAATATTTCTTTCGCCCTTTCGTATACTTTGAGTTTTAACGGAAATTAATGTCACAGATAACATGAGAGTTATTATTGTAATACATACTTACTTATAATAGAAGTGCTCAAAATTCCTTATGATATAATTAAAAATTATGATTAACCAGTTCTAGTTCCAATATTTCAATCTGAAATTAATCTTTTCCATACACGTTACGTGGATCAGGTCATATTGCAAGGAAAAGTAAATATGATTCCTATAAATCAATAAATTAAATTAAACCGGAATTTTTCAAATTAAAAGAACTAAGTTATTAAAATTTAAATTTTGTACAACATAAAAAAATAAGTAAATTAAAATTAATCAAAGGTTAACTAACTCATTCCACTGTATTTTATTTAACTGTATCAAACAACTGTTCTTAAATTTTGAATTTTATACTTTTTTTAAAAATTTTATACTTTTTTTCGCTTTTCTAAAAACTTTTGATTTTTTTCATCACTTGTTTAATTCGTTCTTTTAGATTTTAAATTCTGTGTTAACTATAATTTTTTTCTAATGTTGGTAATGAATGAAAATTTGGTAATTATTGATTTAATTGAAATGTAAAACGTATAGCTTTATATATACTTTAATTTTGCAATTTAACAGAATTCCAAAATAATTATAGTTGATTAATGAAAGTTAATGTTGTAGCTCATTTTTAGTTATTCTAAAAGCTCTAAATAATACATTCATAAAAGTAAAATAAATTTATAACATTTTTTTTTTATTTTCATACATTTGTAATAGGAAGTTCAAAAAAATTCCTTCTCAAACTCAACTTTTTATGATGGTTATGATGTCATACAACGATCATCCACTTTACCAAAATGTCGTCATTTATCTACCGATTCAACAAATTTATTGTCCCGTGATTATTCACCATTAAGACGGAATTTAAATGGATATTCCAGTTCAAGTTTACCCAGATCAATAAAATCTATATCAGCCACATCAAATGGTAGTACAGTTCAAAATGTTAATAGATCTGTTAATGGGCCTCAACAGTTGCAAAATCCCTCAAACATTTGTCGTAATAATACTTCTACTTATCGAACATCTTTGCCCCAAAAATATGAAACAATTAATGAAGAAGCATACAAAAAATTCCTTTATAAAGACTGTTTAAAACTTTCAACAAATAAATTAGGAAATATTGATAGTGTTAACGGCAAAAATTTACAACAATCTATTCACTTGAGCTCTAAAAGTGAAATAAAATCTTCTAATTCATACTATAAATCATCTAAAATAGAAAGCGAAAAAAAATCTTACAATAAAGGTAATGATGGTTCAAGCACAAATACACAATTCACTACAGCTACCGAAAATCTTCAGTTTTCACCTTTTCGATCATTATTAATTTTAAATCATTCACCAAGAAGTTCTCCAAATCGGCATCATTTAATTAATAATACATCAACAGGATCTATTAAAACAGAGAATAAAGCAATGGAAAAATCTGCACGAAACTCTTTAAAATTAAGTGAAAAACACTCTGTAACGCTTAAAGAAACTTCTGAAACTTCGGACTCAATTATTCTGGGCAAACAAAGTTTTGAACAGAACTCTCCACAAACAAGTGTTATTTCGTTAGAAAACAGAAAACTCGTGGACAGTGCTAATGTTTTTATTATAAATAAAAAAACAATATATAACGAAAGAGATAAATTTAAACAAATTTGTTTTTCAAGACCAAATTTAACTACTTCTGAAATATCACAGTGCACACTTAAATTAAGTTCTACTTTAGAAAACGAAATAAACGCAGAACCTCTTAGGACTAGGTCCATAATACCTCATACAAAAAAAATTCAAAGTGAAACAGTATCTTTTTCTAAGAAATTGGATTCTTCCAAATCATCGAACAACATGAACAATGGAGTAACAATGAATAATGATAAAATGTTTTATCAGATCTTACCCAATAGTGGCTCAAAAGGAATTGTTTACAAAAATTTTTTAAAAGATAATTTGATTTGTTTGGAAAATACTGAAGAATGTGTATTTGAGTTTGGAAAAGCTAGTTCTGTTGATAATTTAGGGTTTTATGAAAAAAATCTTAAAGGGGTAAATAGTAAAATCAATGCTTTAAATGAATTCAAAAATTTTAAATTTGAGTCTATGAGTAATTTAAACACTAAATCTTTGGTTTGTACACCCGTAGATACTTTAACTAATATTTTGCAAAAAAATAAAATTGACATTAGTAGTGAACCCAATTTATCACTTAAGAACATAGAACAACGAGTTAAAAATGGAAATTTTGAAAAAATTATTGGTAAAAATATGAAAGATATTGATAAAGGCTTTATATCTTTAAAAGAAGCTAATGAAGAACTTTATGATTTTCCTAGTTTAACAGATTTAAGTTTCAACTTTACGTCTTTGGCTGCTAAACAAATTCTTGAAGGTGTTAGTTTAGACAGCATGAATACTTTAGTTGAGTTAAATCTTTCGCAAAGTAATGAAAAAGAAAAACAACTCAATAATAATTTTAGTACTGAATAACTTTTTTATTTCATTAAACAAAATTTAAGATGAAAAGATGTATTACAAAGAAGTTACAAGAAGAGTGTACATAAATAGTTTTTATTACACAGGGTCTCCGGGAAATAAAGTGTGATAAAACAGCAGGCATTAGGGGAGTTAAAAACGACCAAAAAAATTTATGGGATGGGGGGTCTGTCTCCAAACCATGGGGATTTTAAAGGCCTTAAAGATTCAATTTTCCAATAAAATATTATTTTTTCGCTAAAAATCCATAAATTACCTTTAAAAAAAACCCCAAAATCAACCCCAAAAAGCTAAAAAAAAATTTAACGTGCATATTAAAGCCGGTTGAGTTATTTTACTAATTCATTGCTCTTCGAATTTAGATGCAAAAATTGAATCTTTAGGGCCTTTTAACTCTTTGTGGGTTGGAGATAGAGCATTGCCCCTCCTCTCTGCCAATACAATGTTTTAGTCGTTTTAAACTGCCTTATCATGTGCTGTTCTATGACACTTTAATCGGTTTAGCTTTACTTAAATTTCTAATAATTTGAATATTGTTTATTTTATGTTTAAATCAAACAAATTTGTAACAAATGGCACTTTAGTTTATTAAAAATTTAAAATTAAAACTAATCTACTGTTTTTGTAAATATGTAATTATACAGCGTAGAATAAACGTATGTAAAAGTAACTAAATTTCATAAGTTTATTTGAATACAATTAATTTATATTAAATAAACTAAGATTAAACTTTTTTAAATATTTGAAAGATCTTTAAAAAAAATTTACTTAATTTTTATTACTTAATATGACGATGTTTGTACATTTTTTCCAGTTTATTTGAATATAATTAATTTATTTAAAATAAATTAAGATAATTTTATTTTTAAAACATTTGAAAAACCTGAAGAATATTTTACTTAAATGTTATTACATTGTGTGTACATTTTTTCCATTAATTTTTACTAAATAAAATTTAAAAAATCTTAATAATAAGTTTAATTTTTATTTAAATTTTTATTAGCACATTTTCAAAAGAAACGAGGAAGAGTGTAGTAAAGTAGACTGTGTCAATTCTGGGATACCCGTATGACCGTAACATATACATTATATCACCCGGTTAATTACTTTTGGCAAAATTTGAAACATACAGCTTTATTAAGTGTAGGAGAATACTCATTAAAAAACAGGAGTTGTGTGGCAGCTACTCGAACCCTCTGCAGTAGACCAACCAAATTTTACCATTACACTAAAATTTTTGGCAAAGTTTCATACACCCAGCTTCATTAGGTGTAGTGTAATGCTCATATAAAAGAAGGAGTTGTATGGCAAACTCGAACCCTCTACAGTAGACCATACAAATTTTGCAAAAACTTTGGCCATTACACTAAACTATTTTTGGGAAAATTTCAGACACCCAGCTTCATTAGGTGGAGAGTAATGCTCATATAAAATAAGAAGTTGTATGGCAGCTCCTCGAACCCACTGCACTAGACCAACCAAATTTTGCAGAAACTTTGGCCATAAAACTAAACTACTTTTGGCAAAATTTCAGACACGCAGCTGCAATAGGTACAGAATAATACTCATATAAAAAAAGGAGTTGTATGGCAGCTACCCGAACCCATGAACCAAAATGGCTGGATCTAAATAGCGATGACGGCTATTGCAAAAAAATTAATTTGCGAAAATTTCAAGATCCTAGCTCATTTAGTTTTTGAGTTATCGTGCGGACGGACGGACGGATGGACGGACATACATAGCTAAATCGATTTATTTTTCGATTCTGATCCGATCCATACACTTGAGTCTATATCTACCTCCCCTCCTTCTCTGCGTCACAAACGTAATGGCAAATTTATTATACCCTTTGACTATATAGTCATACAGGTATAAAAATTTATTATATACGGGTATAAAAATGTAAATTTTTTAAAAATGTGTTTATATGGTTTTTTTTTTGCCCGTTCATCTGTCTGTCCGTTCGAACTAGAAAAAATAAGTTTTAAACACAGGTAGGTATTGCAAAAAAACTAATATCACAGAAAAACTTTTTTTTGTAGCCCCACCTGTTAGGGAGCTACAGCCCCCAAAAACCGAAAAAAGACCTATATTTAAATTGTTATAACAGTTCTGTTAGGTATTTTTTAATCTGAAAACTTTTAAAAGACAAATGTATAGAGTTGCCAAACGGTACTAAATTTTACCATTATGCAAAATTTTGCTTAAATTTAAAACCAGTTCTTTATTAAAAATTAAAAATTTACTGTTTAAGTAAGTAGTAACTTAGTCGCCCGTGTATATATAAGCTCCAAAATTATTATATTTCGATCAAATACATAAAAATAAATCGATTTAGCTATGTATGTCCGTCCGTCCGTCCGTCCGCACGATAACTCAAAAACTAAATGAGCTAGAATCTTAAAATTTTCACAAATTCGTTTTTTTGCAATAGCCGTCATCGCTATTTAAATCCAGCCATTTTGGTCCATGGATTCAGTTAGCTGCCATATAACTTCTTTTTTTTTATGAATTATGAGTATTTCTCTGTACCTATTACAACTACGTATCTGAAATTTTGGCAAAAGTAGTTTAGTTTTATGGCCAAAGTTTCTGCAAAATTTGGTTGACCTGCTGTAGTGGGTTCGAGTAGCTGCCATACAACTTCTAATTTTATATGAGCATTACTCTCCACCTAATAAAGCTGGGTGTCTGAAATTTTGCAAAAGAAGGAATTGTATGGCAACTACTCGAACCCACTGCAGTAGACCAACCAAATTTTTCAGAAAATTTAGCCATAACACTAAACTATATTCGGAAAAATTTTAAAAACCTAGCTTCAATAGATAGAGTAATGCTCATATAAAAGAAGAGGTTGAATGGCAGCTACTCGAACCCACTGCAGTAGACCAACCAAATTTTGCAGAAACTTTGACCATAAAACTAAACTATTTTTGGCAAAATTTTAGACACCCAGCTTACACATATTATTCAAATGGTTTTTTAATAAGTATAATTTACAAAAATTTCAAAATCTAATCGAAAGGATTTAATTCGGATATCGCAAACTTTTGATGAAGATAGTTTCTATATTACAGTTAATCATAGCTATTATGTAAAAACATTAACTGAACAATTTCAACAGAAAAAACATATAAAAATTTTCAAAACAAAATTACCTGAATTATTCAAATTAACTGTTGCTAATAATAAAGATGAATTGAATGGAATGGTGATGATTTATTCAGATATAGTTAAATCATATGTTTTTGAAAGTAGCAAAGCACGTGTATTAAAAGCTATCAACATGGAAAATTTCAATATACCTACAAATATTGAATTTGAAAATGTCCAACACATACCTATAGAAAAAAATTGTTTTAAAACGATAGCGATAACCAATACGGCGATGGAATAAATTTTTTTTTTCAAATTACTTTGTATTACACTTTAAAAAGCATTGATTGCCCAAAAACAATATAAATACTAATACTCAAATATGATATCATATAAAACATGGAAAGAGCTTATGTGAGATATTATTCGTGTCAAGTAGGTGGAGGAATCAACGATATTGAAACTTTATTACAATTTTATCCTGCTATTCAAAGAGATCGTGGTTTTGGAAATATATTCGGAAGTTCCATTCGTTACTTGACAGTAATGTCATGCAACAATGGTTGAATTGAATGTACGGGAATATGTATTCAAATATTTTGATAGATGTATTGAAAAGAACAAACTCAGACTGGAACAGGAAGATTTCTATATATCTATGAATTTATATATAGCTCAGTGCAACTATTCCATGCTATTTTACGAAACACCTATGTTTTTGTCAGAAAAAATATATTGCTCAACAATAAATAAAAAAACATTTTTTAAAACCAATTATATTCTTTTATAAAATACATATATAAGTTCATACAATTTTTAACAGCACATCTTTGTAAATTTTCAGTATGTTAAGGGCAAATAGTGATGAAATTTCTTAGTTTTTGCAGAAGAGAAGTTTTATTCTCTAAATTAATAACTTCTACTGAATTCGAAACAAATTTATCCATACAAATACAAATTTATCAATGTAAACGACATTGAAGAATTTAAATGTCCGTTAAGACATTTTCAATTGCTACATATTCAATTATTCCATCATCCCAGTCAAGACCATTTATTTGCTTCTTTTTTAATTCATTTTGTTCTTTAACATTACTATTTAATTCTATTCTATATAAATAGACCGCTGGGCGAATTAGCAATATGGTAGCGAATAGATATAGATCTATCGAAAATTTCAAATGATTAAAATGGTATATCTTAGAAGTTGATTTAGATTATCCAATTGAATTACACGATTAACACAATGATCTATCTTTTTGGGCTACAAATAAAATTCCACCCAATGGAAGATCTCTAAGAAAACAGAAATCTGAAACAGTGGTTTGAACACCGATTTAAATTAAACAAAGTTCACAGAGTTCTCGAGTTTTAGCAGACCAATTGGCTTAAAATGTACATTGACTTAAATACAGTACATAGAGCTCAAGCAAAAAACAGTTTGAAAAAAAAAATTTTAAGCTAATAAATAATTCTGTATTTGGAAAAATATTAATATATAGTTTCCATTATAAATATATAAATCCGAAATTTGGAAAAAAAATTAATTTAAATTGTACAGATACTAACAGCTTAATATACACAATACATAGGACGAGGACTTTTAC
This sequence comes from Dolichopus griseipennis, assembly GCA_963082915.1. Taxonomy (NCBI): domain Eukaryota; kingdom Metazoa; phylum Arthropoda; class Insecta; order Diptera; family Dolichopodidae; genus Dolichopus; species Dolichopus griseipennis. Next base: position 117,892,953 of record OY720443.1, read on the forward strand.
ATTGAAATAAAGCCAGACTTATCATCTCACTTTGATACTTCTGATTACCATAAGACAAATCCGTATTGTTTTTATTTTGTTAAACCTAAAACAATTGGGAATTTTTAAGGATGAATTGAAGGGTGAAATTATATACTAATATGTATTTTATTCAAACCAACACGTATAAAAGTATTAAAAAAGGTAAAGGTGTGAAAAAATATGTCGTAAACGATTTAACGATAGAAAATTATTGAAACTAATTGTTGAATAACTTAATTTTTTACAAAAATGTGAGAGTTTTTAAATCAAATTTGCATGATATATACACACAAAATTTAAACAAAATAGGATATATACAGTCAGATAAAATTAAAACTAACGTATGGGGGCATTACGCAATATTAGATGAAATGCTGCTTAAGTAGATAAAATTAATTTAGTTTTTTAAAACAAGTTTTTTACATTCTAATATATAACAATTTAAAGATTATTCAAATATATGTTTAGCAATGTCTTTTTTATTACTTTTCCACTCCTTTAAGGAGTATAGGGCATTCACCAAGTTTTATTTTAAACTAGATTTTAGTTTCTTTAATTACAATATTCTCACTAAGCCGTTGATTAGTCGGCTGTAGCTATTGTATAAGGTTATGAAATATGAATGCACAAATGTCAACTTTGTGCGCCATCTATAATCTTACACAAGAATTATTTATATATTTTTATTAAATGTTATTTTATATTACGATATAATTAAACAATTTTACGATATTTTTTTATTGGATATGATCTGACCGGGGTTTGAACCCGAGACCTTCCACATGAAAGACGGCGTCTTTACCACTACGCCATTGGTCAGATCATTAATTTTACAATATTTTTTTTTTATTAGATATGATCTAACCGGGGTTTAAACCCGAGACCTTCCACATGAAAGGGGGCGTCTTTACCACTACGCCATTGGTCAGATAGATACGCCATTGGTTTTGCAATGTCTATCTAAAGCTAAAGTTTTTCAAATAAATTTGCATCTAAATAAAACATAATTGACGAGCTTTATTAGCTTTGAATTCAAAATCAACTTTAAAAATTTTTTTATAATCTTTCAAATAAATATTAAATTAAATTTAATCTTTTATAATTTTATATTTAAAACAAACTAGTTTAAGCTTCTTATTATTTATTTCAATACTTCTTTAGTCAAGTTTACAATTAAAAAAATTTATATGGCTTTTTAAACCTGTCCACTTTAAAATGGCAATTGACAGCTTAATTTTTACACATAACGGACCAGGTTTCCAAACGTTTTTTTTTTAATTTTTCAATTAATATTAAATTAAGTTTCAACTTCAATAATTTTATATTCAATTCAAAATAAGTTTTTAAAACTTTAATATAAAATATTTACTTCATTTCTTTTAAAAATTTTATACTAGTTCAAGCTTGTTGTTATTTGTTTGAAAATTTTTTTATTCAGGTTCATAATCAAATAAAACATTGGGTCCGCATATTAGTTGTATCAACATTCAACGCAACCGACCCTTTTAAAAAGGGTTGTTAAAAGGGAAAGTCACTAAACCCAGTGACAAAGCGAGAACCCGGGCTAATATCATTAAAAATATTACTGTTTTTAAAGTATCAGAAAAGATGCCTAATGATGACGGTTAGAAAAAATCGCTAGACGTGGGTAATCAAGTAGAGAAACAGTTTCACTGCCTTGATTCAGAACTGGAAAAGATGTGTAACGACTTAAAGAGTCAAAGTTGTCACACTCTAACCGAAGAAATCAAAATTCTAAAGAAAAAGCAAATAACTAAGAGAACATTAGAGTACTGTACAGATGAAAAATTAGTTCGTGAAATTAAATGAATCGTAAATCGTACAGGGAAAAAAAGAAAAGCTGAGCAGTCACCAGAAATATACAAAGAAAATAGTGTAGAAAAATTGAAAGTAAGTAAATTAAATAGTGCAAATGATAAACTCATAATTACAAAAAAAACAAAACCGCTTTCATCTTAAGTAATGATGTACAATACCCCTAAGTTAATAAAATACTGAAAGATGTGGAAATTAACTACAAATTCAAGATGATGAATAACCATCAACTAAAAATCAATTTTGAAAAAGAATGGGAATACGAAGATCCAATGAAGCTTATAAACCAAGCTAATCTTTAATGGCATACAATATATAAAAACAAGTTGACTGAGCCATTTAAAGTTATTATTAGAAACGTGCATTCTTAATGTTATCTAAACTAATTAAAGTTGTAAGCAAAATAAAAAAAATCAAAAAAAGAGGAGGACACAATAGTTAAACTACCTCTTCTCATGTTAATTTCAAAATACCGGGGCCATTGATAAAATTGATGAAAAATAGTTTTTTCAGCACATAAGAGTGAAAATTGAAGTTCTGAAAAAAAAAAATCTGATTTCCGAGTGTAAAAATGTCAAAAATATGGCCACACCCAAAAATTCTGCCAGCTAAATGTTTAAAATGTTCACAGTCAAACGAGAGGCTTCACAGTCAAAACCAACACGAGACCAAAATAGTAGCCTTTACAACCAAAAATAGTAGGCTTCACATTATACAATGCGACACACCCCAGTAATAAACCGCGAGAAGGTAGTGCAATTATGGTTAAATACTATTTACAACATCATGAAGAATGTAAAATAGAAAATAATGAACTTCAACTCTCAGTAATACCTCAAAGATGGCTATAACGCCAAAACATATCGATTGGGGTTCAAGACTTACCTTAACTATTCCAAAATAGTTGTTAAGTTAAGAAAGAAACTAAGCCTATATTTGTTAATAAATCAACTGGTTAAACTCTTAACAAGAGATATATAATAATATAAATCTAAGATTTAAAATAAAAACTATAGTTGAAGTAGATTTGGCAAAACAACACCTTAATAAAATTGTCCAAAATGCTTCATGGAATAACACAAAAGAATATAAGCACATAGCAGTGGGATTTAATTATCCTCGATTATTTAATTATCCACACGACTAAAGCAAAGAGAAGAGCTAGACTGAGGGGGTTAGAAACACGTGTCCCATCTGTGTTGAAATATGATAAAACAGTGTTGAAAAGAATAGCAAAGAAAGTTAAAAGAAGAAGTCTTGAAATGAAAAACCAATCATTTGAAAAATATTTGGAGAATTTATCAACTAAAAACTGCAGTTACTATTGATTTGATTAAGTAACATTGATTATTATTTCAATTTTAAATAATATTTAAATTTATTCTTAAAAATTGTTTTAATATTATTCTATAATATTGGAAATACAATTGTCTAATTCTCTTCATCATCTCATTAATCAACATTAATACTTTGATTATCTTTTGTCACAAAATTTAATAAATAAATTTTGAAAAATTGAAAATAATAAAAAAAATTTATTATTGCAAAACATGTAAAAAATGTATTTCTAAAATACAATGACAATATGGTAATGGACAAAATGGTAAACAAGGCAATCTGTTTTAAGTGCAAGAAAATTATAAATTTAAACAAGAAGAAAAAACAAATGCAATGTGATGTAGATAGTAAAAAAATCTTCAATTATACTTGTTCTGGTTTGCCTGTTGAAGATCTGGAATTTCGTGAAGCAAAAAAATTGCGGTTTTGCACTATGTGTATTTATAATGAAAACTATACATGTGTAAATCTTTACGTCCAAGGACAGGTGAGATATAACATTAGACTACATTAGATTAGTTTCTTAGTTTTTTGTTTTTTTTTTTTTGCGAGGGAATGGAACGCTCGAAACTCACCCATTAAAACAGTGCGGAATTTCTTTGGGTATTCTACGACTTTAACGCACAAAAACCACACCTATTTTGAACCAAACTTTAGGAAGGAACCTGTGATACAAGTGCACAGTTTGGTTACATGAGTGGGATATGAAAGGATTTTAGGATTGTGAGAGGTTTTTTGGGAATTTAGGAGTATGGTGGATAGGGAAAATTTGGAGGAATATTTAGGAGAAAGATGTTAATATTCTCCTTAAATTTAATTAATTTGTACACATACGAATTACCAACTTTAGGAAACACGGACGTAATGTGATAATGCCGTATTTCGCCATCTTAACAATTTCACGCAGTTGGGATGAGCATCTGTTGCACTCCTTGTTTCACGTTGGAAAACTTTGAGTTAATTGTTTTATTTCCTTAGAACAGGTGTTCTAGGTATCTATAAAACAGGGTAAGTGGCCAGACTATGCGCCGATGGCTAAGTGAAGTGAGCGTTTAGGTAACACTGGGATCATTTATAAGTCGAATAGCTCTTTTTTCCACTATATCGAGATATCCTAGCGCCGATTGGGGTGCACCAGCCAAAATATGTGGATAATACTCCATTTTTGGTCTAATATATGTTTAATAGACATTGAGGAGATCTAATGGAGAAAAGAAAGTTTTACAGCGATACAAAAACCCAAACATCTAGCTGCATCTTTAGCCATACCAAAAATGTGATTTGACCAAGTCAATTTCTGGTTTAAGTCGATGCCCAAAATATTTAAATCTGTTGAATGCTGCAAGGCTTCTCCCTTCTCGCCTTTGGGTTCAAATTAATGGCTTAATTAATAATTAATAATTATATATCTTTAATAAAAAATACATAAATATAACAATATAAACAAATACAAATTGTAAACAAATAATTCAATTAAATAATATAACTCTCTGATATAGAATACCATATAAATCTAATACAAAATATTACAATATAAACAAAAATAGAACTGCATTTATTGAAAATCTAAGACATTTCTACATGTTATAAGGCGTAGTACTATCTCATGTTTAAATTGTATGTGGAATTCATTTGATCAGTTCTAATATATGAATATATCTCCCCTGTTCCGACATGCACATATATAGTCAGGCTGTTTAACCTATCACAGTGAACAGTTAGCACGTAGAGGTGCGAGCAAAAAAAAAAAAAAAATTTGCCTTTTTTCGCGGAATGAGACAGCATTGGGGTTTCTTCGCGTTAAATTAAACACGATTATTTTCACTCCATTTATGAATTTTTGGCTAAATCATTATTTAGCTCACTGACAGTGTAATATTTTGTAGTTACATTAACCTGATGATTAATGTTATAGCGGCTATGAAATTCATAGAAAGCTACAGGGTGCTGTCATCTGCGAAACTGTGAATTAGATTGGAAGTTTAAGAAAGAAGATCATTGATGGATATTAAGAAGAGGGTGGGAGAAAGAACAGATCCTGGAGGGAGGGTTAGATTGCAAAATTTCATTGATCTGGTTTGAAAGATTGTCAGTTTCCTTAGCAGTTTCTTGTTCATTTGAATTGGGAGATCTGCATAAAAAACAGAAATGTATTACATGCTTTTTAACGAGAATTTTAAGCCAAATATAATGGAAGGTTGGGCTAAAAGGTTTATATTTATCTAGGGTTTTGAAAGCAATGTCATTTTTAATGTAAATCGCGATTCCTCTTTTGTGTACGAAGTGTGAAACAAGTGAGCAGCCAGTAATATTAAAATTATCATTTTGTCTTCTGACTTAGGTTTCACCAAGGGCTAAGATTGCTGGTTTTGTAGAGTTAAGATGAAATTCTACGGCATAAATATTAGCTTGTAGGTCCCCAATATTACAAAAATTAACACGAAAATTTACAATTTTTAATAATAATTAATAAAAATAGATAAAAAAAGAAAATAAGTTTAAAAAAAAAAAAGAATCAAAATTTTGTTAAAAACATGATTTCAAAATTTATTTTTCCTTTTTTTCTTCTTTTAAAAATAAAAAAAAAAAAGAATTATTAATTATATAAACTTTAATTATATTAAAATTTAAGTTAAATATTATATGTGTACGATTAATACAATCCGAGCAAGTTATCACCGTTTATAAAAATAAAAATATTATTAACAATATTTACAAAATACCATCAACAATACCTTTATTTTATTATGTTATGATAAAATTAATCCGCATCCATTTAAATTTTAAAAAAAAATATCGTCGTCTCGATAAATTCGTACGTTAAAAATTTTCAAATACAAAATAAAACTAACACAAATTTTATTACCAAATTAAATAAAATTTATAAAAATTTCAATTAATAGAATTCTAAAATCAATTCTATAAACAAATAGAACCGTGTAAAATTCATAAAAGTTTCATTGTCCTAACGAACTCGTACGTTAAAATTTTTCTAATAAAAAATAAAACAAGCACAAGCTCTATTACCAAATTAAATAAAATTTATAAAAATTTCGTTTCCTAAACGAATTCTTACATTAAAATTTTTCTAACAAAAAATCAAACTAACACAAACTCTATTACTAAATAGAGTCGCGTAAAATTCATAAAAGTTTCGTTGTGTTAACGAATTTGTACGTTAAAATTTTTCCAATAAAAAATAGAATAAAGCGCGTAAAATTCTTAAAAGTTTCGTTAATACATAGCTAAATTTTTTTTTTTTTTCGATTCTGATCAGATTCGTACACTTGAGTCTATATCTACCACCCCGCCCCTCCTTCTCTGCGTCGCAAACGTAATCGCAAATTTATTATACCTACAGTCATACGGCTATAAAGATTAAGTAAAACAGAAATAAAAAATTTTTATAAATATTTTTTTAGAAATTATAATATTATTGATTTAATAAAAATTTTATGAAAATGTACGCAAAAAAATCTGACGCTGACCTACATTTTACAGTTATTTAGAAACAAATACATACATACATTATGCCTAATATTAAATATTTTTTATTTTACAATAAAACTTTCTTCAGTTAATACTATATTTTTTTAATATTGCAAAACTGAAAATTTCCAAACCAACAACAATTATCATTTTTTTCAAATGACAAATGACGTTTAATATAATACATAGATAGACCGACATCCAAATTGCAAATAACACGTATTAGATACAAAGTAACATGATTCTAAACGAAAAGAAAAACCTTTCTACAACATGATTTTAAGAGCTGTATGTTCACATACGTATGGATAATATACCATGGATAATACCAGATTGGTCTCAAAAGCATTTGAAATCGTAAGCTGACATTGATCGATCGATAACTGGTACAAAATATAATGTACCCATAAAAAAATCGTACCCATTTCATGAATTTCGAACTAGTTGTTTTTCAGTTGCTATTTAAAATTCAAAATTTTAAATACAAAAATCAAGAAATTTTTTTTTTTTCATTTTGAACTTTTACTTTTTAGTAATTTTTATTTTAATATAAATAATTTAAACACAATAAAAACGAGGCAGAGTGTAGTAGAGTAGATTGTGTCAACTCTGGGATACCCGTATGGCCGTTATATAATTATTATAAACATTAGATACTTTTGGCAAAATTTCAGCTTTATTAGGTGTAGTGTAATGCTCATATAAAAGAAGGAGTTGAATGGCAACTACTCGAACCCTCTGCAGTAGACCAACTAAATTTTGCAGTAACTATGGCCATTACACTAAACTACTTTTGGAAAAATTTCAGACACGCAGCTGTAATAGGAATAGAGTAATACTCATATAAAAAAAGAAGTTATATGGCAGCTACCCTAACCCATGGACCAAAATGCCTGGATTTAAATAGCGTTGAAGACTATCGCAAAAAAAACGAATTTGCTAAAATTCAAGATCCTAGCTCCTTTAGTTTTTGAACGGTATATATATTTCAGAAATACCGACTTTCCAAGTTGAATCAATCATGTAAAAGAGGACAATGAATTTTCAGGGTAATAATTCATGGGTGAATCGCTTAGTAAATTGACATAAAATTCATCATTTACTTGTATGTTGTCCATGAGCTTATTGATTTATTTTTTCGTATTGGAAAATTAAGTCCTGTTTGAATATTACCTACTGCTCACCGTAAAACACGTCTTGCTGGACTATTTAAGTCTTTGCTATTTATGGTTTTTTCTTTCTTCGTTGGTCGGCTTGGGCTGTCTAAAGGAACTGATATTGTGTCTCCTGTATCAGTTTCAAAAATTTGTACATTTTTATTTCTAATATATTTTCTTTTTCTTTGGCGTTCTTCAGCAGAAGCAGCAGACAATGCTTTTTTACAAATTTCTTCTTCTATTTCGTCATCGAATACTTCCTTAACTTCTTTTTCATACACATCTTCTTGAGGAAAAGCTTGTGTTGCAGCATCCTTATATACAGGTACATTTGATTGACTTTCATCTACGTAACATAGGTTTTGCTCGAGTTTGAGTACCTTTTGTTTCTGTAATTTTTACCTGCTCCTATTTATTGGGAGGAAGAACTCTATTTCAGTTTCATATTTTAAATAGATTTTGACGATTTATGTAAATACCGTTTTTGTATATCTGTCAGGTGTTTATTTAACAAATTTTTTTTTATAGCCTTTTCCAACTCCAACTCTGCATTTTGTTTAATTTTCTCATAAACCTCTGGTTTTAGTATAGTCATTTTATGAAATTTCCTCTTATTCTTAAATGTAGTGCACCAAGAAGTGTAGGTAAAAATCCACTTCGTTGAATAATGATTTTTATACCCTACACCTATAGAATAGGTAAATGACTATATTAACTTTGGTGTGGTGTTTGTAAACAACTAAAGGAAGCACAAATTTAATGGGAAATCCCAAGGATTAACTAGTATTGTTTTTATATTATTTATATATTATGTATTGTATACATATTTTGTTTTTATAATCTGTTCTATTAGGTATATAAACTAACCGTTTAAAATAATTGCAATGTTGAAAAATTTGATTAATTAAATATATTATGCTTTGATTATCTTTTTATCACAAAATTTAATAATTAGAACTTTTTCATTTTGTAATTGAATTGGAATAAATATATTTTCATTTATTTCAAGTTTTTTTGTTTTTTAATATTTTTAAATAGATAAATTAGTAAGAATTTGTAATATTTTTTAATAGATAGTGTAATTAGAAAATGGTTTTAGTATTATAAAGTTAATTTGGTTAGCTATGTATTACGATCAAATAACAACAGCTTTTATGGTGTTAAAATGACTTATGGATATGTCCTTAAATTTGAACCAAATAGGTGTAGGGTATTTCTAAGTCGTTTGCACCGAATGACTGTTTCTTTACTTGTTTATATATGTTCGTTAGCTCCTCGATCGATTAAAAGGTCCGGAATCCGAACCCATGGGCCGATTTCACCCATATGCAATCCCCGCCGTACTTTCAGTCCTAGTAACCTACAGTTAAAATTTCATCAAGATAGCTCCATTATTTTTTGAGTTATCGTGCCTACAGACGGACGGACGGACATGGCTATATCGACTAAGAAGGTCACGCTGATCACAAATATATATACTTTTCCATATCTAGCTCGCTTCCTTTAGGTGGTTACAAACACCATACCAAATTTAATATACCCCTTTACCTATTCTATAGGTGTAGGGTATAAAAAATCGGGATAACTCAACAACTAATGACGCTATCTTCATCAAATTTGTGCTGTTTGTTCCGAGTAATGAAACTAGGGCGGGGACTGCGTACGGTCGAGATTGGACCATGGGTTCGGAACCTAAAACTTTTTGATCGAATTTAGGCCAAACATAATTCCGAAACCAATGAAGACAAAACCTCCAAATTTGCTATCACAGTGTCTCTTCCTCAAGGAAATAGTGTCTTTGAAATTTGGGCCCCATTGGAGTAGGAGGTCGGGGACCAGCCATACATTTCCGAAGACCTAAAAGCATATATTTAAAATAAATAAAGATAGCAACTTGAAAAAATTTAGAAGCTTCAAATGTTGTACAAGGGTGTTCTTTACTATTTCTTGCGTGTCCCCCTAATTTGGAATCAATTGGAGTGGTGGTTGCGTACTCCTCTCAGACCTCCCAAGATACAAAAGGTTATAATCGAAATTACTAAAAATAGGGTTAATGTACTAGGCTAATAGGTACAAGGGTTAACTAGTATTTAAAGTATAGCGCGGAATGCATGTGGGTGAACTCAGCCCATGGGCTCGGATTCTGGACCTTTTAATAGGTCTAAGGGCTAACGAACATATATAAAAAATAACAATAACTCAACAACTAATAAATGATATCATCATGAAATTTGTGCTGTAGGGTATTGGTAATGAAACTTCAGCGGCGTACGTTGAAGATTGGACAATGGGTTCGGCACTTAGAGCTTTTTGATCGAATTTAGGCCAAAAGAGCATAATTCCGAAACCAATGAAGATAGAATCTCCAATTTTGGTATCAGGGTGTCTCTTTCTATTTCCTTAGTATTCTTGAAATTTGAGACGAATTGGAGTAGTGGATCGGGGACCAGCTACACAGTTCCGAAGACCTTAAAGCATATTTCGAAAATAATAAAGATAGTAACTTCAAACAAATATAGAAGCTTCAAATTTGGTACATGGGTGTTCTTTACTATTTCCTGCGCTTCCCCCTCATTTTGGATCAATCGGAGTAGTTCCTCTGTTAAACCCCCCAAAGTATATAATAATAGTAACAAAAAAGAAATTAATAAAAATAGTAAATTAAAATTAATATAGAATATCCCAAATGTGTACAAGAGTTAACTTGTATTGAAAGTATGACGGGGACTGCACATGGGTGAAATCGTACTATGGTTTCGGGTTCTGGAACCTTTGAAAATTTCAAGGGCTAGCAAACATATATCTTAAAAACACCATAACTCAAAAATAATGCCGCTATTTTGATGAAATTTAAACTCTAGGTTATTAGTAAAGAAAGTACCATGGGGATTGGTTCTGGTCGAGTTCGGACCAAGAGGTCGGATTCTAGAAGCTTTTGATCAATTTGAGGCCAGACGAGTATAATTTCGGAACCAAAGAATATATTACCTATTTCCTATGTGTCCCCGAAATTTTGACTTAATTGTAGTGGTAATTCAGGTGCCTCCTAAGAAATCCCAAAATTAAAAAGCTAAAAGGCTAAAAATTTTACCATAAAACATAATATTTTATAAATTAAAAACAAAATAATTTTTATTAAACACTAAATTTCTTTCTTGTTAGTTTTTACTATATCATATATTTTATTAAATTATTACCATAGGTGATATATAATTAAGACATTGTGTATGATACTTAAGCTATATTCAAAGGTACTTTATGTTAAATTAATTTTTATATTTAAATGAATTATATGAAAAGTTCTAAATTTGTAATTGTATTTTAGAAATACATTTATTTCATATTTTGCGTTTATAACTTTTCTAATAGTTACAAAAACTAACCATTTAAAATAATTGCAATGTTGAAAAATTTGATTTAATAAATATATTATGCTTTGATTAGCTTTTTGTCACAAAATTAAATAATTAAAATTTTTTCACTTTTGTAATTAAATTGAAATAAATATATTTTCATTTATTTCAAGTATTTTTGTTTTTTAATATTTTTAAATAGATAAATTAGTAAGAATTTGTAATATTTTTAGATAAAGTAATTAGAAAATATTTTTAGTATTATAAAGTTAATTTGGTTAGCTATGTCTTACGATCAAACTAAGAACAGCGTTTATGGTTTAAAAATGACTTATGGATATCTAATTAAATTTGAACCAAATAGGTGTAGGGTATTTCTAAGTCGACTGACTGTTTCTTTGCTTGTTCTTTTGCTATTTATAGATTTTTTACGGCAAATGAGAGATCATAATTCCTTTTTATACTTTTGTAATTGAGTTGTTGCTTTTTTACTCAGATTACAATGAACTTTTAAAATATTTAAAGCAATTTCACAAATAGTTTTTATTACTTCGGGATTACAATATTTTATTCTTACTTTTTTAAATCTTGGTTCAGAACTTTTTAATAGGTGCAATATGTGTCGATTGCTTTTCAAACGTTCTAATTGATCTCTTGTACAAAAGCAGAAATTTTTTCCAAATATATCACTTCTTAATCGAAATATATCATTAATGTCTTCAGTAAGACCGATTAATATACACCCGTATGGGTCTGACCTCACTTGGTTATATACTGTTTCAATTACTTTGATTTGATTTGAATAGATCTGACGAACTAAAGTTAATATCTGCGATTTATATCTTGGACTTTTAAAAAGTACTTTTAAAAGTACAGTTAAGTGATGAAATATACTTTGAGTTACAAATATTTCAGGTAAATTTCTATGATGTGAACCTCTAGTAAATAAATCACACACATACTTATCATGAGAATTTAACATCATATCATCAATTACAATCAACAAACGTTCTTGATTATCATTAAAATCTGGTATAGTTGTAGTATATTCAACATCTTTCATATATTGTGGAACATTTTTGTCTGGATTACACCAAACAATTCTAATAATTTCTGGTTGTATATTTTTTTTTTTTATGAATAAAAGTTGTTTTACCACAACAGAATGGTCCTGCCACTATTAGTGAAAACTAATATTACTAACCTATATTTATATTAAAACTATCTTTAAAAATGAATATAAATAAAAATTTAAATAATGAAAACGTTATTCCTCCGATAACATGGTTAAATAAAATTTAGGAGTTGATTTTCAATTTATATTAAATTTATAATAAAACATTATTTATAACCAGCTGAAAAAATTTATGTTAAAGGAGAACAAAAAAAAAACCCTTCAAAAGTACATTGGCAGTGTCAAAATAGAAGATCCAAACAGAGTTTTGCCGCTATAGAAAAGATTGAAAACTTTAAAACATCATGTCCTATACATTTATCAAACTAAAATTTCAGATGTGCAGTTAAAAATTTTTTTAATGTATATATGTATCTCTTAAAAGAAAAAATTCTAAACTAAAACTTAAAAAGTTCTCTTCAACACATATATAGAAATTCAAGGAATGCATGTATGGGACTATTCCTACAGTGCTGCTCGCAAAGGTCATTGGCAACAGTACGCATGTGATAGAAGTAGATTTCAAAGACGAATTGAAAATGTTGAATTCATTATTTCTAGAATTTTAACATAAGATCGTCGTAAAATTGTTAAAGCTTTTTTCAGTTAAATAAAAACTATTTAAACATATGAAATAATTTGTTTTATTTTTATTTGTGTGTTAGTTAAAAAAAGGTACAGAAAGCAATTAACCAGTTTTAATTTTTTTTTTCATTCCTAACAGAAAAAGATGACTTTTTTCTTCTACTTATTACATTGAATATAAGTTAATTTAATTTATAAGGTCTCGGGTTCAAACCCCGATCAGATCATATCTAATAAAAAAATATCGTAAAATTGTATATCGTAATAGTTATATCGTTATAGTTTATATCGTAATATAAAATATAATATTAATAAAAATATATAAATAATTCTTGTGTAAGATTATAGATGGCACACAAAGTTAACATTTGTGCATTCATATTTTTTTTTTTTTTTTTTCTATATTATTTCATTTATATTTTACCCTAACTTAAAAAATAAACAAATGCTGTAATGATAAATTTACAAAATTATTTTATCTTAAAACTAGTTTTCTTAAATTAATTTAATTTATAATAAAAATATAAGCAATAATTAAAATTCAATTAGTAAGTAAAATATAGTTTAATATGACCATAGCCGAAGCCTTCCGGTCTAATTGAGTTAAATTAAAATTTAAAAATTCAAGCCAATTATTATTAATTTTAACCTTATTCTTTTTTTCTTCATATTTCCTTGTCTTAGTCATTATTTTATTATTTTTTTTTTTTTGCTTTTTTCTTTTCTCTTCTTTTTGGTTTTTTTGATTTTTACATTAATAAAAATATACTAGGAAATATACTAGTTTGAAACGAAATATTTACAAACTTTACCAAGATCGGTGCTATTCTATCTACAAATTTCTTAAGAAATGTTGTGGATATGCCGTCATGACCAGTTGCAGCACATGATTCCAAGGAATTTATGATCTCATTAATTTCTATTAAGTTAGTTGGGTTTAAGTTGAAATTTGAGTGATTATTTCAAGGGAATATACTAAAATAGTTATGGTCGATATTTCCGGTAGGTATATTAAGACCATCAGTCATGGTTAAAAACGTTTTGTTCATGATCTCAGCAATTTCCTGTGGTTCGAAGAAGTTTTTACTATTTTGTTTGACAACATTTAACGTACTTTTACAATTTTGCAGGTTTGCGTTGGTCATAACACTCTTATACACAGACCAAAGTTTCTTGGGTTCGTCGGTTTCTTGGGTTCGATTTTGCCTTTTGAATTAATATTTTAACTCTATCTCTGTGTATTTTATACAGTTAGCGACACGTGCATTTTCAGAGTATTTTTTTTGTATATATAATAAGAATCACGAACTTTCATCATTTTGACAATTTCATCCGTGATCCAAGCATTTTTTTTTTTGAAATTCTTTAATGGAATAATGCGGGTATACTTTTTGATTAGTTGACTTAGAACTACAACAGTTTGGTGTAGAGTTTGGTGAGTACTTAAAGTGTTCCACATTTCATCCTGAGAAAGATCATCGTAGTTCAGAACAATTTTTGAATTATTAATTATCTCTCTGATGGGTTTTAGATCTACACTCATAACTAACATCAGACAAATGAGTGTCTGTTACATAAAGATGGTATTGAAAGTCAACGATGTCGGTTATAAAGTGATCTATTACAGTTTTACACAACATTCCAACCCTCGTGGCAAATTCGGTAGTACACTTATTACAGATTACAAATCCATTGCTCAATAGTGTATGCCTATAGCTCCTAACATCCCTATTGTTTTCATCTATTAAATTTAAATTAAAGTCACCTACTATAAATGAACGTTTGTAAATAAACGTTAATTCATCCATTTTTTTATTGAAGTCATCAAATTTAGTTGAATGTGCCTTATAGGAAGCTATTATATTAATATTATGTTTAAGTAACTTTATTCCTAAAAAACTTTATTGAAAATATTCCTCTTCAAATAATAACGTGCTGCTGACTGAATTAGATACAAAAATTGCAACACCACCATACCCGTTTGCTCTATTTGCATAATATGCAGTAAAGCCTGGCAAATTATAAAATTTGTTTTCTTCTTTTTTGAGCCAAATTTCGGTAAGCACAACAATGTGGAAATCGCAATTATATGTAGCTATTAAAGATTCAATATCATATAGCTTTTTACGTAGACTTTGTATATTGAAGTAAATAATATTAAAAAATTTTTTTACAATTCGTTATTATATTTTGTACTGACTCTGTACTATGCTTAACTCTCATCTCATTTTCAATATTAATCGTACCCATTATGTTTTATTATATAAAAAATATGTACAAAAAGTACAAAAATAAAACATGTGGTTTAAAATGAATATGAATACGTGAGATAGAAAGAGTTGGTTCCACTGTTTCTATAATCAACCATATTTAAGTTTTCAGTAGTTTTAGGTTGTTTTTTTTTTTATTGTCTTGTGTTTTTTAGTTAAAAACATAAAAATTAAAATTAAATTAAAAAGTGTTAGAGTTAAGAAATACATTTCAAATTTAAAATATAAATTAACTAAAATATTGAAATTAAAATTATTTGTGTTTAAAATATTAATATTATACAAATTATATGTAAGAAAAAACATTGGTGTTAGATATAATTGTGTTTTTGTTTCAATGGAAAAAGAATTTTTATTAATATAGTATATAAAATAATTAAGTTTAAAAGAAAAAATTGTAAAAATATATATTAAATTAAATATTACTAATTGTAAAGTATGTATATGATAAATAAAACTTGAAATTTCTTTTATAATTCGTTATTACGTTTTGTACTATGCTTAACTCTCATCTCAATTTCGATACTGATTGTACCCGTTATAAATTTATTATAGAAAATATGTACAAAAAGTACAAAAATAAAGCATGGGGTTTGAAATGAGTATGAATACGTGAGATAGAAGAGTTGGTTGCAGTGTTTGTATAATCAGTCATGTTTAAGTTTTCAATAGTTTTAGGTTGTTTTTTTATTGTCTTATTTTTTTTTAAATTAAAATAAAATAAAAAAATGTTAGATTTAAGAAATAAATTTCAAATTTAAAATGTAAATTAGCTAAAATATTAAATATAAAATTATTTGTGTTTAAAATATACAAATTATATTTAAGAAAAATTAAAATTAAATTAAAAAATGTTAGATTTTTTTTTTTTTTTTTTTTTTTTTCCTTTATTTATTTAATTCAGTAGTTTTTATTTTACAAAAATAATTTTATTGTGTGTTATAATTTGTTTTCTAAAGATCCTAGCCTTAGCCTTTTGGTCACATTGTTTTCTTAGTATAATTATTACAATTCAACGTAATCATAAAAAAAAAAAAATAAAAAAAGATTATACCAAAATAGAGTGAAATAAAAAATCAAAAAACAAAATAAACAATTTTCTCTTTTTTTTTTTTTCAAAGTTCAATTTTACATATTTTAAAAATCAATACCTATTTTTTTTTTATTTAAAAATCAATTCATTATTTTATATTTAATTTAGGTATTTCACATAATTAGACAAATTAAAATTTACCTAATTCAATTAATTACTTACGTGTCTTTCAATTATAAATTCTGTTATTTTTCTTTTAAATTCTAGCATATTACTAATTAATTTATATTCATTGGGTAATTCATTGTATAATTTTAGGCAATTATAAAGGCAGTTATTTTTTTGCCTATCGGTTTTGAAAAGAGTGAGATAAAAATTTGACTTGTTTCGGGTGTTATGGTTATGTATATCAATCATTCTATTAAATAGAAAATTATGTTTAATGAAATTGTTAATAATTTTAAAAGCAATAATATATAACTCACGTGTGCAAATATTACCAAAACTTAAGAACCTACTTGTATACAACAATCTTGATGGAAAAGGATTAGAATGAAAGTGAATTACTTTAATAGCTTTTTTATGGAGAATGTTTATTTTATTTAATGCAATTTGTGGAGCTCCAGACCATATAGGATTGAGATAGGTAATATTTGACAAAACATATGAAGAAAATATTATGTATAATACGTCTTTTGAAAAGAAATTTCTCAGACGTCGTAGAATAAAAATATATGGGCTTGTTTTTTTGACAATAGAAAAGATCAATATGATCATACCATTTTAATTTATTATCTAAAATTAGTCCAAGATAGTTATAGTTTTTTACTACTTCTAGAGCGGTGTTTCTATAAATCATATTAAAACTACTGTATAATTTATTTCCGAAAAGAATAATTTTTGTTTTTTAATATTCAGTAAAAGTTTATGATTATTTTGCCATCTTTCTATTACACTGAGATCGTGACTAATGGAATTTTTTAAGTTAGCCTCACAGTTCTCAGAATATTTTAAAACAGTATCATCTGCATACATTTGGATTGTTCCTTTTAATCTTAAATTCGCAAGGTCATTAATGTAGATCTTAAATAAATCTGGCCCTATAATTGATTTTTGCGGAACTCCCTTTGACACTAGAGGTACTAGTGGCACAATTATTTTTAACTTTTAGTTTCCGATTTAGCAGATATGTTTTGAAGAAATTAATTTGATTGTGATTGAAATTTAGTTTTTTAAGTTTATAAAGTAGAATGTTATGGTCTACGCAGTCAAATGCTTTTTGCAAGTCTAAAAAAATGCATGCAACATATCTACAACTGTCTATATTTTTAGTAACAAAATCTGTTAGATTGGAGACAGGCCGCGGTTGTGTTGGAGTTTTTTTCAAACCCATATTGCTCGCTATGTAAAATATTATTACTTTTAAGAAAACTTTCAATTCGATTCTTAATAACTATTTTAAATATTTTAGAAAACGCACTTAAAATTGAAATAGGCCGGTAATTTGTTCTTTTAGTATGAAAAAGCAACCGCTTTTGAATATGGGTGTTACAATCGCAGTTTTTAAGCTTTCTGGAAAAGTTGAGTTTTGAAATGAAATGTTAACAAATTTGACTAATAACGGAGCTAAAACATCTGAATATTTTTTAATAAATCTAGCCGAGATGTTGTCATAACCAGTTGTCGCATTTGTTTTTAACATATTAATCGTCTCGGAGATTTCTTCAATATTGGTTGGACTCAGATTAAAGCTTGAATAAATGTTAGTTGAAAATTGATTCAAATAATCATAGTCTACAGCGAGTGTAGAAATGTTAAGTTCGTCTGTAACATTTATGAAAAAATTATTCATTGATTCAGCTATGATTTGTTCATTAGAAATAATTTGATTGTTGTGTTCTAATAGTTTAATATAATTAGAAGAATTCAAAGAAGCTTTATTAAACATAACTTTTTTATATAAGTCCCACAGTTTTTTACTGTTTCCCGGATCCCTATTAAATTCATCAGAATAAAATTTTTTTTTTGCTTCAGCAACAAGATTTTTTACTTCCTCTTTACTATCTTTGCAAAGCTCTTTAATACGGATGCCATTTGGATATTTTTTGGTATATTTATAAAATGATTCTCGAATTTTAATTTTGTTTATTATCTCATTTGTTATCCATTCTTTTTTTTTCTTTTCAACAACATTATAAACTTGTGTGTTATTTTCTATCAAAGTGCTGAGATCAGATACAAATTTATTGAAATCATTATATAACCCCAAATTATACCAAATTTTATCTTTTTCTAAGTTGGCATAATTTAGAACTTTTTATACCTTGTTTTCTTTTTCCTTGATAGGTTTTAGATCAATACTTATAAAAAATCGTTGGTGGTCAGATAGTGAAGTATTTAGAATATAAAAAAAATATTTGAATTTAACCATATCAGTGATAAAATGGTCAATAATGGTTTTAGATGTTTTGCCAATTCTTGTTGCGTATTTATCAGTTTTATTATTATATATAACAAAACCATTACTAAGTAATGTACTAGAATAGTTTTTGATTTCACTATTGTTTGAGTTTAATAAATTCATGTTCATATCTCCTAAAATAATTGAGTTTCTATATTTGTTTGTTATTAAATCTAATTTTTCAAGAAAAACGGTAACGTGGGTATTGTGAGACCTATATACACTGAATACATTAATGTTATGTTTTGTTATGTTAATACCTACTATATTAGATTCTTGGAATTCCTCTTCCAAAATTAATGTACTACATAGTTTTTCACTGTCATAAATTGCAACACCTCCATAAGAATCCTATGGAGAAATATACATTGTAAGATGGTAAGTTAAAAAACTTATTTTCTGATTGACTTAACCATATTTCTGAAAGGACTATAACATGAATATCATATTCATATGAATTTATCAGTAATTCCAAATCATTCAATTTATTGCGAAGACTTTGCATATTTAGGTACAATATATTAAAATTGTTTCGATATTCATTATTATTTAAATGGTTGCCTACCTCTGTATAATAATTAACTAATAAATCTGTGTCTAGGTTTATTTCATCAGCTGTTTGCATTTTTACTTAAAATTTTTATATTTGGTAAATGATATAATATGTGAGTAATGAAAGTATGAAAGTATGTAAGATTGTATGTAAGATATTAAGATTTTTATATTTTTTTCAGTTTGTAATTGAATTGGAATAAATATATTTTCATTTATTTCAAGTTTTTTTGTTTTTTAATATTTTTAAATAGATAAATTAGTAAGAATTTGTAATATTTTTTCAGTTTGTAATTGAATTGGAATAAATATATTTTCATTTATTTCAAGTTTTTTTGTTTTTTAATATTTTTAAATAGATAAATTAGTAAGAATTTGTAATATTTTTAGAAAAAGTTAATTAGATAAAGTTAATTTGGTTAGCCATGTTTTTTTTTGAACAATTACCAATTGTTTTTTTAAGTTCTCATTTTCACTTTGAATTTTTCTAATTTGTTGTGATAAATCAAACAGTTGATCAGAGTTGAACTGTTGGGATTTCCTGATATCTATGATTACATCTGCTTGCTTTTTCAGGAATGCAGTTAAGGTTGTATCCAAGTTGGAATTTTTAAAATCAAAATTAGCCAACTCATTAACTGGGTCGATATCAGTAAAAATACTTTTCTGTGCTTCATTTTCTACATCGGAGTCTGCCACAATAACAAAGGACTCGTTGTTACCAGGTGGGCATTTTGGACACTTCCAAGGTGCTGCGCCTTTTTTAACTTGTTCAAATTGCTTATCTAAAATTCCAGCACATTCAATATCGTACGAACCTTGGCACAATCCACTGCAAGTTACCCATTTTGCCCTTCCAGTTAGATTTTTACCGCAATATTACATTGCCCCATTCTGATTTTTGCCGGTAAGTAAATAAGTTATTTATGATTGTAGAAAATTATTTTTCATTTTATATTTATACAAAATTATTTTAATTAATTTTTTTAAATTTAAATTTTTAAATTTTATTTTTTAACTTTTTTTTTTTAAATTTTTTAAGAGCGCAAAAAATTTATTTTTCTTTAATAAATCAACGCTGAGTAATCAACGGCTTAGTGAATATTATGATTAAAGAAACTGAAGCCTAGTTTAAAATAAATACTTGGTGAATGCCCTATACTCCTTAAAGGAGTGGAAAAGAAATAAAAAAATAAAAAAAAAAATTTAATTTATACTTTCTACAAAATAAAAACGCAATTTTCATTTTTAATTAAAGAGAACCTCTTCTTTTAATACCAAAATTTTTCTGTCTGTTGTTTTCATTTTTTTCCATATTGTCATATACGGGTTTTAAACGTGTGAAGTAAATAACCGCTTAAACAACTGTTTTAACTAACCTTGAATATCACCTAAGTTTAACAGCCTTAAAATAACTTAAATATAACTCAAATATAATAACGGTGAGAAAAACTTAAACTAACAAATCACATAAAGTAATACGATAACTATCTTTCCTTCCTTTTCGTTCATTATAATTAAATCTGTTAAATTAGCAATTTTAGTTTTAATTTTATTTTGTAATTTTAAATAAATGTTTGATAAAAATTAATAAAAAAGTTCAGTTTGGAAGAACAAACGAAAGTAGTAAAGTGTTTTAATTTTAACTACTTAATTGGCGCAGTCGTGAGTGCTTTCGATTTCGAAGAAGAAACGAAACCACTAAAAAGTTCCTACTAACTCGCATATAAAAATATAAAAAAAAAAAAAAAAAAGAAAAAAACCATAGAACGTTTATTTTTTTTTGAAGAAGAAAACTAAAATACAAATCTGTTTTTGATAATTAATGCTATAATATAAGTTAATTAAAAGAAATTAAACTAAATTAAATAAAAAAAAAAAAAAAAAAACAAAACAAAAAAAAATATATATATAAAACTAATTACATATAAGATCAGTGCAAAATTACAATTAAATTCTATGATGACAATAATGTTAATGTTATAAAACCAAATTAATAAAAACAATATTTTTAATTTGAACCTAAAATACATTTTTTTTTTGCATTAAAACAAAAAATTTTTTCTTTAATATTATAAGTGATAAAAGAAAAAAAATTTTATTACAAAAACTTACATCTGGACTACTTGAGAAAAAAAAAAAAAAAATAAATTTTTTAACAATAATATGATGACTTATTAAAAAATAAAACATTTTAATTATATGTGGAAAATATAAAATTTTGCAATTATTGTAAGCACATTTTGACTAAAAAAAAAAAAAAACAAAAAGCAAAGGAACAGTGAAATCATCAATTCAACAAGATCATCATTTTCATCATTCCCGCAGGTGTTAATCAAAAAACGCGCAACAGGCAGTACAACAAAAATCTGTAAAATCTGGAAGCTCAAATTAAAACATATTCATAATATTAAGTAAGTTCAATTTACTATATAAAAAATAAAAAAACACAAAAAAAAAAAAAGAACAAGAAAAAAAAATATAATAAAATTAGGTGTACTTTGAAGTATTAAATTTTTTTATATGTAATAATATATTATTTAATGCAAAATTTTTTTGTCATATTAAAATAAATTTCTAATTTTTTTTCACAAAACAAAAAAAAAAAATATAAAATAAAACAAAAGAATTTTTTTTAACTTTGAACTTGAATTTGTAGTCTCGAACACATACTTATATAATACTTGAAAAAAAAAATTTTTTTAAATAGCACTATAATATACGTAATATTAAATGATAGTATTTTTTTTTCTTTTTTAAATTAAATAAATAAGTAAGTCAAGAAAAAATAATATTCTGTTCTACTCTGTTCTGAAAATGGAACAATTAGGAATGGCCGATAAATTTAAGATCATTTTAGATTTTATAAGTAAAGTTCCAATATTCGATGGGAAAACCCCAAACAGTCTCCCCGAATTCATAGAAAGAATAGATAATATTACTCCAACGATAAATCTGTTTGATGAATTCAATAAAAAAGTATTAAATGGGTATATAAGGGATAAAATTACCGGTAATGCCAAAACTACATTACAACTAAACGGAAATCCTACTAATTGGGAAGATATAAAAAAATTAATAGTTAAGCACCATGGAGAAAAATTATCTCCTAACAAGTTATTAGACCAAATTAGATCATGTCGTGTTACTACCGACATTCAAAACTTTTATGAAAAACTAAATGCTCTGTTATGTAGAATTAATAATTACTATTCATTAAATTCTAATGAATCAAATCCTAAAAATATCATTGAAAGTAATACGCGAATAGCTTTAGAAGTTTTCAAAGATAATCTGCCCGAACCAGCTCGTAGCATCATTCTAAATAGAAATCCAACAACATTAAGTGATGCCTATGATATAATTCGCGAATGTAAATACGAACATTTACCAAATCAACGAAATAAATATTTTCAAACAAATCATACTTTCCAAAAGCCTATACATAACAAAAATTTTAATTATAAACAATCCTATAACCAAACATATGTTAATCATAATAGAAATCGAAATAATAATAATAATAATTATAATAATTATCAACGACAAGATGTTGATAGTAATAAAACAAATTTTAATCATAACTCGTCCCAAAATATTAAAAATAGTTATAATCATCATAAACCAGAAGATATCGAGCCAATGAGTACTCAAACTACTTATACTCAAAACTCTTCTCAAAATAGTTTTAAAAATAATAATAATAATTATAATAATAAAAATTATAATAATTATAATAAGTCAAAAAGATATTTCCAACCAATGGAAATATCAATTAATCAAAGACGAAATTTTCAGGAGGGCCAGTCAAAAGACTTCCCTATATAGTAATAAATAATCCTATAAAAACTATGCGTTTCATAATCGATACTGGAGCCGAATTCAGTGTCATTAATCCTAATCTTTGCAACCCGAAATGGAAACAACAAAAACAGAATTACGTACAAGGTCTATGTAGTTTCATAAATTCAAAAATTGTATACAAATTTCCACTTTTCGAAGTATTTAAAGAGCAAAACCTAATGGTTGAATTTGTCGAAGTAAACTTCCATGATAAATACGACGGTATAATTGGGAACAACATTTTAGAACCCTTAGATGCAAAAATTGACTTTGAAAGTCGTACTTTAAAAACAAAAAATTCAGTAATTCAATTCTTTCTCAATATCGAAGAAGAAAAATATTTTAACTGTTCCTATGATAATAATACAATAGAAATATTTCACAATGAAATTAAAGGGTCAAAATTGTTAGAATACGTTGAAACATCACACCTGAATAAAGAAGAAAATGGTTTGATAAGTAAATTAATTCTTAATAATAAAAATGTATTTTTCAAGGAAGGAGACTGTTTATCATTTACAAGTCACATCAAACATCAAATAAAAACAAAAAATGACATACCTGTCTATTCTAAACTGTACCGATATCCTAAGGTCCACAAAAAAGAAGTAGATAGGCAAATAGAAGAAATGCTAAAGGATAATATTATACAACCCTCTAGTTCGCCTTATAATTCACCAATTTGGGTTGTACCTAAAAAATTAGATAATAGTAAAGAACAAAAATGGCGCATTGTCGTGGATTATAGGAAACTGAATCAGATAACTATAGATGATAAGTTTCCTATCCCTAACATTGACGACCTTTTTGACAAATTAGGTAAAGCAAATTACTTCACAACGCTAGATTTGGCGAAAGGGTTTCACCAAATCGAGGTAAACCCCAAAGATAGAGCAAAAACAGCATTCTCTACTTCAAATGGTCACTTTGAGTTTCTCCGTATGCCTTTCGGACTCAAAAACGGACCAGCAACATTTCAAAGGTTAATTAATGATGTGCTAAAAGAATTTATTAATTCCATATGTATTGTGTATATGGACGATATTCTTGTTTTCTCTACCTCGCTACAAGAACATATCGAGTCAATTGAAAAAATATTTAAAAAATTATCAGAAGTTAACTTAAAAGTCCAATTAAATAAATGCTCCTTTTTGAAACGGGAAACAGAATTTTTAGGACACATCGTGACGGACAATGGCATCAAACCTAACCCAAATAAAATTGAATGTATTCTAAAAATTCCACTACCCAAAAATCAAAAAGAAATTAAAAGCTTTCTCGGTATAACATTTATAAAAGATTATTCCAAAATAGCTCACCCTTTAATAAAATACTTGAGAAAAGGTATGAGAATAAACACAAATGACAAGGAATACCAAAACGCGTTTGATAAACTTAAAAAGTTGCTAACATCAGATCCGATCCTCGCGTACCCAGACTTCGAGAAAATGTTTACGTTAACAACTGATGCATCAGATTTCGCATTGGGAGCCGTCTTATCTCAGAGCAACCACCCAGTTTCCTTTATCTCTCGTACCCTCAATAAACATGAAAGAAATTACTCAACGATCGAAAAAGAACTTTTGTGTATTGTATGGGCAACAAAAGTATTTAGACCCTATCTTTTCGGTCGCAAGTTTACAATAAAAACAGACCATAGGCTCTAGTTTGGCTCAGTGGATTGAAAGAACCAAATAGTAAGCTGCAAAGATACAAAATCCGACTAAATGAGTACGATTTTAACATAGAGTACGTAAAAGGAAAACAAAATTTTGTTGCCGATGGGTTATCTCGAGTAAGAGTTGATAATAGTGAAGGGAAAATAAATTCTGATGATTCGTTTTCCCACTATCTTAACATAAATCCTTTATTTAATGAAGAAAATATAGATAATGAAAGTATTACTAAAGTCTATACTAATGATAAGTTTAATAAAAATGAAAGTATTCTTACATCTGATATTGAAACGAAAAATTATCAAGAATATAAAATATGTGATGAAACATTATCTTTTTATTCTGACATTGATAACAAATTCTCATGCAAAAAAAGATATAACATCCTACATAATGCAAATTCTAATGATACAAAAACAAATAAAGGTTGCAATAATGATGAAATTATTTCAACCGATGCTACAATTCATAGTGCTCAGGAAGATTCATCCGATTTAATCTACATTACAGAAAAGCCCATCAATCTTTATAAAAACCAAATTTATTTAGAAGAAGGAGAAAAAGCAAAATATTCCTTAAAAATAGTTAACCGAAAATGCCAAAATAAAATAATTGTAGCCAATGAAAGCAATCTTCTAGAGTTAATGAAGCAATCAATACCAGACCGTGGATTGATATGCGTTTATTGCGAAAATATAAGATTATTTGTAAAATTCCAAAATTTATACCAAAAATATTTTTCCGCTAACAAAAACTTAACTATATTAAAATCTTCTAAGAAATTAATCGATATTACAGATAAAAATAAAATTTTTTCAATAATAAAAGAGGAACATCTCCGTAATAATCACAGAGGAATCAATGAAGTGTTTAATGAGATCAAAGAAAAATATTACTATCCTAATATTCTTGTTGAAATTAGTAAAATCATTAGTAACTGTGAAATATGCAGTTTAGCGAAACATGATAGATCACCTCCAAAAATTCCATTTAAAATTACAGAAAGTCCAGAGTTCTTTAACGACATTGTTCATATGGATATATGGTTTCCCGAAAGGAACAAACCATATTTAACAACTATAGATAAATTTAGTAAATATGCCACTATCCACAAACTGAATGACAGAACGTGGATTTCAATTTTAGAAGCAATTAAAGAAAGAATCCGCTATTTGGGAAAAATGAGAAAACTTGTGTCAGATGGAGATAGATGTATAATCCATAACGCGGTTGAACTATTTCTCAAAGAAAATGGTATAATTTTTCACCAAACTACTGCTTCCAATAAGACAGGCAACAGCGATGTTGAAAGATTGCACGGTACCCTAAACGAACATATTAGAATACTTAATACCGAAGGAGAAATTAAAGAACTTGATAATAAAATTTTTAAAACGATGAACTCGTATAACAACACCATTCATTCTACCACCAATCTTAGACCCATAGACTTCCTTCAAAAGAATTTTGATAAAAACGATATAAAATACTTTGAAAAAAAATTTGAAAGCGAAAAACAACGAAAAATAGACAGATTGAATTCAAATAGAGACAAAAACATTAAACTTTCTGAAAATATCGTTAGAAATAGAAATATAGCCAAAAACAGCCCCAAATACAAAAAAATTATTTATTTTATTTTATTTTATTAATTCATTTCTCTAAAAGAGCACTAGGCTCGTACAGAGTATATTAAAACATATATATATAGATTAACGCTAAAGTGTAATAGATGCAATAAGAAATTCAAGAAAATTAACAATATATACAAAGTATAAAACGTGTAAATCAAATTAAATAATATTTACAAATTGTAATTCAAATTAAATACGATAAATTTAGGTTTTTTGAATGTTTACTTATTAAAGTTTAAAAAATTAAAATAAAGAAAGGATTCTGAAAATGAATTTAATTATTATACTGATCTAAGAGTAGTTTCTTTAAAGTGATTTTAAATTTTTGAGCTGTTGAAACTTTGACTTCTGGCGGTAGATCGTTGTACAATTTGATACCTATGTTGATATTTTGTTCAATTCCATATAGTCCTATACCTTGTGTTGGACGAAGGTGATGCGCTGATCGAGTACTATATTGGTGAAAATTGCTATTTATTGCTATTTGTATGCTGGACTTTATGTCATTATGTAGTATATTTCTAACATGCATAGTACAGCAAAGATTTTTATAATCATTTAATTTTAAAATGTTTAGGACTCTATGTATCCTAGATGTAGATGCTCTCTTATCATATAAGAATAAGTTTTTTAATGCTTTATTTTGGATTTTTTGGAGCAGATTTAAATTTTTTTTAAAAGTACTACCCCAAGCTTCAATACCGTAGGTTATGATGCTGTGGAATAGCGAATAGTAAGTGGATATTTTTGTTTTATCCGGTAGGCGCTTACTTAGTTTTTTGAAAATACCCGCAATTCTACTTGTTTTGGATGCAAGTTCTGTAATATGGGTGTTCCATGTAAGTTCTTCGTCTAAACAAACTCCTAGATATTTGTAATTTTTCACTTGTTCGATTTCAGCATTGTTGTATTTGATGTTTATTAATGCATTTTTACTCTTTATTATAATAAATTTTGTTTTTTGTACATTAACTGTTAATTTATGAAGAGACATCCATGAGTATATTTTGCCCATATCTTCGTTTATGGTGCTTTCAAGTGATGCTATATCTTTTCCAGCATATACTATTGCTATGTCATCTGCAAACATTACGGGACTACCCCCTAATTTTAGATTTGAAAAGCTTGATGTGCAGCAAGAAAATAGCACAGGTCCCAACGAACTACCTTGTATTACTCCATACTCAAAGTTGCTTGCAGTAATTCTAATTCCATCATACTCCGAATATTGTTTTCTGTTACTGAAGTAGCTTTCAAACCATTGGTATTCTTTGCCCATAACGCCACATTCAAACAAAATTCTTAGCATTATAGTTCTATCGACCAAATCAAAGGCTTTAGCAAGATCTAAGAACACTATGGTCACTTTCCTGCCTGAAATTATGTTATTTTGGACATTATTTATTACATCAAATAGAGCTGCTTTAGTATTGGATTTTTTCTGAAAGCCGTATTGTATTTTACTTATCAGGTTGTTTGGTCTATAAATTGTTTATATTTGTTTTATCACCACTTCTTTTATAAATCGGAATGACCTTGTTGGTTTTTAGTGCATCAGGAAACGCACTTTGATTAATCGAGGCATTTATTAACGCTGTTATTGGTTTCAGAAGTTCCGTTTTACAGTTCTTTATTAAATATGTACTTATGCCATGAGCATCAGTTGTTTTAGTTAATTTTAAATTATCAATAACTTTCCCCGCTGTTTTCTCGTCAATGTTTCTTAATATGAATCTTGATGTAGTTCTTACATTTGGCTTGTATATCGTGTTGAACTTCTTAGCCATATTTGCTCCTATGTTACAATACAGAGTATTAAAGTTGTTAATTTTTGTATGTTTATCATCTGGCGAATTGTGTCCCGTATCGAAAAAGTCATTATTATCATTATTACTACCATCAGTAATAATATTTTTAATGAGACTCCATGTTTTTCGCGAATCATTTCCAACTTTTTCAAATTTGACTTTGTCATATTCTCGTTTTTTCTTTTTCTTTATATATGTTAATTTGTTTAGCCAAAAATGATATTTATTTTTAAAATATTCTTCATCTAAATTTTGTATATGTTTTCTATGCCAAAAATTTTTTATTTTTATTAATTCCGCACATTCATCATCTATCCACGGTTTACGAAATTTAACAATTTTTTTTGATCTTTTTTCACACGAACTGTTTTGTAAACATAGCTTTAATTTTTCTATAAATGAATTTGTAAGAACGTCAGCACTTGACATATAATCGATATTACAGTTCACCAGTTGAGTTTTAAATTTTTTGACATTTATCATGTTTCTTTTATATTTAGTTATTGTTTTGTTTACAAAATTACCTATATCTAATTCCAATATTATTAAGTTATGATCAGAAATATCTACACTTACTTGATTAATAAACATCTTTAATTTTAGGTTGTTTGAGAGTATATGATCAAGGCAGGTTCCTGATGCAGGTCTAGTTGTGGATTTGTCCGCAAAATAATATCCATTCGATTCAACAATATTTCTGTAGGTATTTACATTGTTATCAGCAGTATTTTTTATATCGAAGTTGAAATCACCTAGTACGATGGATGAATTTGTGCCAAGTTCGTCTAAATGTTTATCAAGTAGATCCTGAAATCTGATTATTTCCGCAATAGTAGTGATTGGTGGTCTATAAACGGCACTAATGTTTAAGTTGCAGTTTGCAGTTGATATATTAATTGTTAGCAAACTAATATATTCATCACTATATGTTTTACGGTTGTTGTGTGTTACTGACGAATGCACATACACTCCTACGCCACCTCCTCGACGTTTTTTACGACAAGCAAAATATTTGTGGTAGTGTTTAATATTGACCATATCAACTTCATCGTCCATAATCCAGGTTTCTGTGAATACTAATAAGTGTATTGTATTTTTTAGGTTATCCAGCATTAATTCGATCTCATCAACTTTGTACTTCAAACTACGTATATTTAGGTATAATATTTTTAGTGAAAATTCATCTTCAAACTTTATACATTCAATTTTTGGCAAGTTGGTGTTTTGGGTGGGTATTGGTAAAATACTGTAATCATCATAATTATTTGTCATAATAATTTGCTTATAATTTTTCTAGATATTGTAAAGGTATCACATCCTTCAGTTGCTTTGACACCAGTGATTTCAATGAATTTGCTAAGCTGATTTTGTTTTAGTATCTCTACTTCAATTTTCGTTTTTTCAATACGGTTGCTTAGAATTGAGTTTTCATTTTTTAGTTGAATATTTTCTTCAATTAGGGAGTTCAATGCTTTTTTAAACTCACTAATTTCCGATTGTATATTGTTTAACCTAACTTCTTGTGATGATTGTTTATTTAATATGTCGTCTAGCTTCTGAATAATTGTTTGATTATCATTCCTAAGAGCTCCAGTGGAATGCTGTTTGTTGGTGTTTATCCTTATACCAGGAACTGTGTTGTTTAATCCAGTGGACTTCCTTTTTGTCATTTTTTCTTTGCACGGATGGCAGTACCAAAGTTTCTCTGGACTTGCTTGTATATATTTTACGTCTTCAATGGTGAGGCCAGTACAGGTGCTATGAAACATTTTCCTGCACTCTCCTTTACACTGAAGTGCTTTATCTTTTCTAGAATTAATATTATTATTGCATCTATTGCAAATAACTTTTGACGATTTTGACATTTTGACATTAAAATATTTTCTCAAAATAAAAATTATATTGTAGATAGAAAAGACAAAAGAAAAGTTAAATATTACAAATCCCAAATAAAAAGAAAATTTAAACACCAAAAATAATACATTTTCTCTCTTTTAGAAATGAAATCTCTCGCGTTTGTACTCACATTCGTAATACTATGACAAACAAATAGAATTAGTTAAAGATAATATTCTTCTAAGTAGACTTAACATACTGGCTCATGATATCCTAACTCCTGAAGAAATAAATGACCATAATATAACCTTAGATATATTATCCCATATTAAAAGCTCAACAATACTTAAAGAAAATATTATCATTTTTGCCATATTGATTCCATCATTTTCACAAACAGAGTATAACAAAGCATTAATTTTACCATTTCCAAATAATAAAAAAGAAGAATTAGCAATTAATAACGAAGAAATCTTAATATCAAAGAATAACATTTTTAATTTAAATAACAATATTTTAGAAGAAAAAAAATTAAAATTTCATGATAATTACTGTATTAGAAATATATTATCAAAAAATAATACTTGTAAATTTAGGCTAAATAATCAAGAATTTATAGAAGAAATAGACTTCGGTTTTATTATTACAAAAAATTTAAAAATAACTGATATTAAGCAAAATTGTATTAAATTAGATGTAACTATTAAAGGAAACAACATTATAAAAATTGCAAAATGTAGTATAGAAATAAGAAATGTAAAATTTGTAAATAATTTATTAGAATATAAGGAGCATATTAGGTTACCCAATGTTAACTATAATTGGACAAAAATTGTAAACAATGTTACATTAGAAAATTTAAATATTGTAAGCCTTGAAAATAGGAAAACAATAGAATATATTAATTACAAAAATAATATAAAAGATTTTTCAATAAGCTCAATACTTATTATAATATCAATTTTAACATTATTTTTATTTGTATGTATATATCGTATCAAAAAAAAAAAAAAGGAAAAATAGTTGTCAAAAACAAAATTGAGATTCCAAAAAATAAAAAACTGGATTCTTCCGGGACTGAAGAATCTCGGAGGGGAAGTGTCATATACGGGTTTTAAACGTGTGAATTAAATAACCGCTTAAACAACTGTTTTAACTAACCTTGAATATCACCTAAGTTTAACAGCCTTAAAATAACTTAAATATAACTCAAATATAATAACGGTGAGAAAAACTTAAACTAACAAATCACATAAAGTAATACGATAACTATCTTTCCTTCCTTTTCGTTCATTATAATTAAATCTGTTAAATTAGCAATTTTAGTTTTAATTTTATTTTGTAATTTTAAATAAATGTTTGATAAAAATTAATAAAAAAGTTCAGTTTGGAAGAACAAACGAAAGTAGTAAAGTGTTTTAATTTTAACTACTTAATTATATTTATATTATTATTTTTTCTTTTAAAAAGTACAGTTTGCTTATAATTTAAATTAGTATTTCTTAAGAATTTCGATTAGTATTACATGGTTATCTTGATTATCATTACATTTCCTAAAACTGATAATCTAAATTCTTCATTAACATAATATTATTTCCTAGGCGTTCCAAAAAGATATTGTTTTGACCAATAAGCGAAATACTTTCAAGTGGAATTTCTTTCTTTTAAACCAGTAACATAAATTTCGTTTATCATTCAAAACAACGTAAAAAATTCTTAAATAACATAATAAAACCTAATTTCTTTTTAGAACACTTGAAACATCTGTTTTAAAATAACCTTTTCTTTACAATATGAAATTGTTATTTTATTTTTGTTGTTTAATTTTTTTTTTTTTTTTTTATTTTTGGTTTTAAATTACAATTTTACAAATTTTATTTTATAAATTTTTTCTTATAATTTACAAATTTGTTTTTGATATTAGTTTTTGTAGTATTTTCATTCAAATACTTAAGTGCTAATTAGGTAAAATATTATGACATAATAATTCAAGTTCAAATAATAAAGAATTTAGAAAAATATTTATTTGTTATTTAAATTTTAGTATTTGCTAGTTAATTTTATTTATGGAATTATTATAAAAAATTTTAAATAAACCGAATAATTGTATGGACATTAACTCTTCCCCCTTTGAATTCAAATGTGCTCATTTGATTACATGTTAAAATTTGGTATGTTGAGTGTTCTTGCTTTTGGTGCTAGTGATGGTTTCCTTGCATGTGATTTTATTGTTGATGTGTTTCATATTGATGATTGTGCAGTTGGCTGTGGTTGTGGTTGTGGAATGTAGTTTGGAGGTTGTGGTATGTTTGTTTGTTTAACCTCAGGTGTTGATGTTGATAGTATTGTTTCTCTGGATAATGAGGTTTGGATGCTTTCAAGTTTACTCTCAGATGCCTTGTCAAGTTTACTGTTAAATATTATTAGTATAAGAATGACTATTGCTGTTGGTCCTATACTAATGATGCTTAAAAGTTGGTCGCTTATTGTTTTTTCTTTTAGTGTCTCGATCTCTTTAGTATTGTTGATATGGATTTCTTGTAGTAACTCTAATGATAGTTTTTGTTGTATTTTGTTTTTCATAAATTGTGGTTGCAATATGGCTGGTAAAATTTTGGTATTTGATTCTTCGTTTGAGTAGTATTGATAATTTTTTCCACCTATGGTTATTGTTGAATTTTTTATTTTTATGAGATATGTTCCTTTAATATGTCTTCCTTCCTTGTCAATTATGATTGGCCCTTCAAATTGGTTGAGGAAAATCACATCGTCTATCAGTTATTCTGTTGTTGAAATATGATGACTATTTGTTGCATTACATGTTGAATTTTTACCTTTTATGAGGTTTGGTATGCAGTCAGAGTTAGTTATATCCACCAATTCATTTTCATTACAAATTGTTACATAGTTAATTTTTTTACAATTATTTTCTTTTATTCCATATAATTTAACATTGTTTGATAGTATGTAATCATGCTCAATTGTTATGATAGAATTTTGTTTTTTACTGGTTTAATAATTAATTTATCATATGTATCTTTTAATGTTAATGGAATTTCAATCAAATAGCACAAGCAAGTACCGTTAGAAATAATTTTTACATTAGCAAAATCTAAAGCTTCCTCGGCATTAGCATAAGAAAAGTTTTCATTATCAAGTATTTTAGTTATCGTTTCTATTTCTAATTTTGATAGTATCAATGGCTTTATTACATTTATTTTGCCCAATGTACTGCATATTTTAAATTAGTAATTTCTTCTTTTATCAACTTAAGTTTTTTGAAAAATTGAATGGATATCAAAAATTTTATTAGTTTTTATATTTTCTAATATTTGGTTAGTAATTCTAGTTATATTGTTAATTCTATCATTATAAGTTTTGTTAATTATTACTTGTTTATTGTTGTTAGTTAGTAAATTATTTAATTTATCTTGTATCATGACGTAATCATCTTGATCTGGATTTCCAGCTATTCATTTCCATATAGAACCCATTTCATTTATGGATCTGGATTTTCAGCGTATTTTGAATTCATCTAGTAACTCTTGTATTTGCTGTTTTTCATAAGTGAAATATGGGTAAAAGCGTGTGACTTAAGGTCATCTGGTGTAGGGGTTATCTCTTTAATACCTGCAGATTACTTAAATCACTGATGTGTATTACTCTGAATTTACCTTTTTGTATTTTTGCCTTTCCCACCTTGATGGTTACAGTGTGGGATCCAGTATAGTCCAATATTTAAACATCTCCGAACACCAATTTCAATAGGTACCTATAAAAGATTTTTAAGATTTAATATTTGATTTATGTACTATGCTGCCTGTTGTGGTAATGATATGTGAATTCCTATCTCTTTGAACAATTTCTTTTTTATAACGATGTGTTAGTTTTGATCCTAATCTTTTATTATGCTTAACAATATAATTTCACCTACTTGGTATTTTTTTATCGGTTTTCGTTCTTTGTTATGATATTCTATGTCCTCTCTTTGTTTTTCTTTTATCTTTTCAATATTTGATAGTCTTGTTTTTTCGAATTCTTCAGGTGTAATATTGGGAGTTCTACCAAAAAATAACTCTATTGGTTTTTTCCCTGTTACCGAATGTATCGTATGGTTATATTCATTAACTGCTCTTTGCATTAATTCTTCAAAGTTACGTTCTATTCTTTCTGCTTTTAGACATCTCATGATTTCTGCTAAAGTGGAATGAAATCTTTCCACTTGACCATTTACTTCGTTCTTATAAAGGGGTGTTGTGAAAATTTTTATTTTCAATTCATCTTGCATCATAGATCTAATAGAAGCGGAAATAAGAGATTTTTCATTATCGAGTACTACCCATTCTGGAAGTCCATAGTAGTATAAGATGTATCTTAACGATAACCGTATATGTTCTGTTGATCTACTTTGAATCATGTCCTGAATAACTTGGTATTGGTATTGATTGTACGTCAGGATTAGGAGGACGTCTGTCATATTTATTCTCTTTACATATTGTACAAATTTTTACAAGACTATTTATTTTTTTATTCATTTGCGGGAAGTAGTTTGTTTGTAGTATTTGGTTCTTATTTTCTTTCGCATTTCTATGTGCGCGTTTATGGGTTTCTAATATGATTTCATTCTGTTGTTCTATATTGGTAATATCTACTATTAATACTATTATTTTGGTAAATTTTATTTTGTACTTTTCAAAATATTCTGTCTAAATTTGTTGTATCTTTTCTATAATTGATTCAACCCCCATTATACCATTTTGTTTTTTTGTATCAAGGTATTTCTTTAAAATATTTTTTAACTCATTTTCTGTAAAATTTGGTCTTGTTACTATGTGCCGAACATAACTTGTAAAAGGATTAGATTTTTCATAATTTATTTTATTTTCTATTTTAAAATTATTTGATTTTTAAATGCATTTAATGGTACTTCTATAAAGTTAATAAAGTTTGAGTTGGTCTTATTGGTGTTATTAATAAGTTTATTTCTGTTCTTTCAATTAATCTTGAAAGTGCATCTGCGACTACATTTGTTAAACCAGGTTTGTATTGCAATTCGTAATTATACTCTTCTAAAATTGCCTTCCATCTTTTCATTTTGCTATTTGAATTCTTGTTCCTTAATGCGTATGTCAGTATATTACCACTTTTATTGACGATCCATATAGGTAATTTCTTAAGGATGTTAAAGCCCATACTATTGCTAACATCTCTTTTTCGTTTGTAGCATATGACTCTTCCGCTTTTTGAAGTGTTCTGGATAAGAAAGTGATTGGTTTCCTACCTTGGGCTAATAGTGCACCAATCGCATAATCAGAAGCGTCAGTAGTGAGCTCAAAATCTTTGTTGAAATCAGGATATGTTAATACTACATCTTTTGATATTAATGTATTTTTTAAGATAGTTATTGCCTCTTTTGCTTTTTCATCTAAAATCAAAGGTACTTTCATCGATTGTCTTTTTGATATAAATCCTTTTTCACCTCTTAAAAGGGTTGACAGAGGTTTGGTTATTTTGGCATAATCATATATGAATCTTCTGTAATAGCTTGTCATACCCAAGAAGGATCTAAGTTCTTTTAAATTGCTAGGATCACTCATATCACAAATTGTTTGTATTTTCATTGGATTTGTTTTAATTCCTTCTGCTGAAATAACAAATTCTAGGAATTCTACCTCGGTTTTTAAGAATTCACTTTTGTCTAATTGAACTTTCAAATTTGCAGTTTCTAATGTATGAAAAATCTTTTCCAAATTTTTAAAATGTTCTTCTTCATTTTTGCTGAATATAATAATGTCGTCTATATAGACGTAACAACATTTACCAATATGATTTCTTAAAATATCATCTAGGGCTCTCTGGAATATGGCAGGTGCATTTTTTAATCCAAATGGAAGAGTATTAAACTCATATTTTCCATTATTGACTGAAAAAGCAGTTTTTTCAATATCACTTTCTCTTAGTGGTATTTGATGAAATCCACTCTTTAAATCCAATACAGAGAATAATTTTTTTTTCCCTAAATTTGCTAGTACCTCGTTAATTTCAGGAATTGGATACTTATCTGGTATTGTTACTTTATTTATTTCGCGGTAATCTTTTACTATTCGATATTTTTTCTCTCCTGATGCATGCTCCTTTTTGGGTTCTATCCATACCGGTGAATTATATGGTGATCTTGAAGGTCTGATAATTCCATACTCTAATAATTGTTTCATTTGTTTATCCATTTCCGTTTTCAGAGCCATGGGGTACGGATATGATCTTAAATATATTGGGTTATCAGTAGTGGTTCTTATGTCTGCCACTACTGTGGTTGTAAAAGTAAGTTTCTCATCTGGATTAGAGAAAAGGCTTCTATATTTATTTACAGCTTGTTAGTTTTATTTCTTTGATTTTCATTAAGATGTCCAGTCCTTATTTCAATGTTATTTACAAAATTCGAGATGTGTTGTTTAATTTGTATATTTATTATATTATTTATTTCTAAATATCCTTCTTTTGTATGAATGACGGCATTTAATTGTTTAAGGCTATCATTACCGATGATTCCTTCGAATGACGTTAAATTTGGGAGTAGATAAAATTTTATTTTAGGTAGGTTATTTTTAAATAGATCAACTTCTGCGTGGTGTGTTATTGTCACAACACCACCTTTAGAGTTGGCTTGAAAATTATTTTTATTTAGTATGGCATTTCTTATAAATCTAGGATGTACATAATTTTTCTTAGATCCCGTATCTATTAATAATTTCATTGTTTCTCCATTCTCCAATGAATGTTCAATATACGGGAGAGAATAATGGTTTAATCTAAAAAAGTATTGCAATTACCCTTGCAGGAACAACATTGTTTTGGTTTTTCGGATTCTCTTTCTTGTGAACATTTATTAACTTCCGTTTGATTGATTTCCTGGTATCCTATTTGTTTTTGTGTAATTGGCTGAGGATTTTTCCTAAAATTCCCTGGATTATTGTTATAATGATTTCTTCCGTTTTGGAAATTTCCTGAATTATTATTATAATAGTTGCGTCCGTTTTGGTCATTACAGATATTGTTGTTATTATTATAATACCCTCTACCATTTTTGAAATTAGTAGTATTACTGTTATTGTAATAGTAATTACGCCCATTTTGGTAATTACTAGGATTATTTTTATAACTATGCCTGTCAGTATTTGACTGATATGGTGCTGATTTAGATTGGTGATTATTTTGATAATTGGCTTGAAAAGTATTTGGTCCAGTTATCCTGTTGAATTTTGGTCTATTATAATGATTTTGTTGATTGTTTTTGTTGAATCTATTTTGGAAATTCATTTTATTCGGTTGAAAATTAAATCTCTGATTATGGAAATTTGGTTTCCAATCGTTATTTTGCCTATGAAAACTTTCTCTGTTTGCTGGTCTTATTAATTGTTGGTTGTTATTTGTATTTCCGCATGTTCCAGCTTGTTGTTTATTTGTGCCTTCTAACTTTAGACAATAATGTAGGGCTTCCGGGAGATCTTTCGGTTCTCTCATACTAATGAACTTCGCAAAGTCTCCATTTAGCCCCATAATAAAAGTTTCTAGAGCTTTTTCTTGGTAGTGCTCTGTTCTACCAATTAAAGCTTCTGGTCTTAATCCAATTGATGGAAGTTTTTCAAGTATCAAAGCCAAATTCTCATAAATTCCTTCATAAAATTCTTTTATACTATTTTCTCCTTGTTTTTTAGACGTCATTTCATTTTCTATTATGCTTATATCTCTGTTATCTGCGTAATGTCGGTCTAAACAATCAACAATTCTGATTCAACATAGTGATACCTTGCATGCCACTAATTTTTTATTATCTTCTCCTATAATCTTGTTCCTAATGGTAAACAAGATTCCTAATTTACGTTAATATACTACACAAAATTTTCACTATTTACCATTGTTCTTGTAGTATAATGGAAGAAGGAATAATATTTCTTGAAAACTATGAAGATGCAGATAAAGAAAATTCAAAAAAGAAAACTCGAGGAAAAGCGCGTACCTGGATACAATTAAAACATTTTAAAGAAGCGTCAGAGGCTGAATTATATATTAAAAAAGAACTGATATGGAAGAAAACTTCTAGAAAACACACCTTAGATGGCGAAAGGGTTGAATATAAATGTAAACATGGAGAATACAGAAAAAATGAATGTCCTGTTGCTATGTATTTATTATATCATTCTACTGATATGACTGTAACACTATATTCAACAGAAAATCAACATCATAATCATAATGTTATCCTACTTCGAGGCTTAGATTTGCAAAATTTTTATTACTGAATTGTTTAATAGTATCCAGAAACCAAATACAATTATAGCTGCATTTAGAAGAAAAAATATACCAGAACCACCAAAATCGCAAATTGCAAATTTTTTACGAAGATTACGAACTGAAACATATGGACGTACTATGATTATGGATTATGAGTTAATTAATTGGTGTACGGCAAGAAAAATTCCAGAAGATTTGGATAGTTTATTTGTCTTGGATTTTAAAATTGACTGTATCTCTCCTGACATAGAGAATCAAGATGTTAAAATAGTACTATCTACCAAAAATCTTTTGGAAAATTTAAACAAATCTAAGATGATACAAATAGATGCAACTTATAAATTAATTTGACAGGGATATCCAGTAATAATAGCTAGAACCAGTGATAAAAACAAAGTATTCCACCCATTTGCTATACATATTAGTATGCTAAAGAGAAAACGAAAACGACTTTGCATTTATATTTGCAGCGTTAAAAAAACACAATATGGATTGGGAACCCAATATACTATTAGCAGATGGAAGTGCAGCAATTACAAATGGACTTTGTAAGATTTTAAACTAACCTATTCGCTTAATGTGCTATTTTCATGTGACTCAAGCAGTTGAAAAGAGATTGAAATCTATTGAATGATATAAAAAATGATATCACCATGTTACAAATTTGTAATAGTGTTGATATTTTTAATGAGGCTTCAAATTCGTTTTTAGAAAAATGGTATTTAATAGGGAATCCAAATATTACAAATTTTTTAAATTATTTTATAGAAGAATGGTTAAAGAAGAACAGAAATTGGTTTGAAGGTGCTGATTTAGGATATCCTAGTACAAATAACGGCTTGAAGCTACAAATGGAATAATCAAAAATGAACATACAATTAGAGAGCGATTGCTAATAGGTCAGTTCTTAATAATTATAATAATCTAAATAATCTTTTAATTAAATGGTCAATGGATCGAAATCCATTATCAAAAAATTTTAAAAAATTTTACCTAGAAGAAACATTGTCTCTAAAAGACTGGACCGAAGCATATAAATGGGTTCAATTAAACAAAAAAATTCTGCAAGTAGATCGTAATAACTTTTACACATTTCTTATGGTCGTAAAAGTAAATTTGCGGTCAATATGCATAATTTGAATTTACGACCAAAAATTATGTAAAAAATCATTGCTAACTGAACCTGGTCGTAAATGTGAAATATGTGTAAAGTAAACGTCAACTATGCAAACAAACTTTTTTATTTACAATCAGTTTACCAAATAGTAAGGTACAGTTTTTTGAGCGTTCAGCGTTGTTTTATTTTTATGATTAATAATGTAATAAAGAAAATATTATGTCTTTTTTTGTAAATTAATTTAAATTTAAATTAACAGGAGTGAAACTGAAAGTGAATCACAAAGTTAAAAAACTACTAATTTGTAGAAGATTAGCGATTGAAACTCATTTCAAAAGTGGAAAAGAAAAACATTCTGTTGATTTTATATCCATTGCAAAACTAAAAAATTTACTTTTACAACCACAAAAATTTATTTGTAAATTGAATATCTACTGATTGCAAATTGTTTGGTCTTAAAATCATAATAAATGTCAAATTGTCAATTGCAATAAATGCATATTTTACGTCAAAAAGTTTACATTTACGACCACACCTATTGTCTAGAAAATCTAAATATCAGAATATTACTCCTGAATTGTTTTCTCAATATACTAAAAACAAATGGACTACATATGACGAATTTAAAGAACTTTATTTTGTTATTTGGGTTATTAAATGTGAAAACAACAAATTTGTATGTTCTTGCCCAGGGTATTTAAAAAATTACAAATGTAAATATGCGCTGGGTTTAGAAATAACAATTAACAAAGTTGAAATACCTCAAGAAGCTAAAAATATTCGCTTAGGTGAAAAACGGAAGAGAGGAAGACTTTCTAAAGTCAAAAAAGCTTTAATTATTCATCAATAATGGATTATCTAGTTATTTTATATTGTCATATTTGAATTAATATTTTTTTTTTTATTTTTTTGTTTTTTTCTTATATTTGTTATGTTTCTTTTATATAAAATAAAACAGTTTTTTTTTTTATATTGTAATGTTTATTTTATTAATAAATTTTTGCACTATTCCAGTTCTAAATAAAAATTTTAAAAAATGTTAAAGCAAGTAAAAATTGTCGTGCAGAATTCCTGATTTGTCGGGCTGTGTACATATTTTGCCGTGGAGAAGTTGTCGCACAAAATTCTAAAATTGCCGGGTTGAGTACATATTCTGCAGTGAAATAATTGTCGCTCCGTATACCTAAATTGACGTGCTGAAATATATTCCCCATATACTTCACACAATATATAATGGCAATCAGCCAAGCCACATGGCAATTTGCATACGTTGCATTGACGTCATACTGACGTAATCGGTTAAAATCCTTTATGCACCAAACCGGTTTCTTAAATATTGTTGTCAAAAAAAAACCGGTTTCATTGCAACCAAATTTTACTTGTAAGACTCGATGTACTAACCAACACAAACAAAAAAATGATTTTTTTTTTCTTTAATTTTTTTGTTGTTTTTCTTTTTTTTTTCATTATTTAAAAATTTTTGAACTATGCGCATCTTAAACAAAAAAAATTTGAGACCGGACAAAATATAAAATATTTCTGGTATTGGAAATTGATAAAAATCAATATAAGATTACCATATTAGGTTTTATTTCTATTTGTTATTTTTTATCTTTTAAACTACATACTAAAAAAAAGACAAAAATGAACAAATATATGTATTTGTATTATATTAAATACAATATAAA
The DNA here is from genome assembly GCA_963082915.1 of Dolichopus griseipennis. Lineage (NCBI taxonomy): Eukaryota > Metazoa > Arthropoda > Insecta > Diptera > Dolichopodidae > Dolichopus > Dolichopus griseipennis. The sequence goes on from OY720443.1 coordinate 117,934,116, forward strand.
TATATTTTGATTGATAAAATATAAAATTTAGTTAAAATAAATAATAGCAAAAAATAATTAATGATATAAAAGACAATTAGTTTAAGGAACAGATTTAGAACCTAATTTTAAAATTGTATAATTATGAATGTTTGCTCAGTCCCACAGATGTTAATTAAAATAATAATCCATTTTTAAATGACCTAGATATGATATAAGTAAAATAAAATTACCTACTTACTCAATGTAAAGAAAAAATTAAATTTCTTATATTATCTACAAATCCATTTTTTTATTTAGGTAGCTACAAACCTTTTTTTTTGTATATGAATAAAAAATTACAAAAACTTTCCGCTTTTGAAAAATCAGTTGACTAAACATTCTCCGACGATAACTATCTTCGAATGAACTAAATTTTACACATACATTCATAAGTTAATAAATTGATGATAACTGACAACAGTTGAAACTACAACTTACAACACTCTCGTGTGGCATTGAGCAATATTCACTTACGTTGTAAGATTACGTCAATGCAAGTGTTTATCACCACTCATGTATGGATAGGGAATAACTATAACTTGCAATACTTATAATAACTTTAAATTTATTACTATGCAACCCATACACGATGAACCTGTTTTGTTGCTTTACATCCCATACACGAAGTTTTCAACTTGGTATGCATACTTGCGAAGTTGAATCGTGTATGGGCAAGTTGTTCAACTAAATATGTAGTTCAACTTATATGTCATTTTTTTTTTATATTTTTCTTTTATTGATACTAAAGAACGTTGAGATAATATTCCGATTTAAAAAAATAATAAAACTATAATGTATAAAATAACTAAGAATTAAGTAAATAATTTTAAATAATTATTAAAGTAGGTTAGAAACATGCTTTAAAATATAAAAAATGTACATACCTACACATTCATAACAAAATGCAAACCGATTTTTTAAGAAATAGTGGCAAACAGATAAAAGAAACAAAACATTTAATTTGAAATATGAGTTTAGTATAGAATAATTCAGCCGGCTGTCAACGTTTTTTTTTTTTTGTGTAAGACAAAAGTACAATTTTATTTAAATTTACTCACATTTGGTACGATTTTAGTCTTAAACAATAAAAACATATCATCATATAATTTATTAGTCACTTTATAAAACGTCAAATTTTGGAACTGCTCTATATACATAAACTTGACAGTTGCGAATTAAAAATGATTTTTTTTTTTATTTTTTAGATGAAATAAAGTCAACAATTGCTTTGATTGTTTGAATGTTTTGAAATATAAATAGAACAGTTCCAAATTTTGACGTTTAATAAAATTCTATTTTAAATTTTCGTTGTGTTAAGACTAATTACAGCTGTCAATATTTTCTTTTGTATAAAACAAAAGTATAATTTTATTTAAATTTATGCACATTTGGTACGATTTAAGTCTAACACAATAAAAACATATCATATAATTTTTTTTTTCATTCTATAAAACGTCAAATTTTAAATTAAAAATTAATTTTTTTCACTTCTCTAACAGAAATCAAGTCAACAATTGTTTTGATCATTTTAATGTTTTGAAAAACAAATAAAGCAGTTTTAAATTTTGACATTTTATAAAATTACAAATCATTTCTGTAACATGTTTTCGTTGTGTAAGACTAATAACAGGCTGTCAATATTTTTTTTTTGTGTAAAATAAAAGTACAATTTTATTTGAGACTGAAATCGAACCAAATGTGAGAAAATTTAAATAAAATTGTACTTTGGTGTTATGTTGTACTTTTATGTTAATACAAGAAAAGTGGAACGCACGATATAATTTTCTACTAAACGAATTGTCTTGTATAGCGATTTTCAATTGACGTTTAAGTGTTTACATCTTAATGAAAAAATTGTTTGTTTACAAGATTTTTCTGGTAATTTTTGAAAGTAAAGCATTTGTTATAAAATTAAAAATATAAATTGATTAAAAACTAAAAAATATAACAATAAAAAGAACATACTCATTTGATTAGTTTTAAAAATTTGAATTTTAAGAATATTTTAATTAAAAGAATACTATGGATAGAAATAGAATTATGGAAATGATTTTGAATACCGTAGAAGATTTCCGTTCTGTCCATAATTTAAATAAAATAAAAATATACCAAAATTCACTCAAAATCAAATGTCATTTACTTTGCAGCAAATTGTTCAGTACAACAATTTAGCGTTAGATGCTACATCACTGCGATTCAGTGTAGCGCTACTTTATTTTGAACGCGACTATTGTTTAAATTATTTCGAAGATTTTTTGAATCAAAAAAAGTGTACAAAACAAATTATCGTAGTAGGTTACATGCAAAAAAACATAAAGCTTAATAATAATTAATATTTTTAATAAAGTACAATAGCTTAATTACAATATTTTATTTTTTTAAAACGATAACCAATCAAACTACTAATACACAAATATGTAGCGAGACTTAGCTATTTCACATCACAATTCATTTTCATACAACAACAACTTTTCATAAAACAGCAACATATATGTATATGAAATAGAATATAGAGGCAAATGTAAAACAAAAATTAATATGAATTGAATTTTTTTTTTATTTTTGTTTTGTAATAGGAAAGCAGGTATGATATCCAGAAAAATTTTAAAGTAATAAAAAGATTAAGTTTTTCGCGTTCGAAAATAAATTTTTAAAAACCAGAATTTTTATTTTTTAGCAATATTTATATAAAACGTAATTTAAATATTAGTCGAAGTATTAAAAAATTTTCTAAAGTAACCCGGCATTATTAAGTATCTAATGCTAGAAGAGATAAAATACTTTAGCAAAAATGCCTAAAAAAACCACTGGGGTCCTACTAGTTAACATCAAATATTTTATATTTTAGATGAAATATTTTTTTTACATTAAGAATTTTAACTCTATATGGAATTAAATAAAACACGCAACGTTTGATTAGCTTGTATTTAATTGTAAAATCGCAAAAATCAAGTAGCATTTTTAAATATACTTGTAAAAAAAAATAAAATTAAAAGGTAAAAATAAAAACCTTAAAAAGTATACTGTATATTGATAACTAAATAGTTTAAAGTTAAACTTTAAAAGTTAAAAATAAAAATCTTAAAATCTGTACTGTCTATAATTTATAATTTAATAGTTTAAAATAAGTTAAATTTTAAAAGTTAAAAGTAAAACCTTAAAAAGTATACTGATATTCATAATTTAATAGTTTAAAATAAGTTAAATTTTAATAGTTAATTACAAATACAAAAACCCTACTGCTACATATACATATTTGAATACTAATTAATTACCTACTTAAAAGGAAATAAAGGGGTTAATAATTTTTAGTAAGATAAAAAGTACTATTTTAGTACTATTCTATTTACCCGATACATATATGTATGCACGGGACATATGTATATGAATCGGGTATATTAAAATTACTCCTCCGTTTATAACGCATCGGTCTAGACGAGCTACATATAGTGCCAAGGGTACGTATCGAATCAGTTAGAGTTCCGAAACTTTCACAAAGTAATTTTTAGACAATTCCTATTGTTCCTTATTGTTTATGGTTAAAATCGGACAAAGGCTTCGAATAGCTGCCATTCAAATTTTTTGAAACTATATGAATATTTTCAAAATTAATAAATAAATAGAAACTAAATACAAAAACAAACAAAATGTAGTTAAATTATTATTCGCTCATGGTGTAGTGGTTACGTTATGCGACTTGTAGTCAAAACGTCTCGGTTCGAAAGCAGGTTGGGAAAAAAAATTTTGTTTTTTAAATTCATATTTTTTTATCTATTTTCTAAATGTATGTATTTATTTTATGTATGAGAAATTTTATTTTATAGAAAATTTGACAGAAAACGCTCATTTATAATTAAAATTCTTTTTTTTTTTTTAAATTTTTATTACAAAATTTAAAACAGTTTTTCAAAACAAAACAATTTATACCATAGCAACTATAATAATATTCAAAAAAAATTAAGATAAACCAAAAATCGATGGCTTAGTGGTTAGGACCGTCGGCCTTCCAATTTAAAAGCGTCGGTTCGATTGTCGTTCAGAGCATATTTTTTTTTTAAATTCATCTTTTCTTTTAATTAAATATAAAAAAAAACAAATATTTTGAATTTTCTGTCAAACAGTTCAATTGCAAACCAAAGTAGGTAATTGTTATTTTTTATATGAAATTCTAATTTAAGAACATATTATATTGGTACCTACAAACATTCAAAATATTTTAAACAATGTGCTTATTTTTTAAATTTCATTAATACAAAATTTACACATCTAAAATCACCTACATTTACAATAATTTTTTTTTTCTGTTAGTACTTATTTGTTATTATTTTTTTCTTTGACTCTTAATGCAAAAACAAAAAAACTAAAAAATAAAAAAAGAAGAAATTAATGTGGCATCGGTGGCATAGTAGTTAGGACGTCAGACTTTTAATCAAACCGTCCAGGTTCAAATCCAGGTCGGGTCATATTTTTTTTTTAATAAATTCATCTTTATTTTTTAATTAATTCTCTTTTTAATTAAATATATTTATTTTTTATTTGAGAAAACTCTTATTCTATAGAAAATTTGACAAAAAAACTTTCATTTATTTTAATAATTATTGATTTTTATAATATTTATAATAAAATTCAAAACGGTTTTTCAAAACAATACAATTGATATTATAGCAACTATTATAATTTTCAAAAAAAAAATTAAGATAAACAAAAAATCGATGGCTTAGTGGTTACGTCTGGAAAGGACGTCGGCCTTTCAATTGAAGAGTGTCTGTTCTAATCTCGTTCAGGGCATATTTTTATACCCTACACCTATGAAATAGGAAAAGGGTATATTAACTTTGGTATGGTGTTTGTAACGGGGACTGCGTACAAACGAGTTCGAACCATGGGTTCGGATCCTAGAAGTTTTTGATCGAATTTAGGCCAAACAAGCATAATTCCGAAACCAATAAAGATAAAACCCTCAAATTTGGTATTAGTGTGCCTCTTCTTATTTATTTAGGACCAATTGTAGTGGTGATTCAGGTGAAAATTAAAAGCTTATCTTCGAAATTCATAAAGTCTAAATTTCGGGGACACATAGGAAATAGGAAATATATTCTTTGGCTTCGAAATTATACTCGTTCGGCCTCAAATCTAACTCATTGACCAACCTCGACCAGAACCAATTCCCATGGTACTTTCATTACTAGTAACCTAGAGTTTAAATTTCATCAAAATAGGGGCATTTTTTTTTGAGTTATGGTATTATTAAGATATATGTTTGTTAGCCTTTGAACTTTTCAAAGGTTCCAGAACTCGAAACCATGGTACGATTTCGCTCATATGCAGTCCCCGTCATACTTTCAATTCTAGTTAACCCTTATACACAATTGGAACGTTCTATGTTAATTTCAAGTTACTATTTTTATTAATTTCGATGATAAGCTTTTACACATTGGGGGGTTATAACACTTTTATATTTTTAAAAGGCTAAGAGTTTTACTATTAAACATATTATGTATTATATTTTATAAATTAAAAACTAAATATTTTTTTAATTTTTATTTAATCATATCTATATTTTATTGAATTATTACCATAGGTAATATATAATTAAGAAATTGTGTACGATACTTAATTTGTAAAATTTATTTTTGTATCAAAATCAATTATATGAACAATTCTAAATTTATCATTGTTTTTTAGAAATACATTTATTGCATATTTTGATTATTAAATTTTGTGATAAAAAGCTAATGAAAGCATTAATGGTTTTAACTAACATTAAAAACCATGAAATTATATAAACTTTTATATTTATATTATTAAAAATTTATATTTCTTTCGAATAACTTTGAGTTAAATTATATAGAGCATTAATAAATTAAGAGAATAAATTTAAAAATTATTGAAAATTGAAATAATTAACCAAGGGTACTAAATCATTCAAGGGTACTAATTTTATTGAATTAGATAAAAGTTTTAAATATGTAATTTTGTAATTGCATTTTACGAATCCAGTTATCTCAATTTAATTTGTTCTTTAATATTTTTAAATAGATAAATTAGTAAGAATTTTTAATATTTTTGAATTGATAAAATAATTAGAAAATGTTTTTAGTATTATAAAATAAAAATTTGGTTAGCCATGTCTTACGATCAAACTAATAAACGCTTTTATGATTTTATAATGACCTATGGGATTCATTAAATTTGAACCAAATAGGTGTAGGGTATTTCTAAGTATTTCGACCGACTGTTTCTTTACTTGTTTTTTTTTAAATTCATCGTTTTTTTTAATTCATCTTTTTTTGTATTAATTTTTTTTGTAATTAAATATACAAAAACAAATATTTTGAATTTTCAGTCAAACAGTTCAATTGCAATATATGAAATTCTTTTTTATTTAATAAGTAATAGTGGGTACGCACGGGTATTTAAAAGTTGACAAGGGTAACTATAATCTTCCTATTTTTTTTAATTTTTAAGTTCCCAATAATTTATACTACAAAAAAAATGCTTTGCTATTTATGTACACTAAGTACAAGCTAAGTAGATTCCCTAATAGAGCATTTAAAAAAGAAACATGATTTAAATACTTATAGTACATTCAGATGTATTGAAGACGCATGTATACAAGTATTTCAAAATTTAGGGAGTTACAAAACACATTTATATTAAAAAGATGTAAAAACTCAAAAGAACATGTTTTTAAAAAAAGGACTGGGACTTGTCATAATAGTGAAAATATCGTTGACAATTTTCAGATGAATAAGTCTATAAATTGTAAATTGTGATGGTACCTTCAAAGAATTTACCGATTCCAATGAAATTGATAAACCTGTGGAAACTGAATTTAATTTGCAAAAATTGAATTTTCCAATTATCGACCCAATTTGTACTTCAATTACATAATAATAACAATTTCAGTAGGAAAAATATATTAGAAATACAAGCACATGTTAAAGAATGTGCAGTAAATCCTTTACTCAATTTATTTAAAAGTTTTTCTAACAAAAAAATTTTAAAAAACCGCATAGATACCCTTAATCAAAAATTATACATATATAGATAAAGCAAGTAGAACAAAAAAAATCAATAAGAATTCTCTTAATTTTTTCTTAAAACCATTGCCCCATATGCTATCTCTTTCTCACTAATGCTTTTTTGCACTATTCATAGAGTTTGCCTTTATAGTTTTTCTGGGTATCAAAAAATATGTGGAATATGTATCAAATATAAAAATAATAAGATTATTAAATTTTAATGATAAAATACAAGTTTATATAGAAAAATTTTAAAAATCTGTTTTCTTTTATTTTTTATTACTTTTTTCAAATAAAACTTATTTACTAGTTATGTTATAATTTTTTATACCCAATATAGAATTTTTTTTTTTTTGTATCAAACCATTTAACCAAGTATCAAACTATTAATATCGTCGTACAATATTTGAGTTAATTTTTTTTTTTTTTATGAAGATGTGTCTGTAAATGAATGCAATATTGCCATGTCATTTGTATGATTAAAAAATAAATTTTTTTTTTAATTTAAGTTTTAAAAACTTCAATATTTAAAAAAAAAAATCAATTTTAATTTCTTAGAAATTTAAAACTGATTAGTACAACTGATTAGTCATTCGAGTAAAAACACTGTAGAAGTCTGCAAGTAGTAGACGAAATACGCGTATCAGTTAAGTTAAGCTAATTTAGTTAAATTAAAAGGAAACTAGGTACTCAAATTTTTTAAAAATAAAAATTTAAAATATTTTACCAAAACGCTCTAAATCATAAAATAAAATTAAAAAATATATTTTTTAAAATTTATAACTGATTAGTAGTTTTAAGAATTTTAACAAATAGTTTTCGTTGTTGTATTAATATTTTATATTTTAAATTATAATATTTATATAATATAAGTTATATTATAATATGAATTATAATTAAATTATAATATAAGTTATACTTTAAATATTTTATATATTCAAAAAATAATTTCCAAATCTTACATAACTTTTAGAAAAAGTATTTCTTTAAAGTTTTTATATGTAAGCTTTTAAAATCTTATACAGGGTGTTCCCGACTCGATGCTATACTTATTTTTGTTTTATCTTATTTGGTTCCAATTTTATCGAAATAAAACTAAATTATGGTCGAAAAACAGTTAAGGCCCCATAACTTCTAAACTAATGAAAATAGACCCCCCCCCTCCCATACAATTTTTTGTTCTGCTCGATATGCCCGATCACCCATTTGAAGGAAGACCATCGAGTCGGGAACACCCTGTATATTGATAAATTAGGAAATTACATTAGTCTTTCAATATGACAACACCAAAAATTATATAAACTTTTTAATATACAATATGATCATAGACGTGTTGATCAAGTCAAGTGTATTGAAATTTATGTTTGTATTCATTTACATGTGTTTATATTTTAATATGATTTTATGTTAAAACGTTTAATTTATGTTTGTATTCATTTAAATGTGTTTATATTTTAATATGATTTTATGTTAAAACGAGGAAGAGTGTAGTAGTGTAGACTCTGTCAACTCTGGGATACCCATATGACCGTTATATAAACATTATATCATTATTATAAACTATAATTACTTTTGGCAAAATTTCAGACACGCAGCTGTAAAAGGTACAGAGAAATGCTCATTTGAAAAAAGAAGTTGTATGGCAGCTACCCGAACCCATGGACCAATATGGCTGGATTTAAATATCGATGACGACTATTGCAAAAAACCGAATTTCCGAAAATATCAAGATCCTAGCTTCTTTAGTTTTTGAGTTATCGTGCGGACAGACGGACGGACGGACATACATAGCTAAATCGATTTATTTTCCGATTCTGATCCGATCCATACACTTGAATCTATATCTACCCCCTCTTCTTCTTTGCGTCACAAACGTAATGGCAAATTTATTATACCCTTTGACCTACAGTCATACTGGATAAAAAAACACTGAAAGATGGTGTAAGGAATTTTTTCATAGTATTATTTTCAATGGCTGGGGTTTTATATTTTAACCCTTGGTGGCTTGCCGTTTCATTGTGAAATTACCTATTACATTGCGGTTGCTAGTTTCAAAGGGGTTAAAAAGTTATTAAAGAAAAATTCTAATTTGAGCGGTAAGTTGTCGTTTTATTTTCATAAATTTTAACTAATAAATTATTAATTTCTCAACAAAATATTTTAGTAGATTAGGTTTTCAATAGTTTATACAGAGCCATAAAATTAAAATTTTACTCTAATTTATCTTTTTATTCATTTAAAATGTTTAAAAATTTCTAATTTATCTTTTTTTTCCACACTCTTCAACTTGTCACCAGAACATTGAATCTTGAAGTGGAACAGGTGGATCAGCTTTTGTTCAATGAAAAATATTAAATAATTTATTTTTGTTTATTTTATTACATATTAATTTGGTTATGTTTTACTAGAATTATAGTTTTAAGTTTGTTTTATTCTTATGGTTTTATGCAACATAGTAGCTACATGTTTATAATTTTTTTAATTTCGATTTTTAAAGGGTTTCTTATGAAGAACTGAACGTTATTCATTTTATTTATTATATAACTTCAATTCGGCTTTTTCCTTTTTCTAAAAATATAAAATGAAAATTGAATTTTAATTATTGATTGTGTTTTTATTTTTTAATTAAACCAAATTTTTCATATATTATTTTACTTTTCCCATCTCATCTATTTAATTTTATTTCTCAACAAGTATTTTATTTTATATACGATGTACAGAATTTTAATTGTACACACTAAATATCCAATTTTCATTCTGTTTAAATTCCTAAATTTAGTCTATTCTAAAAAATTCATTTGAAAGCAAAAAACAAATTCGTTTGTCTGCTCTTATTATTTCTATATTATTTCAATACGTAAAGTGGCAAAATGAATATTTAAATAAAAAAAAAGAAAAATTTGATTGAATATTAAAAAAATAAATATTTATACATACATACATAATATAGTGTATTATTTATATTTGATTAAGTTAAGCCAGTAGTTAAATATATGTATATATACATTGGCATTTGGTTTTATCAGTATTACATTGAAACACACAAACTCATTGAAAAATAAAATTAATGTACCAACTCTAAACTTTTTTTTACTATTTTTTACTTTTTTTTTTAAGAAAATAATAAAAATATAAAACATTGTGTAGGATGAGAAAGGTATATGTTTTTACAAATGTATAACATCGTTTTTTCTCTTTCGTGGGGCATTGGATTTAACAAAATATAGTGAGAGATTTTTTGTTCTACTTGCTTTATCTATATATGTATAATTTTTGCCTCAATGTAATTTGTTCTATAATAGTAGACTGTCAAAATTCATTTAAACTTTACAATAGTGATTATAATTTATTCAAATGGTTGAAAAATAAAAATTATTTACAAACTTTGCGAGCGTTTACAATTAATAATGATATTAGATGAAATAATTTGTTATGTTTATTTAGCTGGAGTAATATAATGTTTTGATGGGTGGCGCGAAATAAAGCCATACGAAATAAAGCCATAAAATGACATTATGGCTTTATTTCGCATTCAAATAATAGTAAACAAAGTAAAAAAAAAATACCTAATTCATTCAAAAAATTAATAAGTTCCTAATTTTTTTTAATACACTGTAATAAAACATGTTAAATAATATTATATTTTTATAATAACTCAATTATTTATTATAACCCGCTAACTCAATTATTGAAGCTAGATTTTGAATCCAACACTAAAATGAAAAGAATGGTATAAGAATTCGGATACCTAATTCATTAAAAAAATTAATAAATTTCTAATTTTTTTAATACACTGTAATAAAACATGTTAAATAATATTATATTTTCATTACGGGGCTGCCGCCCCCGAATCCCCGCTAACTCAATTATTGAAACTAGATTTTGAATCCAACACTAAAATGAAAAGAATGGTATAAGAATTCGGATACCTAATTCATTAAAAAAATTAATAAGTTCCTAATTTTTTTTAATACACTGTAATAAAACATGTTAAATAATATTATATTTTCATTACGGGGCTGCCGCCCCCGAACCCCCGCTAACTCAATTATTGAAGCTAGATTTTGAATCCAACACTAAAATGAAAAGAATGGTATAAGAATTCGAATACCTAATTCATTAAAACAATTAATAAGTTCCTAATTTTTTTTAATACACTGTAATAAAACATGTTAAATAATATTATATTTTCATTACGGGGGCTGCCACCCCCGAATCCCCGCTAACTCAATTATTGAAACTAGATTTTGAATCCAACACTAAAATGAGAAGAATGGTATAAGAATTCGGATACCTAATTCATTAAAAAAATTAATAAGTTTCTAATTTTTTTAATACACTGTAATAAAACATGTTAAATAATATTATATTTTCATTACGGGGCTGCCGCCCCCGAACCCCCGCTAACTCAATTATTGAAACTAGATTTTGAATCCAACACTATAATGAAAAGAACGGTATGAGAATTCGGCATAGCTATTTCATACAAAAAATAATCAACCCTAATTAATAAATATAAATATTCTGGAAAAGGGGGCAATCCTGCTTTTGAATCCAACTCCAAAATCCCTCCTAATTGAGAATCCCACATATACACATATATATAAATATTCTGGAAAAAGCGTAAAGCCCTGCTTTTGAATCCAACTAACAATCCCACATATGCACATATATAAATATTCTGGATAAAGCGGCAATCTTGCTTTTGAATCCAACTCTAAAATCCCTCCTAATTGAGAATCCCACATATACACATATATAAATATTCTGGAAAAAGCGTAAAACCCTGCTTTTGAAACCAACTCTAAAACTCCTTCCTAACTATTTAAATAAAAAAGTTTGGAAAATTAAATTGCTTCTATTTTCACAAATAAAATTACATTTTTAAATGCGAAATAAAGCCATAATGTCATTTTATGGCTTTATTTCGTATGGCTTTATTTCACGGCGCCGTTTTGATGTCAACACTTTTGTGAACCATAAATTTTTTGAAGCTTTAATTGATGACTTACAGCATTTAGAAATAACTTGAATTGATATTCTTTCTAAAAATGATGAAACATATTGCGAACATTTTATTCTGAACAGAATCTTGGGCGATAATTTAGGATTAAATTCATTTTTAGATTTTAATAAATCTTTTTCAAATAACTCATTTTGCAGATTATGACTTCTGAAAAGCAATAGGTTTTGCGAAACAAATTAAATTATGAAGATTACATAAACCTTAACGGCTCTTATGAAACTGGTATCAAAAATGTGTCACAGCTTAACAAAATTCCATCGTTCCATGTTGTAGAAAACTAACGCGTTGATGTAATGCATAATATTTTCGAAGTAAATTTGCATTATAACTTTCGTCATATACTACAATATTTTATATGCACATCTAAATTTTTTACTTTAGAAATATTAAATTCAAGGAAGAAAAATTTAGAGTATATTTCAATAGAAATTGAAAATATGTCAGGTCCAATACAAATGGTGCATATCATAAACAAACATTTAAAAATGACGGAACGTGAAATGATGGCCTTTACATTTTTCTTTCCAGTTATGGTTGGTGATTTAGTTTTCAATGGCGATGAAGTTTGAATATTTCTACTAAACTTTGTGGAAAAAGTTGAGTTGATCCTGTGTTTCAAAATTTCTGATAATTTAATTTGAAAAATTAAATTAAAATGCATAACAGGAATTATGTTCGCCGTTTTAATGATACGCTGAAGCCAAAACATCTTAAGTTTAAAACATTATCCAACTGTAATGCAACAATTAGGGTCTCTAAGAAATATGTGATGCTTTATATTGGAAGCTAAACACAGTTTGCTCACGCTATTGCATCACCCAAAAATATTTGTTTGACTTTAGCCACAAAATATCAGCTGAAATTTGCAGGCCAGTTATTTGAAAATATTTCTTTTAAAATTAATAGTCAAGAAGAAACAAAAAATAAATACGTTAATCTAGTATCAAAAATATTAAATATTCCTATTCAATACATAAAATTATACTCCAATTCCAATTTATTAGAGGATACCAATATAAAACCAAAATATATTGTTACATAATTTTATAACAACTATTTAACATAATCATATCAGACATTACCCTACAACTTAAAATATTATAATGGGAACTTAAACTACCTTTAATTCACACACAAAAAAAACACGTTGCAATCACACGTGATTGCAACTGAATTATAACTAATTAAGAATTAAAATAATAATTTTAAGTCAGTATTAAGCAAGATCTCGTAAAGTGAAATTAAAAGGTAAATTAAAATAAATTAAATTAAAATAAAAGGAAAATAAATAAAGTAATAAAATAAAGTGTAACGAACAAGGAGTTTTTATTTAATCCTATAACTGGCGCAGTCGTTAACGATCGAGTTAAAAAGATTTAGCTGACCGTTCGAACCTCAAACCCATTTTATATTTTGAAATAAACATTTGGCATAAATAATTTTAAAAAAGTAATAAAAAAAAAAAAAAAAAAAGACTAAAGAACATTTTAAGTTCAAAACTTTTATAAAAAAAAAAAAATTAAAAATTTTTACAGAATTTTTGTGACTTATTTAGAATTGAGTGCTAATTGTTAAAGAACTAAACAAAAAGAAAACTAAAGCAAAAATACAAAAATAATAACTAACTATTTATAACATTTCGAAGATTCTATAAAAACTAAAAAATAAATAAAGCTTAGTGCTGCTAATAAAAGAATAGATAGACATAGTTGTGCATTTTTTTTACCTACATTGGCTAAATATACCCAAATTACAGATCATTATACAAAAATCATCAGATCATCTACAAAAAAAAAAGCTGAGTCAAGATTATCAGCTCATCATACATTCAACATACCAAGGTTAAGGTCAAGTTCAACGTATTTGTTCAAGGTAGGAAATTTAATTAGAGATAAATACTAAATAAGAAATAATTAAAAAGAAAAAAAAACAATACATGTTATGTATACATGGATTAAAAAAAAAAATTTTTACAAATACAATTTTTTAGTTTATTTTTAATTTTAAGTTTAGAATAAATTTTGTTATTTAAAAAACAAATACCTACATAAATAAAACATTTTTAAATAAAAAAAAAAAATTAATAGATTTTTAAGATTAAATTGATTTCTTTCTAATATCTTCTATTTGTAAAATTTTTTTTAAAAGAAAAATTAAAAGATAGCTTCAAATTGAATTTTGCAAAAATTTTATAAGTTCAATGGATGACAACTTAGAACGTTAAATAAGAATTAAAATTGTTTAATTGAGTAAATTCCATAATTTTAAATTTTAAATAAAAAAAAAAATTTTTTTTTTTTCAAATTTTTTTAAACAAACATTGTTAATCAACAAATACTTCTTGATAATAGTTCTTCTCTATTAAATAAAAAAAAAAAAAATTGGACAATTTATCAGAAATCACAATCTTTAACTTATTAGTTAAAAGTGTAGACAGGTTGCACCATTTGATGGTGACAAAAGAAATCTCACAGACTTCATTAATAGAATGGAATCTTTTATCCCCATAATTGAAACTCTGACCGAAAACCAATTTAAAAAACTGCTTTTAGGACATATTCAGGATAGAATTGTAGGGCTAGCAAAAAATACTATCCTTATAAACGGAACACCTGAAACGTGGAGTCAACTTAAAACTATTTTTATTAGAAATCATGGCGAATTAAAACCTATATCTAAACTAATAGAAGAATTAACTTTAGTTAGATGTACCACTACAATAAAAAGCTTCTATAACAGAATTAACGTTTTACTCTGTAGAATTAACAGTGCTCACCTACATACAGATAACGTAGATCCCGATCAAATAGAAATTAATAAACGGTTAGCCTTAAGTATTTTTAAAGAAAATTTACCAGAACCAGTTCGTGGTATAATCATTAACAGAGACCCAACTACTCTATTTGACGCTTATAATATTATTGCAAGCAATGGATACTCTAACTTTTCTGGCATAAATAACAATAACAATGTACAAATGAGCCAATATAATAATTTTAGTAATAGCCGTAGGAACTTTCACTCTAACTCCATTCATAGTAATAACCGACATTATGTTTCTAATAATCCTGCAAACAACACCTACAATCAAAATATTCAATTAAGTAACCATCCAAACTATCACAACATTCGTAATTCATTTATTTCTCAGCAACAAAATATTAATAGGTCAAACCAAAACCGATCCAATCGCTCTAGAAACTATAATAATAATAATAACGATGATTCGAATTATAATCGTAGTAGAATAACTCAAAATAGAAATCAAAATTTTGAACCAATGGATGTTTCTCTAAATATTAATAATAATGAAACTATGAACCAAAATTTTCAAACAAACGCCCCAGACAACTACCCTATATAATAGTTAAAACCCAAATCAAAACTTTAAAATTCATTTTAGACACAGGTGCCGAAATAAGTATAATCAACCCCAAAATATGTAGTCCCAAATGGAAATCAATGATCAACCCCGTAACTCTCAAAGTCCTTAATAGAAACGTTCAATCCAACATCAAATGCACATTCCCCTTGTTTGAAATATTCAATAGAAAAGATTATTATGTGGAATTTTTAGAATTCCCTTTTCACCATTATTTTGACGGAATTATCGGCAATAATATTCTGGCATCTCTGAATTATTTTAAAAAATATGCATATAGATGAATCTTATAAATGAAATTTGAAAATTAGTTAATCTGCCATTATAAATTATAAGGAACGTTTACCTATAACATCAAATGCTAAAATTTCTTTTTTTCTGAATAATTATGAAGAATTTTATTAAGAAAATAGTAACAAAAACGAACCCTTAAATATTTTTGATTGTGACCTCGAAGTTAGAATAATTTTAATATTAACACCGCCGCGCATTTAAGAAACAAAGACGTTGCCAAAATAAACTCACTTTTGAGTTTATTTTGGCAACGTCTTTACGAGCGAAGTTAAACACAGAATCATAACAAAAAATAATTTACCAATTTATTCGAAAGGATATAGATATCCCGAAATTCACAGAGAAGAAGTAGAGAAGCAAATCAACGAAATGTTGAAACAGGGAATTATTGTCAATAGCAATTCTCCATACAATGCTCTTATCTGGGTTGTCCCTAAGAAAATGGACAATTTCCAAAAGCAAAAATGGAGAATTGACGACAAATTTCCAATGCCAAATATTGAAGATTTATTTGGAAAACTGGGAAATTGCAGATACTTCTCAACTATCGATCTAGCCAAAGGATTCCATCAGATCGAAGTCCATCCAGACGATCGCTCTAAAACGTCTTTCTCAACAGCAAACGGGCACTTTGAATTTACCCGAATGCCGTTTGGCTTAAAAAATTCGCCATCTACCTTCCAAAGGTTATTGAACCACATTTTAAGAGATTTCATTAACAAAATCTGTGTCGTCTATTTAGATGATATACTGATATTCTCCGCTTCTCTCGAAGAACAAATTCTATCATTAAAAAAAGTTCTTCAACGCCTTCGCGAAAAAATCTAAAAGTGCAAATCGAAAAATGCAATTTTGCAGAATTGTCAACCAACTATTTAGGCCACATAATCACCTAGGGAGGTATAAAACCAGATGCAAATAAAATAGTAACCATACAAAAAATTCCTCTTCCGTTAACCCACAAACAGATAAAATCGTTCTTAGGGCTAAGCGGTTACTATTGAAAATTTATCAAGGATAACGCGAAGATAGCGTATCCTCTTATAAAATGCCTAAAGAATGATGGAAAAATTAAAAAAAACGATTCAGAATATATCGAGGCCTTCAGTAAGTTAAAAATACTCCTAACATCTAACCCCATTCTCGTTAATCCTGATTTTAAAGAACCTTTTATCCTAACTACCGACGCATCTAATTTTGCACTGGGAGCAGTTTTAAGTCAAAATAGCGACCCGGTTGCTTTTGCTTCACGAACACTCAATAACCATGAAACAAACTATTCTACGGTAGAAAAAGAACTTTTGGCAAACAAAGACTACTTGTATGGCAGAAAGTTCTTAATCCAAATGGATCATAAACCGCTTGTTTGGCTAAATAATCTGAAGGAGCCTAATATAAAACTTCAGAGATGGAAAATTAAACTGAACGACTACAATTTTACCATTTGTTTTGTCAAAGGGAAAGATAACATTATAGTGGATGGACTCAGTCGTCTTCCGTACAATAACAACCAAGATACAATAACACCAAATAAAGAAAACTCATTTCTGCAGTTTACGAACGAAATAAATTCTAGGGAACTCGATTTTGATGTGGAAGTCAGATCCACTGATGTTACTATACATAGTGCAGCCGAAGATGAACTAGACTACATTCCGATTACTGATAAACCAATTAACCTCTTTAAAAATCAAAGTACTACTAAAATTATAAACAAGAAATGTCAAAACTTTATTTATGTTACAAAAGACAGCAACCTCTTAGAAAAAATGAAACAATTCATAATTGATAAAGGATTAATGTGTGTTTTCTGTGAAGACATACAACTATATGTGCAATTCCAAAACTTATATCGTCGTTACTTTGCAAATAATAAGTACATAAAAATCTTTTCTAGTATTAAACTTTTCTAGTATTTATTATTATCTATTAGTCTAGTATTAAACTAATAGATATTTCAGATGAAAACGACAAAGTCGAAATTATAAAAAAAGAGCATGTTAGAAACAACGACAGGGGAATAAATGAAGTATTTTTGGAATTAAAAAATGTCTATTATTTTCCAAATATGCTTAGCGTGATAACCAAATTTATTAATAATTGTCCAACCTGTATTCTAGCTAAGCACGACAGACAACCTCCAAAACTATTCTTTGAAATTACAGAGTCTCCCCACAAAATCAACGACATAATCCACATGGACATTTGGTTCCCTTACAGGAACATTATGTACTTAACTATGATAGATAAGTTTTCGAAATATGCCACCATTCGTAGGTTAAAAGATAGAACATGGATATCAATTTTGAAAGCCATAAAAGAAAGAATTATGTATTTGGGCAAAATGCGGAATCTTGTGTCAGATAATGAAAAATGTATCACCCACGGTTTAGTAGAACAATTTTTAAATGAAAATAAAGTCGAACTTCACAGGACAACAGCAGGAAATAAAACGGGAAATTCAGACGTTGAAAGACTGCATGGAACCTTAAACGAACACCTAAGAATTTTGGAAACTGAACAAACTGACGACACAAACGACGAAATAGATAATAAGATATTTAAAATTATTATCACTTACAACAATACTATACACTCAACGACCAAATGCAGGCCAATCGATTTTATAAACAAAGAAATTTCTAGAGAAGAAATCGAAAGGTTAGCAAAAAAATTTGAAACTTAAAAAAATCGACGTACTGAACGAATAAACCAAAACAGAAATAACAATACCCATTTACACGATAATTTAGTGTTTAATAGAGATTTACCAAAAAATAAACCAAAATATAAAAAGCTCACAAAATTCAAAGCAGACGCTAAATATACGATAGAATGGAGAATGAATTTTAGGACATGGAACTGAAACTATTGCTCGTTTTGATCACCCCAATATACATGCAATCAATTCAAATCATACCACTTAAGGGTGACAATGGATTCGCCCTAATTCAAATACAAAAAATAAAAATTGTCAAAAATTACAACAAAATATTGCACATTGTTAACATAACTGAATATAGAGAAAGAATTGAAAAAGTACAAAACAATATGAACCTTCTTCAACTAGATAAAACAGATATAGATTATAAAATTTTAATTAGAGAAATTTCTAACTTACAACGTACATTAGACTCACTACTGCCTAAAATTACGAAAACGGCGCGTAAAAAACGGGGATTAGTCAATTTTTTGGGCAGCTCCCTAAAATTTTTGGCAGGGACAATGGACAACGAAGATTCAGACGAAATCTTGGAACATTTACAAAATCTGGACATAAATGAAAAACAGTTGACAGATAGTGTTAATAAGCAAATAATCATCAACAAAAACTTACAAACCAATTTGAATCTAATTACTGACCACATCAATAATCAAGAAGCAATAATCCAAAAATACCTACAAGAAATGGAGAACACAACCTCCACGTTTGTTGAAAAAATCACGCGACCAGCTCTTATAATGCTGTTATACACAGAATAAGTTCAATTCATAAACACCTCCAAGACATTAAAGACATTATTTTACTAAGCCACTTCGAAGTTTTAGCGCACGACATCCTGACGGAAGAAGAAATCAAGAAGTTTAATTTAACAATAGAAATTCCGGCGTCCTTTTTAATGATAATTTAATAGTTATTATTTTATACATTCCAAATTTCACTAAAGAAAAGTATTCCAAAACTCTGGTTTTACCATTTCCAAATGATAAGGACGAACAATTAGATGAGCCTATATATAATGTAATTCTAAAAGACAACGACATATTTGATCTTAATAACAAGAAGTATTTGTTGAAAAGTAGCTTAAATTCCCCAAATAATCATCAACAAAAACTTACAAACCAATTTAACACTTATAATTACAAATTGAATTCAATAGAATCTGTAATAAAAATAAATGATGAAATGATATTAGTTGTTAATTTTCCAAAATCAAAAATCAATCAAAACTGTATTAATCAAGATATTATAGTAAAAGAAAATTTTGTTATTAAATATAAAAATTGTGAAGTAAAAATTAGAGAAGAAACATTTTATAATAAAATGAATGAATACAAAGATAATATAATTTTTCCAATTATAAACAATTTTAACATTACAAAAAATTTTAAAAATGTAATCTTAGAAAAAATACAATTAAAACAAATAGAAAACCTAAAAACCATTAAATATGTAGAGTTCGAACTAAAGGTTTAAAGTTATATATCATTAGAATTAATAATGTTGATTTTCATAATAAGTTTTATTTTGTGCTTAACTGTTTATTGTAAATCAAAACAAACTTCAATTAAACTATGTTTAAAAAATAAGAAAAATTGTGAAGATACAAAATTAAAGGTACTTCAAGCCGACCCATTTGCAAAATAAATTTCAGAGACCAAAATTTCTTAAAGGGGGGAGATTTTACATAATTTTATAACAACTATTTAACATGACCATATCAGACGTAACCCTACACCTTAAAATATTAGAATGGAAACTTAAACTACCTTTAATTCACACACAAAAAATCACATTGCAATCACACGTGATTGCAACTGAATTATAACTAATTAAGAATTAAAATAATAATTTTAAGTCAGTATTAAGCCAGATCTCGTAAAGTGAAATTAAAAGGGAAATTAAAATAAATTAAATTAAAATAAAAGGAAAATAAATAAAGTAATAAAATAAAGTGTAACGAACAAGGAGTTTTTATTTAATCCTATAACTATATATTGCACTATATAAAAGTAATATAAATATAAAAGATATTTTGAATATAACTTCAGTTCGAGAAAATCAGGTTTTATTGTGCCAAAAATTAAATAGAATTTAGTATATTTTACATTCGAAGTTGACGAAAAAATACTCTGAAAACTATCAATAATACCAATTAAAAATATTGTTGTGCCCCCTTTAAATATAACAAAAACAGCTAGGGGAAAAACACTCTTTAGATTCAAAGAGTAGTTAACTTACCATGATATAATTTCAAAATAATTTACATCAATATGTTTCGAGACTTAGCTAAAAATGCTGTGTTTCCTAGATTTTTAGTAAATACAAAATATGTTAAAAAAGAGAAATAATAATAAGTTAAAAAATTTAAAACAACAAATTTAACTTAAATACTTAAGCTTGAATATAAGAGGTATTTCAATTTTATGTAATAATAATTCTTTATCTAGTAATAATAATAATTTAACAATAGTTTTATGAAATAATAATCAAGTAATCCATTTTATACAATAATTCACTATGATATCATACATATTCATACCCAACTGGTGTACTAGTTAAGTTTCCAGTCTTTCATTCAGAGGATCTTTGGTTCAAACCCCATTCAGGTCATATAATAAAAAATATGTAGTAGTTTGTTATGAACCGAATTCGAGGTTTATGATACTCTTCCTTATTAATGGTAAAATATAGTAAATAAATAAAACAAATCATATTTCAATAACATTAATTCATTTCTTCATTCACTTTTTCGTTATTGAAATATGATCCTAAGTAACACAGTTAAATGTAACATACTTATATGAATATTATGACTCATATAGTTAATTTATAATTAAATTTATTTGTTATGTTTAAAATTGGAACAGGTCAGTTTATTCATATTTTTTTTTAATATAAAAATAGAAAGTACAAAAGATAGCATTTAACATGTGCAATGCACATTGACCGAAATTAAAATGATATCTTTTGACCCAAGCGTACCACTTAAAACTGGAACGCTTGGCATTCTTTGTTTTCTTTTCCTTATTTCGAAGATACCTAATTATTAAAAATAAAATGTAATAGCAGTCAGAGTTTGATATTTGTTCAGTTAAGACTGAATTAATATATATAATTAAAAAATAAATTAATATTGTAACAATTAATGTTGTAACAAAAAAATAAATTAATATTGTAACAATTAATATATGTAATTAAAAAATAAATTAATATTGTAACAATTAATATTGTAACAAGAGTGAAATAAATTAATATTGTAACAATTAATATATGTATTAATTAAAACATAACATTTTTAACATAACATTTTTGGTGTCAGGTGTGGGGTTGACTGGATAAAGCATCTGCCAGTCAATCTATAAAAAAAAAAAGTGAAACAATAAAAAAAAAATATACTTAAAAGATATTGCACAAGACTCCTTCTGCTTAAAGTTCACCAGAGTCTGGGTGAACGATATCTTTATAATAAAAAAAAATTTTCATACAACGAGTTTACTATAAAATTACAACAGTTACAACAAATTTCAACAATTACAACAAATTTCAACAATTACAAAAATTTCAACAATTACTACAAATTTCAACAATTACAACAAATTTCAATAATTACTACAATTATAACAATTTCAACAAAAAAAAATATTTATACAACTAGTTAACTACAAAATTACAACAATTACGACAAATTTCAACAATTACAACAAATTTCAACAATTTTCAACAAGGAACGACTCAACAATCAAGCACAACAGAATTTAAGGTTAGAAAATTTGATTTCTAAATTTAAGTTAAGTAAATTCTTTTAAAAAAAAAATTTCAATAATTACTACAATTATAACAATTTCAACAAAAAAAAATATTTATACAACTAGTTAAATATTCTAAATAAAAAAAAATTAAATTCTTTTTGTAATAAAAAAAAAAATTTTTTTTAATTTAAGTAAATTCTTTTTTTAAAAAAAAAAATCTAAATAAAAAATCAGTTCAATCAATTTTTTTTCTTTTACGAAGAAAGGAATTTTTAAGTTGTTGTTTCTTGAACATTTATAAAAAAAAAAGAGAAAATTTTTGTGCATTTGCGTTATGAATTATTTTTTGTTTTGGTTTACTATATAGAACTCTGACTCATTTAATAAGAGGATAAATTTGTAGATTATTTTTGTATTTTCTTTTGTTATTTTACTTCGCATGAGTGGTGTTAATTTTAATATCAATTTAAGAAATAGAAAAATACCTAGACCAACTGATAAAAACCAAACCTCCGTGCCTTTAGGACGTTCTCCACCATTACCTAGAAAATCGGAGACTCTAAATAAAACCCAAAACGAAGATCCGAAAACATCCGAAAGCCCGAGTACTTCAAATACAGATTCAATTAAAAATCCTCTAAATAAAATAGAAAACTTTCCATTAGTTCAGCCTATAAAACGAACAAATAAAATGGCTGAATTCGATATTAATCAAGCAAATAACGTGATTCCCGAATTTAGCGGGAATCCAGTAGAATTACATAGGTTTATCCAACTCGCGGAGATACAACACAGCAGAGCTGTAAGTGATGAAAATGAATCCGATTTTATGGAAGTCATCACTTCAAAAATTTCTGGGCGTGCATATAACGCTTTATTAAGGTATAAAAAGTTTGATGTATGGGAAGATTTAAAAGATTCTTTAACGGAAAAATATTCTAAAACTAGATCAACACAGTTGGTTCAATTAGATGTTTTTGGGCTAAGTCAAAGTCCAAAAGAGACTATTAACAATTATTCTGAAAGAGCTGAAAATTTTTTAGACGAATTAAACTTAGCAGCCATAAAAGATGCTACCTCCGAAGGTGGCAGGTCAGCAATTAGAGAATTAAATGAAAAAACAGTGATGAATAATTTTATAAAAGGACTATTAGACCCAATAAGGCTAATCGTTCGTACAGCTCGAAAAGAGACTTTAGGTGAAGCTATAGATTTAGCTATAGAGGAGGAAAAGTTAAGTAATGCAACCAATTTTAGAGGGAATAGTCATTATACTAATAATAACAAAAATATTAATTATAATAACAATAACAATAGACCATATTGCAGTTTTTGCAAAACACAAACCCATCATACTAGGGATTGTCGAAGGACAGCCCAGCTACCTAATTTCAGACCAAGGTTTAATCAAAATAATTTTCAAAGATCCAATACAAGTTCTACTCCGCAAATTGCTACCATAACTGAAAAGAAAATTTGCCGCTACTGCAAGAAACCTGGTCATACCATAGAAGAGTGCAGAAAACACGCTTTTATGGAAAATAAAAAAAGTAATAATAATAAAACTATTCTTCAAACATCACAAGATTACTCGGAAAACTACAACCAGCCTGGTCCGTCGGGCCTCAGGACACAGGCAAGCACTCTAAAATAGAGCACCCAAATAATTTAATTCCAAAACAAAATTCTAATAAGGTTGAAATTCCAAAACAAAATTCTAATAAGGTTGAAATTCCAAAACAAAATTCTAATAAGGTTGAAATTCCAAAACAAAATTCTAATAAGATTGAAATTCAAAAACAAAATTCTAATAAGGTTGAAATTCCAAAACAAAATTCTAATAAGGTTGAAATTCCAAAACAAAATTCTAATAAGGTTGAAATTCCAAAACAAAATTCTAATAAGATTGAAATTCAAAAACAAAATTCTAATAAGGTTGAAATTCCAAAACAACATTTTAGTAACGATAAAATATATACAAACAAAATAGGAAATAAAACTTTTTCTAGTACATTAACTCTTGAAGTACAAGGTACTGAAAATCCATTATGTAAATTTTTGTTAGATACAGGTGCAAACATCTCTTTAATAAAGGCTAAAGCATTACTCGACAAAACAATAGTCGAGTTAAATAGTGTCGAAATTACGGGAATTCCTGACATACCAATAAAAACATTGGGTACTACGATACTTAATTTAAAAACGTCTAAAATTATTTATCCTATTAAATTTCATGTAGTCCCTTCCAATTTTCCAATATTACAAGAAGGCATTATTGGAGAGGATTTTCTAAAAGCTATAATTTTTTAATTCTATAATTGACTATGGAAACAACAAAGCTATTTTTCAATTAAATAATAATAAAATCTCATATAATTTTGATATATTAGACGAGAAAATATCCATACCACCAAGGACAGAAAAATTAATTAAATATGGTCCGATTAAAATAAATAATGAAGCTTTAGTTTACTCCAATTCAGAAGAATTAGTAAAAGATGGTATCTACATTTCAAATAGCATCGTAACACCTAAAGACGGTTTTATTTATCTTAGCGTATTAAATACTAGTACGCTACCCATAGAAATTGGGAAAAATCTTTCAATTGAAATAGAATCTTTAAACAACTATAATGTATATAATCTAAACAAAAAACATTCTAGTGACGTAATTGAAAATAGGTTATCTGCTCTTGAAAAACAACTCCAATTAGATCATTTAAATATGGAGGAAAAACAATCAATAATAAATTTGTGTAGAGAATTTAATCGTTTATTTTACCTTAAAGGTGACAAATTGACAGTGACTCCCATAATTAGTCACAACATTAACACTGAACCGTGTAAAGCACCTATTAACTCGAGACCCTACCGTTTAGCTGAAATTCACAAAAGTGAAATAAAAAATCAAGTCGATGAAATGTTAGACAACGGTATAGTTCGACCAAGCTCTAGTCCATGGAACTCACCCTTACTAGTTGTACCTAAAAAACCAGGTCCTGATGGAAAAAAGAAATGGCGGGTAGTTGTAGATTTTCGAAAACTGAACGAAATCACTATACCAGACGCTTTTCCTTTACCAAACATCGAGGATATTTTAGGACAACTGGGTGATTCGAAGTACTTTACAACGCTAGATTTGGCAAACGGATTCCACCAAATTGAGGTGAAAGAATCCGACAAACCCAAAACAGCTTTTAGTACAGCTCAGGGACATTTTAAGTTTAATCGCATGCCATTTGGATTTTGGAATAAAGTCTTATCCGGTTTACAAGGTATACGCTGTCTGGTATACCTTGACGACATTATAATATACGGGAAAAAACTGAACGATCATAATGTAAAATTAATAGAAGTTCTAAATGCTCTAGATAAATATAATTTAAAATTACAGCCTGAAAAATGCAAATTTTTACACAAAGAAGTAACGTATTTAGGGCATGTTATCTCTGACCAAGGAGTAAAACCAGATCCTGGCAAAATCCAAGCCATACAATCAATATTACCTCCTACAACACAAAAACAGATTAAGTCATTTCTAGGCTTGGCTGGTTATTATCGGAAATTTATCAAAAATTTTTCAAAAATCGCTCAACCTTTAAATAAGTTATTAAAAAAGGACACAACATTTATATGGGATGCATTTACTGACGAATCTTTTAGCCAATTAAAGAAATCTATTTTCGAACCACCTATTCTACAATATCCTAATTTTGCAGAACATTTCTTTTTAACTACTGACGCCAGTAACGAAGCCGTTGGAGCGGTACTTTCGCAACAATGTAATCCTTATAAGCAAGATTTACCAATAGCATATGCAAGTAGGACTTTAAATAAAAGTGAAAAAAATTATTCAACAATTGAAAAAGAAGCTCTAGCAATAGTTTGGGCTGTTTCCCACTTTCGATCCTATCTATATGGTCGAAAATTCACAGTAATAACTGACCACAATCCATTAGTATGGGTGTTTAACTTGAAGGATCCTACTTCTAGAATTATGCGCTGGCGCATAAAGTTAGAAGAATATACTTTCACTGTTAAGCATAAATCGGGTCATTTAAATACAAACGCAGACGCTATTTCTCGATTAGAAACCAGTCAAGTTGAAATTAATCACGTACAAATTGTAACACGAAGCAAAACAAATTCTACTTTAAACAAACATTACACATCCGATAATGTCAAAATCCAAGATAATGTTAACAATAATATTAATGCCAATAGGAATTATAAAAATCTTTCACGAAATTTTGTAAACAAAAATTTAATTGAACTTTCTGCACCGGAAGACATTAAAAGGGTTCTTTATGAATACCATGATGCACCGTTAGGGGGTCATCAAGGTGCAACCAGGACCATTCATAGGTTAAAAACGAAATATACGTGGAAAGGAATGTTTAGAGATATAAGAGACTATATTTCTTCCTGTGACACCTGTCAAAAGAACAAAACTTATTCAAAAACAAAAATGCCCATGATAATCACAACAACTTCTAAAAAACCTTTTGAACGAGTGGCACTAGATATAGTCGGACCTTTACAAAACTCATATTATGGAAATTCGTATATTTTAACTTTTCAGGATGATTTAACGCATTTTATTCAAGCCATACCTATTCCAAATACCGAAGCATCTACTATAGCTGATGCATATGTACGAAAAATCGTGTGTGTATTTGGAATACCAAAAATTTTGCTAACTGATCAAGGTTCAAACTGATTAAGCGAATTATTTAAGAATACTTGTAAACTTTTGAAAATAAAGAAAATTCAAACTAGTCCCTACCATCCAGAGTCCAATGGGGCACCTGAACGAACACATAGAAGTTTAGGTGACTACCTTCGTAGTTATGTTACTGACAAAACTCACGTAAACGGTACCCCTGGTTGGGACACTTTATTGGAATACTATACATTTTGTTATAATACGACGCCTCATACTGCAACGGGTTTTTCACCTTATGAAGTATTGTTTGGTTTCCAAGCTGAAATTCCCTCATCTCTAAGTCGAGTCGCAGAACCTATATATAATTATGATAATTATGTAAGTGAGTTAAAAACTCGTCTCCAAGATGGTTATGGGAAAGTTCACCAAAGCCATATAGAGGCTAAGGAAAATTCAAAATTGCACTATGACCAAAAGGCAAAAGAGGTTAAATTCAGTATAGGTAATAAAGTTTTATTAGAAATTAGAAATAGAACTAATAAAAAACTTACGCAACCTTATAAAGGCCCTTACGAAATAATCAAAGTTAAATCGCCAGTAAATTCTATTATAAAGATTGGACGAAAGGAGAAACTTGTCCACAACAATCTTCTAAAACCCTACATCATGTTATGATACAAGTAACTATACCTCTGGTCGCAGAAATTTACGATTTACATAAGCTTACTAGTTTACCAGTTAAAAAAACAACACATTTTACTACCTAAATCAAAAAACAGATTATATAGCTATAAATAGAGGTTGTGATCGAGAATTCTCAATTCTCGATTTCTCGAGAATTCTCAACTGTTTACAATTTCTCGATTCTCGAGAATTTCAATTTATTTTCTCGAGAAATAAAAAATTATAAGAATATTTTTAAATCTAAGCAGACTGAATTCAAAACGAGGAAGATTATAGTTGCCGTTAACTAACCGTTATTTATTTCCCCTATGCTATTATAAATATTACAAAAAAAATATAAGAAAGTAAAATAGTTTAAAAAATATTAAACTTATTAGGTATCCCATAATTTTTGATTAACTTATTATCCCATAAAAAAAAAAAAAATAGCCCACCCTAAAAGTTGGTCCGAGTGATGTCCAACTTTGCCAACTAACTTGTCCTATTACTTTACCTGCCCAGTTTTGATTTTAACTTCGTAGCTTCATTAGATTCACAGTTATCGAATTGATTACTTTGTATGGCAGCTGCCCGAAAATGGGGCCGTAACATTTTGAAACTTCATATAAGTGCTCGATTCATTATATAACTAACAGTGTGTAATTTTCATCCTCGTAGTATAATCAGTTTTCAAGAAATTCATATTGGTGCAAAAAAGTTGTATGGCAACCCCCCGAAAATGAAGTCGTAACATTTTGAAACTTCATATAAGTTCTTGATTCATTATAAAACTAACCGTGTGTAATTTTCATCTTCCTGGTATAATTACTTTTGAAGAAATTCATATTGATTTAAATAGGTTGTGTGGCAGCTCCCCGAAACCTTGATCTGGTCTTAACCAAAAAAAATAGGGAACCTAAAAAATGTCCGAAAAATGTTTTGTGTGAATTTCAAAACTCTTGCTCTAATTTTTCAATTCCATCTCTTATAATTAATTTTTAATTCACGAATATATTAAACTTAAGCCAAATCAACTTCATATGATCACATTCATATAATAATCATCATGATAGATAATACTCATCATATTCATATATGATTCATCATATATATTCATAATTATCTATCAATATCAATAAGCCATTTACTTAAAAAAATCTTTGTCTTCTTTTTTTTTGCTTATCTTAAATAAACTACGCATCATTTAAATCATATGAAATTCTAACTCGAAATCTTTATCTACTTTTTGTAACAAAAACAAAAAAACAAACAACAAAACAAACAACAAAAAAAAACAAAATTCATGTAATTTCATGTTAAATACAATATGCATACATAGTAAAATTTTAGATTTTTAGATAATTCTAGGAAGTAGGCTTGTTGTATTGTAAAAACTATATGCATTTTTGGTAGGTTGTTCAGTCATTTTTGGTTACTCATTCATTTCATACATATTGTAAGTTTAAAAATTAAAGTGCAATTATCATTTATTTCTTTTAAAAGTGAGGTGAGATTATATTTATATTTTGTTAAGCTGTTAATCAATCAAACGTAAGTACATTTAGAATATAATATTTTGCGGACTATTTTTTAACTTAGACACAATTTAATAATACATTTTTAATATCGAATTTTTAGCCATAAAATGGAACAGACACGTTACGAAAATTGTTGGCAACATTTTAAAAAAAAACTTGGTGATAAGGATACAGCTATTTGCAATTTGTGTAAAAAATCCATATCATGCAAAGCATCACAAACGACTGGACTTCATCGCCATTTAACTGGTCATCATAGCATGAAGAGGATTGCTAAAGATGACTGTGCATCTGCAGGCACTTCAAAATCAAATTCAACACTGGACAAGTTTCTGACTATCACCAATGCAAATAATGATCTTGAAACATTGGAAGAAATTGTGGCTAAATTAGCAGCTAAAGATGGTTTCAGTATTTTGGGAATAACTAAAAGCGAGTTCATTCGTAAAAGTATTAAAAAACAGGGATTTTCTTTACCACAGCAGCCGTCAGATGTCATGAATTTGGTGTATAAGTATTATTGCTTAGTGAAAGATAAACTAGTTCTTAGAATTAAAACGCTAAAAGAACAGAATATGAAATTTAGTTTGTCCATTGATGAATGGACCAGCTTTAAAAACCGACGATACATGAACGTCCACCTATACTTTGGAGCTTTGGATTCAGTTAATTTAGGATTAATCCCAATAACAGGAAGCTGCCCTGCTGAAAAAATTATAGAAATGGTGAATTCAAAATTGGAATCGTTTGGTATCTGTTTTTCCAAAGATATTGTAGCCACTACATCAGATGGTGCGAGCGTTATGGTGAAATATGGAAAATTATCACCTGCTCATCTACAAATGTGCTACAATCACGCTATCCATTTGGCGATTATGTCGGTTTTATATGCATCTAAACCAACAAATAATGAGGCCAGCGATGACGAAAATTCCAATTGTACCTCAAACGAAGATGAACAGGAAGATAATTTTTTGGGTATAGAAGATAACCAGATAGATTCAATTTCTCCAAATCGGTTGATATTGATAACCAATCCACATATAAATATACGTGACACTATTCAGAAGATTCGAAAAGTGGTTAAACTTTTCAGGAAATCACCGGTGAGAAATAGTGTTTTACAAAATCACGTAAAAGCCGCAGAGAAAAAGGAGCTAGCCCTCTTATTGGATTGTAAGACTAGGTGGAATACCTTAGAGTCAATGGTAGAACGATTTCTTCGTATAATTGATCCTATAAAAAAGGCTTTAGAAGATCTTAATATGGATTATCTTTTGATCAATGATGATATTACTAACGCCAGAAATATTTTGGATGTTTTGCAACCTGTCCGAATAGCAATAGAGGCATTAAGTCGTAATGATACTACCCTATTGACAGCAGAAGGAGTCCTAAAATTTCTTTTTCAAGCGCTAGAAAAAAATCATTCCGTTTTAGCTTTAAAATTAAAAGATGAATTAAAAGATCGTATAGGAAAGAGACGGGATAAATCATTAGTGTCTCTTTTGAAATTTTTACAAGATCCATCCTCTCTGGAAAATGTGGAAGATGATTTTTTCAGCATGACCAGCAAAAATGAAATCACCAAATCAGCTAAAAACTTGATGGTAAGGCTTTTCCCTGCACCACTTCATGAATCACGTGGTAATGAAAATTTGGCAGAGCATGCAGAAATAATGGAAATTGAAGATTCAGAATCCGAACCGAATGATATGAACCAGCAGGATACGCACATTACTAATGATAATGAAGAAATTCTGAAAAAGCAGCTGGAAAATTTCATTCGTGAAAGCAACAAGTGTTCTCAGATAAAAGATACAGATTTTAAAACATTGTCGAGAGAAATTAATATATTTTCTGTCAATGGCAAACTTACTCCAAACTTATCGTTGCTTCAAGCAGCATTGTTAACAATAAAACCAACTTCAACACAAAACGAAAGGAATTTCTCAATTGCGGGAAATTTTGTTTCGAAGAAAAGAATAAGTTTGTCAGATAGATCTATTGATAGTCTCTGCTTTTTAAAGCATCATTTTATATAATGGATTTCGTATTCTTTTTTTGTTAAAAATAAATATTGAAGTGTTTCGTTTTGTTTTCGTTTTGTTTATATAATGAATTTCGTTTTTTTTTTTGTTAAAAATAAATATTATTTTAATAAATAAATATAGTTAAAGTTAACTTTTATTAAATATTATATATTACATATTATAGCATTGATATTTTTTGAATTATTTTTATTTATTTTTAAAATTAAAATTACAAAAATGTAATGCATATATAAGAATTTTAAATAAAATATAATGAATTTAGTTTTCTTTTTTGGTAAAAATAAATATTGTTTTAATAAATAAATATAGTTAACAATACTTGTATTAAATACAACCTATTTCTTCGTTTTTTCATTGGTCTATCTAATTTTTTTTAATTATCAGAATTTCTCGATAATTCTCGAGAATTCTCGAGACAAACGATTTGGGTTTCTCAATTTCTCGAGAAGTTTAATTTATCGAGAAATCACAACCTCTAGCTATAAACGACGAATTACATCGGTATATACTTCTTAGTAATTCAGAAATAGATCAATGTATGAAATACCACGAGAACAATTTCATATGTAAACAAAATCTTGTTGATTATAATAATCATATGCAAAATTGTGTAATGAAGTTAATGGAAGGTTATACAAAACTGTGAAATCAGAATTTTTAAATCAGATCATGAATTATGGTTTAATTTAGGTACACCCAATACTTGGTTGTATGCATTACCTAAACCCACTAATATAAAAATCTCTTGTGAAAACAATATAAGCATAGAAAAATTATCCGACAGTGGAATTTTTACAATAGAACCAAATTGCAAAGCTTTTACCAATACTGTCATGTTACAGTCTCAGGTAACAAAAACAATAACCCATACTCATATATTTTCATATGAATTTATTCTAACAGAAGAATCATTAGAATTCTCACAAAATATAGCTACGATCCCACATAATATTAATAATATGAAGGATTTTAAGTTAAATCAATTTAGCACAGAATTTAAATTAATAAAAAATACTAATAAGTTAAAACCTGTTATAACACATTTGCATACATCTTTTATCTCAATACTTTCCTCACTTTTTATTATTATTGTAATAACAATTCTATATAAAAAATACATAAAAGTCAAATGTACTAAAACTACCAATAATATTAATGCTCAAGATGCAACACAAGTAGAATAGCATAAAATCAAAATTTTGTTCTTTTTGTGTAAAAGAAAAAAAAAAATAATATTTTTATGAAATTTATATATTATGAAATGTAATTAAAATTTTATTATTATGTAATTTTAGTCAAATATTTTTTTTAAACATTTTTATTATGTAAGCTTATTTTCAATGTCAATTTTTTAACATAATATCAAAATTTTTTTTACATACTAAGCATTTAATAAGTTTATTTTTATATCAATTTTTTTTCATTATAAGTCATTCAACTTAATAAGTTATTAAACTATTAAAGTATTAAAAAAAAAAAAAAAAAAAAAAGAAAAAAAAAAAAGTTTTTGTAAACATAATTTTAAGAATAATTCAACTCTAATTTTTGTTTTAAATAACCTATAATAATAAAAAAAAAAATAAAGTAAATATTATATATTTTTAAACATAAAGTAAATAAACGAATTCCAAATAATTTTAAATAATTAATTTTTGTAATAAATTCTGACTGTATTAACGTACGTATTAACGTCGAAAATTCATAGTATACACAATATGAATTTTCTTTTCCCAATGGGGGAGGGATGTTATGAACCGAATTCGAGGTTTATGATACTCTTCCTTATTAATGGTAAAATATAGTAAATAATTAAAACAAATCAACAAATCATATTTCAATAACATTAATTCATTTATTCATTCTCTTTTTCGTTATTGAAATATGATCCTAAGTAACACAGTTAAATGTAACATACTGATATGAATATTATGACTCAGTAATGTTAAGCATGTAGTAAATTTATAAATAAATTTATTTGTTATGTTTAAAATTGGAACAGGTCAGTTTATTCATATTTTTTTTTAATATAAAAATAGAAAGTACAAAAGATAGCATTTAACATGTGCAATTCACATTGACCGAAATTAAAATGATATCTTTTGACGCAAGCGTACCACTTAAAACTGGAACGCTTGGCATTCTTTGTTTTCTTTTCCTTATTTCGAAGATACCTAATTATTAAAAATAAAATGTACTAGCAGTCAGGGTTTGATATTTGTTCAGTTAAGACTAAATTAATATATATAATTAAAAAATAAATTAATATTGTAACAATTAATGTTGTAACAAAAAAAATAAATTAATATTGTAACAATTAATATATGTAATTAAAAAATAAATTAATATTGTAACAATTAATATTGTAACAAAAGTGAAATAAATTAATATTGTAACAATTAATATATGTATTAATTAAAACATAACATTTTTAACATAACAAGTTTCATATCGTAATAATGTTTTACATCCAATTTAATGCTTCTGGATGATTTTCCTATCCTCTCCTATCTTCAATACCTAGCTAATATACAGCGTCAGCAGTTAAGGGTTACATCAAGATAATGATTTAGAAATCGAATCATATTTTGGCAATATGGACAATTTTCCCACAAAACAATTCGATGTCCAAAATCAAATTATTGCAGTGGATAAAATACTATCACCCAACTCATTACCAAAGAATGTTGAAATTTTAAACATGAACAATGAAAATATTGTAATCATGAACAACAGTGACAATTGAATGACAACAGTAATCATATGGAACTCTTATAAAATTTGAGTGCAATTTAAAAGAATGGCGAGAATCAATTGGGATTCCCTTATCACTACCAAATTATTTACAACAACCTGAATCTTACTAGCGAACAATTCTATGGTAGTCCTAGCTTATCTAGATCTTCATCGTAGAATCGGAATCATCAAAAACAGGTAGTGACGTTTCTTTGTCTACAATACTTTACTTAGACAGTCAAAAAGGAGTTATTATAAAAGAAATATACCAACAAAACAAAAAATTTCAAGACCAACATAGAACTTTAGTTGTAAATATCACAGCCCATTCTTTATTGACCACAATTTTTATTTGGACTTAGCTTTGAACTATTGCATTGAAAAGGAAATAATGGAATTATTGCCAACACAACAATTGGTTTTTACAATTATCTTATTGCTGCGAATATAAATTAATTTAATTTTTTCCAAGAATTTTATAGAACTTGAAAGAGGGGAAAAATATATAACAAATACTGTAACCTAGAAATTTATTTAAAAAATATTCTTATCAAAAGTAATAACAAATGTAGGCAAAGAAACTGAAAAAACTGTACTAGGTTTGTAAATTAGAAGAAAAATCTACTTAGTAAATTTGTATTTTATAATAATTCAAATATAGGTTTTCTTTGTTATTGATTACAAAAATATTTTTTTTGGAAATGATATTATTTGAAATTTACTTTATTTATAAGAGCCGAGCAGTGTGTTAAGTCACTGAAATTTGATAATTTAACGAGAGCTGAATTCGATCACTGCTGGAAAGGTTGCACTCAATTTAGATTAAATGAAATTGAAGTTTCCAGCTCAACGTCGTAAATATTACAAAAATGTCTACAATACCAAACTCCTATTAGTCAGAGATATGTAATTATTATATATTTAAATATAATCAGCAAATTTATTTATTTATTTGTTTATTTAACATATCTAGATTGACATGGACCCTAATTTTATATATGCTGGTGGTTCGTTATTAGAAAATTAGAATTGGCATCTGTAAAATTAATAAACTTTTTATGTATTGAGCAGCATATAAAAGAAAAACAGATTAAACTTGTCGTCAAAAATATTCAATCGTACGATTTACCTGAAAGTGAGTCAAATCTGATTTTTGATTTAAGTTTATTAGATTTTAAATTTTATTTCGTATTATATTCGCTATCTTTTTTCAGATTGTCTAGATGCAGTAGTACTTTGGGCTTTGCACGCATGATTGATTCCAACACAAACAAGGAAGATTATAGGTGCCCTCGTCAAATTTTAGATACTCGTACATATACCCATTATGTTGTTTCAAATACCACAAATCATTAATTAGTTCCCTTGTGCTACAACCAAAAATATAAAAAACAACAACTAAACAAAAAAATAACAAAAAATCATATAATTCCATGTTATTTACAAGATGTACTGCAAAATTTCAAATTTTTATAGGAAAATTTTAAAGTTATAAATGTTTGTAGTTCGAGAGCTACCCGAAGTTTTGGTCGGATCTTAACCAAAAAACATAGGGAACCTAGAAATTGTTCGAAAAATATTTCGTGAAAATTTCAAAGCTGTAGCTCTTTTGAGTTATCTGACTGACACACAGATGGACGGACAGACAGACATAGCTAGATCGATTCATTTTTCGATGCTGATCCGATGCGTACCCTTGACACTATATCTAGCTCATCTATCTCAATGCGTTTCAAACGGAGATGCAATTTTAATATACTCGATCCATATATGTATATTAACCAATTATATATGTATGCACGGGTATAAAAATCAGAAGAAAAGATAACCAGCGGTAAAAAACGTCATCCAAATTTACAATAAAGGAATCGCAAGAATCTTTCGTTTTTATTGGAGTGTGTTCAAGCTGTAGAAGATTACGTATTGTTTCTTAAAGGAAAATCGGAAAATGTACAGCCTTTCATCGCAATAATTGGACCAAACATTTTTAAAATTACAGATATTTATGTATTTTTTGACGGAATCAAATCTCTATTAGAAAGTTTCATAAGAGCAGTAGATATTTGTTTTAAATTTTTTATTTTATTTAAATTGAAATACCCTGCTGCTAGCTCAATTTTTTGAAATTTTATTCAAAATTATTTTTATAAGATAAAAACAAACAAACTTTTTCCAGGCGTACAAATTTTAATTCAAGAATTAAGGAATGAAAGTAATGATATAAGGGGTGTTCAAAATTAAGGTATCATTTTGATTTTGCTGCCATTTTTTTCTACCTGGAATTTTTTTCTATCTGGAATACGAGGTTTCTTTAGGTATATTCTAAATACATTCCGGTTAGTTAATATGGAACGTTAACGAAGGAATAACGTGTTTTTGTTATTACAACATTTTTTGAAAACGGTAAATGTTTTCAAGATGTAATTAGGGAATTTCAAACAAAATTTGGTAGAGAAAATGCTCCAACAAATCGTGCCTTCAAGCTGATGGTTGATAAATTTTTTTTAAATTGGATGTTTTTTTGTGGGGTTTTGTGAAATCGAAAGTGTACAGCAATAATCCCACAAAAATTCAAGAGCTTAGAAACAACATTATCGAGCAGATTTCAACCATTGAGAACAGTATAATATAAAATGCTCTGTGATTTCTTTCTACAGTTCCTAAAGTTTCATGATGGTAAACTGTAGAACACTTATGTTCAATATTTAACAACCAAAGAACTTCTCTCATTACTTGATTTTTATATTCGTTTCCTCTATCTGTTAAAATATTTTTCATAGGTCCGAATATCAAAACACAGTTCTCAACTATGGCTTTTGCAACTGTTTTAGCCTCTTTATTGGGAATTGGTACTGTTATTAAAAATTTAGTCAAATCACAAATAGTTGTTACCGCATATTGATTGTTGTTTATAGTTCTTGGCAACGGGCCAATTGTATCAATTACTACTACGTCAAACGCTTTTTGTGGGGTCCCTGTTAATTGTAATGGTTCTTTGTGCTTTATTTTTGTTTTATTTAATTGAAATTTTGTACAATTTCTTATAAATTTAGCTATGTCTTTTGCCATATTTTTCCAATAATATTTTGTTCTTAACTTGGCATATAGTCTTTTCTGTCCAACGTGTCCTCCAAATATGGGATCATTATGATATCTATTTAATATTTCGTTTTTATCTAATGTCTTTTTAACTGTTTTTGGTGTATTTATTATCGCGATTTTTAATTTGTTTAACACCCTATTACCTATTTCTTTGAATTCTTTTATGGTATATTGAGTAAATATGATATCGTATATCAATGCTTTTTCAATGCTTAACCTATATTTTTATTCAATTTTTATTATCTAATTTTTAAATTTATATCAATAATAAAACATATAATAAAACATTTTGTTTTACATTTTAAAAAAAATAATAAAATACAAAAAGAAATTAAATAGTGTATATAAAAAAAAAAATATTTTCACTTATCTTGTTCTTTTTTTATTCAATCTGTGGTGCTCGTGTCTGGTATTTCCTTTTTATGTTTTTTCTTTTGTTGTTGTAAATCACCATTATTATTTCCAGTGTCTTGATAACTGCGATTATCAGGATCAGTATCTTGATGTCCTCATGATTCCCTTGTAATGTTTCCACAATAACGGTGTTTGTAATTTCACCTGTATTCTCAATGGATGATGTTTTACCACCCATTTTAGCACTGTTTCTTTCTTATTATATATTTTTTTTTGAAAGAGGAATATAATTTTTATTGTTTTTATTGTTTTTGTTATATATATATTTTATATTTTTTTTTTTATAATTTTGAGTGCGGTTTAACTATTTTTTTTTTTTTTTTTCATTTATCATAATAAGTTCATTATTAATTTATTTTGATTATTTTAATTTTTATTATTTCTTAAGTTTTTATTTTTAGTTAGTTTTTTTTTTTTTTTTTTTTTTTATTAATTTTTTATTTTCAGAATTATATTTTTATTAAAGGTGACTTTTAATTTATGTCCTGCTTTATTGGATAGTACCACAAATTCCTCTTTTGGAATTTCTTCCCACACATAACATAGTACGTCACATTGCGTTTCTATTACGTACTGCACTATATCCCTTGTTTCTCCTAATTTAAAAAACCCTTCATCCGTGATTACGGGGAGTTTTTTATAATATTTTAAACTTTTTGTTTTACTCATTTTTTTTATGTCTTTTATTTAAGTATGTCTTTTATTTAGCTTAAAAAAATTTTTTTTTTTTATATTATTTTTTATATATATATATATATATATATATATAAATACTTTTTATTTTTACTTATAAGTATTTAAACCATAATTTTTTTTTTAGTTTTAACTAATTTTGGTTTTTTATTATTTTATTTTTTCAAAATCATTCTAATTCACATTTACCGTCACTTATAATTTTTATAGTTTTTAATCACATATATTTTATTCAATTTTCAAAATAGTTTTACCTTTAACGTCACTTATAGTTTTTATAGTTTTTTTTTTATCACATATATATTTTATTCAATTTTCAAAATAGTTTTACTTTTAACATCACTTATAGTTTTTATAGTTTTTTTTTTATCACATATATATTTTATATATTCTTTTTATTTGATTTAAGATTAAATTTTTTTTTTTTTATAAAATTTTTTTTTCTCTATATATATTTATTTTTATATATTTTTTCACTCGGAACTAGAAAACGATGTAAAATCACGCACCACGAACGAATAATAACTGTCACGGTCGCCATATAATATAAAATGCTTTCCGATAATAATTCAATCAGGTTCAATAAAAATACTCTCATGGTTAAGTTGTAACTTAGAACTATATTTTATTCAACTTAATTTGGCTATTTATAAACTTAAAACTAACGCTACTAATACTAATTAACATTTAATTATTCTTATTATCAAATTGTGCATTATCAGTATATTCATATAAAATTTGGTAATTAATATCGTTTTAATTTCTTATCGATAATTATTATTAATTGGTATTGGTATTAAAGCATATCGTAATTATGATCGCATTCTTTGGATTCATATTTCTCAACGCGATAAGACGGTCAATGTACTTAAATATGTTAATACAATTATCCAAAGCATTATTAGTTCAATGGGCAATCCATTATGATATACTTTATACTTGTGCTTTATACTTTATACTTTATACAGAATTTTGGTAAAAGATTGGAAGCCTGCCGAAGTAGTAGGGAGTGCCACTTGGTCGACATAATTTTTCATTATTAACCGGAACCTATTTGTAATAAATTAAAATATATTTAATATTTCAAAAAAAAAGTCTTTTTTTATTAAAATTAAAATGATACCACAATTTTACAATTATCACAGGTATGATTATACTGATTTATCTTGGGGCAATTGTATATCATTTTTTTTCATTACTTAATTCTTCACAATGAAAAGTTGTATTTTTAGAAAAAAAGTTCTCCTCTTTTTGCATTAATAATTTATTTAATTTAATTCATAATTAATATTATGGTGGTCATGGAGTTTCAGGGCTCTATCTGTCAACTATATTTATCAAAACAAAAGATTAAAGAGATAAATGTAAAATAATATTCCCAATTTAATTTTGTTATTTGAATTTAACCTACAATTTAATTTAGGATTAATATTTAAATTAAAAAATTTGAATTAAATAAACAAAACAGTTATTTTTTTTGCATATTAAAAGTTTTAATATGAAAAATGTTATTATATAAAACAAAACAAAAAAATTT
Organism: Dolichopus griseipennis; assembly: GCA_963082915.1. Lineage (NCBI taxonomy): Eukaryota > Metazoa > Arthropoda > Insecta > Diptera > Dolichopodidae > Dolichopus > Dolichopus griseipennis. Next base: position 117,973,738 of record OY720443.1, read on the forward strand.
TTAATGTCATGATAAAAAATGCATTTTATTAAATTAAGCTTAAATTTGAATTCGAAGTTTACAGCTTAATTCTTAAAGAATAATAATAACTTTTTAACTTTAACTTTCATTTAGTAGTATCAATTTCATTCTAATTTCGTACAATATAATGTCTTTGATATTGCATATCAAGATTTTTATTATTTAATTATTTAATTTTAACTAGTTGTCTTGTTATATGACAAAAATATATTTGATGATCTAATAATATATTTATAAAACAAAAATATAATAAAATGTTTATTTTTTATCGATAATAGATATATTTCAGCACTTAGTTAAAAAAATCGATTTTAAACGATTATATGGGAGGATGATATGATTAAGAGATGGACTTTGTAACAGTGATTTAAAATAGGAAATGGAAATTGGGAATAAAAAGTGTGTTATTGAAATAATTAAGCTTGAATATAAGAGGTATTTCAATTTTATGTAATAATAATTCTTTATCTAGTAATAATAATAATTTAACAATAGTTTTATGAAATAATAATGAAGTAATTTATTTTATACAATAATTCAGTATGATATCATACATATTCATACCCAACTCATGGTGTACTTGTTAAGTCTCCAGTCTTTCATTCAGATGATTTTTGGTTCAAACCCCATTCAGGTCATATAATAAAAAATATGTAGTATTTTCATATCGTAATAATGTTTTACATCCAATTTAATGCTTCTGGATGATTTTCCTATCCTCTCCTATTTTTAATACCTAGCTAATATACAGCGTCAGCAGTTAAGGGTTTCATCAAGATAATGATTTAGAAATCGAATCATATTTTGACAATATGTACAATATTCCCACAAAACAATTCGATGTCCAAAATCAAATTATTGCAGTGGATAAAATACTATCACCTAACTCATTACCAAAGAATGTTGAAATTTTAAACATGAACAATGAAAATATTGTAATCATGAACAACAGTGACAATTGAATGACAACAGTAATCATTTTACCAGACTTTTAATACCTTTCGATTATGGAACTCTTATAAAATTTGAGTGCAATTTAAAAGAATGGCGAGAATCAATTGGGATTCCCTTATAACTACCAAATTATTTACAACAACCTGAATCTTACTAGCGAACAATTCTATGGTAGTCCTAGCTTATCTAGATCTTCATCGTAGAATCGGAATCATCAAAAACAGGAAGTGCCGTTTCTTTGTCTACAATACTTTGCTTAGACAGTCAAAAAGGAGTTATTATAAAAGAAATATACCAACAAAACAAAAAATTTCAAGACCAACATAGAACTTTAGTTGTAAATATCACAGCCCATTCTTTATTGACCACAATTTTTATTTGGACTTAGCATTGAACTATCGCATTGAAAAGAAAATAATGGAATTATTGCCAACACAACAATTGGTTTTTACATTTATCTTATTGCTGCGAATATAAATTAATTTAATTTTTTCCAAAAATTTTATAGAACTTGAAAGAGGGGAAAAATATATAACAAATACTGTAACCTAGAAATTTATTTAAAAAATATTCTTATCAAAAGTAATAACAAATGTAGGCAAAGAAACTGAAAAAACTGTACTAGGTTTGTAAATTAGAAGAAAAATCTACTTAGTAAATTTGTATTTTATAATAATTCAAATATAGGTTTTCTTTGTTAGTTTACAAAAATAATTCTTTTGGAAATGATATTATTTGAAATTTACTTTATTTATTAGAGCCGAGCAGTGTGTTAAGTCACTGAAATTTGATAATTTAACGAGAGCTGAATTCGATCACTGCTGGAAAGGTTGCACTCAATTTAGATTAAATGAAATTGAAGTTTCCAGCTCTACGTCGTAAATATTACAAAAATGTCCACAATATAAAACTCCTATTGGTCAGAGATTGGTAATTATTATATATTTAAATATAATCAGCAAATTTATTTATTTATTGATTGGAATATGTAGTTTAAAATATCTAAACTAGAGGTTGTGATTTCTCGATAAATTAAACTTCTCGAGAAATTGAGAAACCCAAATCGTTTGTCTCGAGAATTCTCGAGAATTATCGAGAAATTCTGATAATTAAAAAAAATTAGATAGACCAATGAAAAAACGAAGAAATAGGTTGTATTTAATACAAGTATTGTTAACTATATTTATTTATTAAAACAATATTTATTTTTACCAAAAAAGAAAACTAAATTCATTATATTTTATTTAAAATTCTTATATATGCATTACATTTTTGTAATTTTAATTTTAAAAATAAATAAAAATAATTCAAAAAATATCAATGCTATAATATGTAATATATAATATTTAATAAAAGTTAACTTTAACTATATTTATTTATTAAAATAATATTTATTTTTAACAAAAAAAAAAACGAAATTCATTATATAAACAAAACGAAAACAAAACGAAACACTTCAATATTTATTTTTAACAAAAAAAGAATACGAAATCCATTATATAAAATGATGCTTTAAAAAGCAGAGACTATCAATAGATCTATCTGACAAACTTATTCTTTTCTTCGAAACAAAATTTCCCGCAATTGAGAAATTCCTTTCGTTTTGTGTTGAAGTTGGTTTTATTGTTAACAATGCTGCTTGAAGCAACGATAAGTTTGGAGTAAGTTTGCCATTGACAGAAAATATATTAATTTCTCTCGACAATGTTTTAAAATCTGTATCTTTTATCTGAGAACACTTGTTGCTTTCACGAATGAAATTTTCCAGCTGCTTTTTCAGAATTTCTTCATTATCATTAGTAATGTGCGTATCCTGCTGGTTCATATCATTCGGTTCGGATTCTGAATCTTCAATTTCCATTATTTCTGCATGCTCTGCCAAATTTTCATTACCACGTGATTCATGAAGTGGTGCAGGGAAAAGCCTTACCATCAAGTTTTTAGCTGATTTGGTGATTTCATTTTTGCTGGTCATGCTGAAAAAATCATCTTCCACATTTTCCAGAGAGGATGGATCTTGTAAAAATTTCAAAAGAGACACTAATGATTTATCCCGTCTCTTTCCTATACGATCTTTTAATTCATCTTTTAATTTTAAAGCTAAAACGGAATGATTTTTTTCTAGCGCTTGAAAAAGAAATTTTAGGACTCCTTCTGCTGTCAATAGGGTAGTATCATTACGACTTAATGCCTCTATTGCTATTCGGACAGGTTGCAAAACATCCAAAATATTTCTGGCGTTAGTAATATCATCATTGATCAAAAGATAATCCATATTAAGATCTTCTAAAGCCTTTTTTATAGGATCAATTATACGAAGAAATCGTTCTACCATTGACTCTAAGGTATTCCACCTAGTCTTACAATCCAATAAGAGGGCTAGCTCCTTTTTCTCTGCGGCTTTTACGTGATTTTGTAAAACACTATTTCTCACCGGTGATTTCCTGAAAAGTTTAACCACTTTTCGAATCTTCTGAATAGTGTCACGTATATTTATATGTGGATTGGTTATCAATATCAACCGATTTGGAGAAATTGAATCTATCTGGTTATCTTCTATACCCAAAAAATTATCTTCCTGTTCATCTTCGTTTGAGGTACAATTGGAATTTTCGTCATCGCTGGCCTCATTATTTGTTGGTTTAGATGCATATAAAACCGACATAATCGCCAAATGGATAGCGTGATTGTAGCACATTTGTAGATGAGCAGGTGATAATTTTCCATATTTCACCATAACGCTCGCACCATCTGATGTAGTGGCTACAATATCTTTGGAAAAACAGATACCAAACGATTCCAATTTTGAATTCACCATTTCTATAATTTTTTCAGCAGGGCAGCTTCCTGTTATTGGGATTAATCCTAAATTAACTGAATCCAAAGCTCCAAAGTATAGGTGGACGTTCATGTATCGTCGGTTTTTAAAGCTGGTCCATTCATCAATGGACAAACTAAATTTCATATTCTGTTCTTTTAGCGTTTTAATTCTAAGAACTAGTTTATCTTTCACTAAGCAATAATACTTATACACCAAATTCATGACATCTGACGGCTGCTGTGGTAAAGAAAATCCCTGTTTTTTAATACTTTTACGAATGAACTCGCTTTTAGTTATTCCCAAAATACTGAAACCATCTTTAGCTGCTAATTTAGCCACAATTTCTTCCAATGTTTCAAGATCATTATTTGCATTGGTGATAGTCAGAAACTTGTCCAGTGTTGAATTTGATTTTGAAGTGCCTGCAGATGCACAGTCATCTTTAGCAATCCTCTTCATGCTATGATGACCAGTTAAATGGCGATGAAGTCCAGTCGTTTGTGATGCTTTGCATGATATGGATTTTTTACACAAATTGCAAATAGCTGTATCCTTATCACCAAGTTTTTTTTTAAAATGTTGCCAACAATTTTCGTAACGTGTCTGTTCCATTTTATGGCTAAAAATTCGATATTAAAAATGTATTATTAAATTGTGTCTAAGTTAAAAAATAGTCCGCAAAATATTATATTCTAAATGTACTTACGTTTGATTGATTAACAGCTTAACAAAATATAAATATAATCTCACCTCACTTTTAAAAGAAATAAATGATAATTGCACTTTAATTTTTAAACTTACAATATGTATGAAATGAATGAGTAACCAAAAATGACTGAACAACCTACCAAAAATGCATATAGTTTTTACAATACAACAAGCCTACTTCCTAGAATTATCTAAAAATCTAAAATTTTACTATGTATGCATATTGTATTTAACATGAAATTACATGAATTTTGTTTTTTTTTGTTGTTTGTTTTGTTGTTTGTTTTTTTGTTTTTGTTACAAAAAGTAGATAAAGATTTCGAGTTAGAATTTCATATGATTTAAATGATGCGTAGTTTATTTAAGATAAGCAAAAAAAAAGAAGACAAAGATTTTTTTAAGTAAATGGCTTATTGATATTGATAGATAATTATGAATATATATGATGAATCATATATGAATATGATGAGTATTATCTATCATGATGATTATTATATGAATGTGATCATATGAAGTTGATTTGGCTTAAGTTTAATATATTCGTGAATTAAAAATTAATTATAAGAGATGGAATTGAAAAATTAGAGCAAGAGTTTTGAAATTCACACAAAACATTTTTCGGACATTTTTTAGGTTCCCTATTTTTTTTGGTTAAGACCAGATCAAGGTTTCGGGGAGCTGCCACACAACCTATTTAAATCAATATGAATTTCTTCAAAAGTAATTATACCAGGAAGATGAAAATTACACACGGTTAGTTTTATAATGAATCAAGAACTTATATGAAGTTTCAAAATGTTACGACTTCATTTTCGGGGGGTTGCCATACAACTTTTTTGCACCAATATGAATTTCTTGAAAACTGATTATACTACGAGGATGAAAATTACACACTGTTAGTTATATAATGAATCGAGCACTTATATGAAGTTTCAAAATGTTACGGCCCCATTTTCGGGCAGCTGCCATACAAAGTAATCAATTCGATAACTGTGAATCTAATGAAGCTACGAAGTTAAAATCAAAACTGGGCAGGTAAAGTAATAGGACAAGTTAGTTGGCAAAGTTGGACATCACTCGGACCAACTTTTAGGGTGGGCTATTTTTTTTTTTTTTATGGGATAATAAGTTAATCAAAAATTATGGGATACCTAATAAGTTTAATATTTTTTAAACTATTTTACTTTCTTATATTTTTTTTGTAATATTTATAATAGCATAGGGGAAATAAATAACGGTTAGTTAACGGCAACTATAATCTTCCTCGTTTTGAATTCAGTCTGCTTAGATTTAAAAATATTCTTATAATTTTTTATTTCTCGAGAAAATAAATTGAAATTCTCGAGAATCGAGAAATTGTAAACAGTTGAGAATTCTCGAGAAATCGAGAATTGAGAATTCTCGATCACAACCTCTAATCTAAACTAGTTTGATTCGGTTTAACAAGTGGTGATAAAACTAACAATTGTTTGGATAACAATTAGATAACCTCACCATTTAAGTCTTTTGATTCATTAATGGACAAAGCAGAGTCTACCATTTCACACAATTCTTTTAAATTTTCTAAGTTTGAAGCTTCGCTTATGTTATGTAAGAAAAGGAATAATTTATGGTGAGCTTTGAGAAGCTAGCTCTAATCTTTTATTAATAGAACTAATAGCCTGATCTAAAACTTTGAAATAAAAGTTAACTTTAAAACTTAGTTTAGGATCTAAAATTAATTTCTGACAATCTTCTGTGTACATCCTTTTTCGTTTTCGAGAACTTAAGGATGACTAATTTAGAAATGTAGCTTATACATCTAAACCTAATGCCTGAGCTTCACTAATATATTTTTCTATTACTTAAAATCAGAGATGGAAATCAAATCAGAAACCCTATAACCACCAAAATTTTGTAGACCCAGAACCAAACCAAAGGAAAAATTATATTTAAATACATAAAAGTAAAATAAAATATTATATATGTACTTAATTTGAACCAACAAACCCAAATAAAACCTAAAACCAAATATTAAAACTTTAAAAACCTAAAACAAAACTTAAATCAAAATTGAATTTTCTATTAAATCAAAACTAAATAGAAAAATTGGTTTGCATCTCTGCTTATAATGTAAAGTTATCTATTTTCTGTAAACATATCTAATACCTATTTACTATATTGCCCATTTCTTAAAATTCATTTTAAAAAATATACCTAGCTACTTTACTTAGAATGTGCAAAAAAATTACTTGCACAATGTCTCCCTATAATTTTTATTAAAAAGCTACAACAAAAAATTACAATACAAGTTACTATTTTGTAATAATACACTATTTATTTTATTTCTAAATTTTATTACGTTTAACTTTACAAGATCAGAACTGAAGTGACCTTTTTATACCCGTGCATATATATATGACATCGGGTATATTAGATTTGCTCCTCCGTTTGTAACGCATCGATCTAGACGAGCTAGATATAGTGTCAAGGGTACGTATCGGCTCAGAATCGAAAAATTAGTCGATCTAGCTATGTGTGTCTGTCCGTCCGTCCGTCCGTCCGTCCGTCTGTGTGTCAGCACGATAACTCAAAAACTAAAAGAGCTACAGTTTTGAAATTTTCACAAAATATTTTTCAATTAATTTCTAGGTTCCCTATTTTTTTTGGTTAAGATCGGACCAAAACTTCGGGTAGCTCTCGAACAGCTAACTTTTTTAACTCCAATATTTTCATACAAAAATTTGAAATATAGCTATGCACCTTGTAACATGAAATTATATGAATTTTGTTTTTTTGTTTTTTTTGTTTTTTGTTTTTGTTACAAAAAGTAGATAACGATTTCGAGTTAGAATTTCATATGATTTAAATGATGCGTAGTTTATTTAAGATAAGCAAAAAAGAAGACAAAGATTTTTTTTAAGTAAATGGCTTCATAAATAATTTATATATGTATATTCATATAATATGTATATGTGTAATATTTTGAATGAATCATTTTATCAATATGATTATATGATGCTTACTTTGCTTAGGTTTAATATATTCGTGAATTAAAAATTAATTAAAAGAGATAGAATTGAAAAATTAGAGCTAGAGTTTTGAAATTCACACAAAACATTTTTTGGACATTTTTAAGGTTCCCTATTCTTTTTGGTTAAGACCAGACCAAGGTTTCGGGGAGCTGTCACACAACTTATTTAAACCAATATAAAGTTCTTCAAAAGTAATTATACTAGAAAGACGAAAATTACACACGGTTAGTTTTATAATGAATCAAGCACTTATATGAAGTTTCAAAATTTTACGGCTTCATTTGCGGGGGGCTGCCATACAACTTCTTTGCACCAATATGAATTTCTTGGAAACTGAGTATACTACGAGGATGAAAATTACACACTGTTAGTTATATAATGAATCGAGCACTAATATGGAGTTTCAAAATGTTGCGACCCCATTTTCGGGCAGCTGCGATACAAAGTTGTCAATTCGATAACTGTGAATCTAATGAAGCTACGAGGTTAAAATTAAAACTGGGCAGGTAAAGTAATAGGGCAAGTTAGTTGGCAAAGTTGGACATCGCTCGGGCCAACTTTTGGGGTGGGCTATTTTTTTTTATGGTTTTTTTTTTTTGTTTTTAAGCAAAAATTATGGTATAATGAATTAAAAATTTAATATTTTTTTTTTTTTATTTAATTTTTTTTAAGCAAAAATTATGTGATAATAAGCTAAATTTTTTTTTTAACTATTTTACTTTCCTATATTTTTTTTGTAATATTTATAATAGCATGTGGAAAATAAATAACGGTTAGTGGGTAAGCACGGGTATCTAAAAGTTGACAAGGGCAACTATAATCTTCCTCGTTTATTTTTAGCTTTCTTTCAAAACAAATTTTAAAATATTTACTGTTACAATTACATTTTTTTGATTGGTTAATTTTATGGTGTGATTTTATACAAAAACAATAATAATCTCATTATAATTAATTACAAACAAAATAGTAACTGGTGACCATTTACCATTTTTAGTTTTAGCATATTAACAAATATAATAAGAAATATAAAGTGCACCGAGTGTCTCGGTTGGCGATGAATATAAGTGACAATGGTGTTGATGTGTTAACTCCTCCCGCTTTAAATGTCTGCGTCCCTGTAGACTATGAGCACCTATTCCTTGTGTTACCGACAAAGTGATTGTTGGAAAGATGGTTAGATTCTTTACTGTTGTTCTGTAAGGAAACCTAAAAAGATTGAATGGGATGTTTATTAGTTGATGTTTTTAATTTGCGACTTATGTATTCGTCTTCCGCTTTCCGTTGTTATGGTTACCCTATGGTCTTTGGCGACTATCTCTTTTTTGTATATCGGTTTGTGTTTACTTTGAATTTGCTTTACGCCGACATAAATAGTTTGTCCGGGATTGTACGTTTGCGGTTTCTGTCTTTTCTGGTTTTCTCTTTTTTGTTTTATTTTTTGGTTTTTCTTTATTTGTTCGGCTAGGTTTTCGTTAACTTTCGCCCGAATGTCAATTAGGTTCTGGTAGTTCAATTTCTGCGTTCTACCGAAAAATATGTTCGAGGGTTTCATTTTTGTGACGGAGTGAATAGAGTTATTATATCTGTCGACCGAAATATTCATAATTTCTTTTAGATTAAGATCTGGGTATTCTTTCTGTAGGCATCTGGCTAGTTCAATGATAGTGGAGTGAACACGTTCGATTGTTCCATTAACCTCGCTTTTTTGTCACGGTGTTTTGTAAAGTTGAATTCCAAGCTCTTTTATATATTGTGAAATTATAGGGCTCAAGAAACTCGTTTCATTATCAGTCACTAATATCTCCGGTACTGTAAAATAGTGCAGTATTTTGGTGATTTTTTCTCTTAAATGAAGAACCGACTTGTCGCGTATTCGGAAGAGTTTTGTGAATTTTGAAAATTTGTCAATACATGAAATAAACTTTTCCCCTTGAAATTCAATCAGGTCCATATGTAGAATTTGTGCTGGGTATTTAGGAATTGGTGTTCCTTGCAGTTCTGGTTTTTTTGGATGGCGATCATATTTACTTGTATTACATATGTCGCATTTTTTTATGTATTTTTTTATTTCTTTGGCCATTTGTGGGAAGTAGTATTTCTCCATAATTTGGCTTTTATTCTCGATTATATTTCTGTGGGCTCGTCTGTGTTCTCGTTCTACGATTTCAAATTTGTGATCCTCGTTTTTTACATCCTCCACCAGTTTCTGGGTTATTCGAATTTTAAACTTAGAAAAGCTCTGTCTATATGTATCTTGAAGCACTTGAATATACTTCTCGGGTATTTTAATGCCATTCACTATGTTTGGGTTCAATTTTTCCATCAAGATGTTTGTTAAACTATCCCGTGATATATTCGCTAGGCCCACAGTGTGACGATTATAACCGGGGTGCGGTTCTTCGTGCGCATTTATAACTCCGCCTTCCCGTATTATTAGCTGATTGCGAAAGACATTCAGTGGTGCCTCACAATGGGCTATTAAATTTGAACTGTCCTCGTCCGCGCTATGAATTGTTTCAGTTCCAGATGAAGTTAGCATATTTGCTTCACTTTGAAGTCTGGAAAGTGCATCCGCAACATGATTTGTTCTTCCTGGCTTATACAAAAGTTCGTAGTTGTACTCCTCGAGTCTCGATTTCCATCTTTTCAACTTTGTGTTCGTATTTCTTGAGCTTAACGCGAATGTAAGCGGTTGATGGTCCGTAACGATTTTAATATTTTTCGCGCCGTACAGATAGTTTCGAAGGTTTTCAAGCGCCCATATTATCGCGAGCATCTCTTTTTCGTTTACCGCGTAATTTTCTTCGGTTTTATTTAACGATCGCAAGATATAGGTTATCGGATTATCTTTCCCGATTTCGCCCTGTGAAAGTACAGCACCGAGAGCTGAATCGGAGGCATCGGTTGTTAAAATAAACGGCTTCGAAAAATCAGGAAATATTAGCACTTCAGAAGATATGAGCATTTCTTTTATATGATTGAAAGCTTGTAATTCTTTTTCACCAAGTTTGATTTTAATTTTTTTCGATTGGGTTGCCTTAATGTGTCCATTTTCGCCCCTTGTCAAGTTTGTTAAAGGTTTTGCCAGTTTAGCAAAATCCCTTATAAATCGGCGATAGTACGATGCCAAACCAAGAAAACTTTTTAGATCTTTTAGGTTTTCCGGCGGTTTAATATTTTTGATTGCCGCTACTTTTTTTGGATCGGGTTTAATTCCTGTGGAACTTATTAAATATCCCAAAAATTCTGTGTCTGGTTCCAAAAATTGTGTTTTACTAATATTTACTCTCAAATTGGCTTCTTCTAATGCTGAGAAAATTGTCTCCACATTTCTCAGATGTTCTTCTGGTGTATTACCAAAAACGATTACATCGTCGATATAGACATAGCAGATTTTTCCGATGTATGGTCTTAGGACATCGTCGATCATCCTTTGAAATATTGAGGGGGCATTTTTCAGCCCGAATGGCATTCTTGTAAACTCATACTTTCCATTCATGGTGGAAAATGCCGTTTTTGCAACATCGATTTCTTTCATTTTGATCTGGTGGAATCCGGATGTTAGATCTAAGGTCGTAAAGTACTTTGCTTTGCCTAGATTAGCGATTGTTGCCGAAATGTCCGAGATGGGGTATGCATCTGATATTGTTACATTGTTTAACCTCCTAAAGTCAATTACAAGTCTATATTTTTTGACACCGGAAGAGTCAGGTTTTTTCGCTACCACCCATAATGGCGAATTGTATGGGCTTTTAGAGTGGCGTATGATTCCATCTTCTAACATCTGTTTTATTTGCTTTTCCACTTCTTCTCTTATGTTTGCTGGGTAAGGATATGATTTTGTATATATCGGTTCCTCGGTATTGGTGTTTATTTCTGCTTCGACGGTTGTATGAATTAGTTCTCTGTCGTTTATTGGTCCAAATAATTTTTTATGTTTCGTAATAATTTTTATCAATTCTTGTTTTATATGTGGCTCTAAATGCTCGTTGCGGATTTCCAGATTGCTGATCTGCGTTGAAAATTTTTCTTTGAGAGGGATAGTTATACCGGGTTTGATTGTCAAGGTATTGTGTTTTCTATCAATTATAGCCTCAAGTTCCTTCAGGCTATCGTCTCCAATTATCCCGTCGAAACTTTCTAACCCCCGAAGAATGAAAAAGTGGAAAACTGTGTCGTTTCCGACAGCTTTGAAAAATCTTCCGCTAGTCTTTTCCGTTATGTGTATATTTCCGGCTGCTGATTTTATTTTGAAAGATGCTTCTGCTGGCTGTGGTGTTTTCGCCAAGCCTGGGCGTATAAAATTTTTATTGGACCCTGTGTCTATCAGAAACTTAAGGATTGGTCCTTCCTTTGTTTTATATTCTAGGTAGGGTATACTGGAGAGGCACCCTCCAAAAAATTTAGTTCATGAACTTCGTCGAATAATTCGACATTTGGTTCGTAAATGTTTTCATAGGCTTCGTCACTGATCTCCAAATCTTGGTAAAATTGATCTGATGTTTCCAAATAAAACAATTTCGGTTGCTTTTGCATTTGATGGTTCCTTGTGCTTGTCTGTGCTTCCCGTTGTGGCTCCTGGGCTGGCCTGTTCATATAATTAACTTGACGTGTCTGAGTTGAAAGACCAATTTCCATCCGCTCGTCTGGTTTAGGTTGTATTGGTCTAGGTGGTGGGTAGTTGGTTCTCTCGTGCCCAATATTATATGCCGCATTTCTTTGTTGGTCAGAAAGAACCACTTTTTGATGGTTAGGCCGTATTGCATTTGGTCTTGTAGTAAATATCTCGTTGATTGGTGTTGCAATTTTGTTAGCTGGATTCCCGGTACGAATTGTTAAGCTTCTATAAGTAAAGTTCTGTAGCTCCAGACAGGTTGCGTATGCTTCTGGGAGCGTTGTAGGCCGTTGTATTAGCAAAAATTTCGAAATTTCTCCCTTTAAGCCTCGTATGAAAACGTTAAGGGCCCGATTTCTGTAGGAATCTACGAGCACTTTCACCGTTTCGTCCGAGTAAGTTTCCGTCTTTATTTTATTAATTATTAATGAAAACTGGTGATTGATTTTTGCATAATATTTGTCTACGCTGTCTCGCCCTTGCTCGAGAATACTGAGTTGGTGTTCTAGTGTGCGCAAGTCACGCTTATCCGCATAGTGTAGTGACAAGCATTCCTTAATTTCTTTCCAATTTTCATCGAAAATGTTGTAGGATATAAGAGCGGCGTCGGCGTTACCCCGAATTTTTCCTCTAATTGATTGTAGAACTGTTCTGTACAACGGTTTTTCTCGCACGAGCTCGTAATCTTTTAAGATAGTCTCCACTCTATGCACCCACGAGACGTATTGTACAGGATCACCTTCGAATGCTGGCAATTCCTTCACACAATCAGGTAATTTACTTATCTCTTTTAGTTCCTGTTCGTTTCTCGGTGATACCAGTGAATTATTGCCACTTGGTTGTGATTGAATGCGATCCCTGGCTTCCATTTGTGTCAACCTTTCATCAAGATTCCTCGTAAGATCGATTTGTGAGGTTACTGCACCTGCTAAACTTGCAATTTGTGCCGAAATTCGTTCAATACTTGCGGTAAGTTGATCCATTTTTTAAGTTAAATTATATTATTCAAAAAAGGTTTTTTAATTATAAATTAATTACAAATTTGAATCAAAAATTTCTACTAGTTGTTGTTTTTATTTTTTATTAATTTTATTATAATTTTGATTTATTTATTTTATGTTGCAGTTTATTCAAAAAAGGTTTTTAAATTATAGATTAATTACAATTTTGAATTAAAAATTTCTATTAGTTGTTGTTTTTATTTTTTATTAATTTTATTATAATTTTGATTTATAAATTTTATGTTGCAGTTTTAAAATTATAAATTAATTACAAATTTGAATCAAAAATTTCTATTAGTTGTTGTTTTTATTTTTTATCAATTTTATTATAATTTTGATTTATAAATTTTATGTTAGAGTTTTTAAATTATAAATTAATTACAATTTTGAATTAAAAATTTCTATTAGTTGTTGTTTTTATTTTTTATTAATTTTATTATAATTTTGATTTATAAATTTTATGTTGCAGTTTTTAAATTATAGATTAATTACAATTTTGAATTAAAAATTTCAATTTGTTGTTGTTTTTATTTTTTATTAATTTTATTATAATTTTGATTTATAAATTTTATGTTGCAGTTTTAAAATTATAAATTAATTACAAATTTGAATTAAAAATTTCTATTAGTTGTTGTTTTTATTTTTTATCAATTTTATTATAATTTTGATTTATAAATTTTATGTTAGAGTTTTTAAATTATAAATTATAGATTAATTTAATTTATAGAACAAATTTTTATTTAACAATTATTAAAAATTTATTAATGACTCACAGTTTTAATGACCGCAGGCTCCTTTTTGGGTCCAACTTTGATTGGTCGTTGGCTCCTACTCTGGTGCGATCACCTGATCTTGATTCTTGGAGAATTGTATATTAAAGGTTTCTTTTTTTTGTGTTCTTTTTTTTCCTTAGTTAAAATTTATATCACAAAATTTTAACAAGAATTCATTCAGAACTTCAAATACTCCAAAACTTATATTTTTTTGAGTTTTTAAATCGAAATAATTTTTATTTAATTATTATATTATAATTTAAATTTTTTCTTTTAAACAAAAAAAAAATGTTTTTATCACTATATAGTCACTTTTATAGTTCCTTTGAATACTCCAAAACTTAGATTTTTTGGTTATATTTTTTTTAATAGAAATGAATTTTAATTTTTTAACACAATTTAATTTTTTTCTTTTAAACAAATAAAAAAAATTTTATTTAATTGTTATATTATAATTTTAATTCTTTCTTTTAAACGAAAAGAAATGTTTTTATCACTATATAGTCACTTTTATAGTACCTTTAAATACTCCAAAACTTAGATTTTTTGGTTATATTTTTTTTAATAGAAATGAATTTTAATTTTTTAACACAATTTAATTTTTTTCTTTTAAACAAATAAAAAAAAATTTTATTTAATTGTTATATTATAATTTTAATTCTTTCTTTTAAACAAAAAAAAATGTTTTTGTCACTATATAGTCACTTTTATAGTACCTTTAAATACTCCAAAACTTATATTTTTTTCTTTTTTAATAGAAACAAATTTTATTTAATTATTAATTCACAATTTAATTTTTTTCTTTTAAACAAATAAAAAAATTTTATTTAATTATTAGATTATGATTTTTTGCTCGGGCGCCAGTTACTATTTTGTAATAATACACTATTTATTTTATTTCTAAATTTTATTACGTTTAACTTTACAAGATCAGAACTGAAGTGACCTTTTTAATTTTTAGCTTTCTTTCAAAACAAATTTTAAAATATTTACTGTTACAATTACATTTTTTTGATTGGTTAATTTTATGGTGTGATTTTATACAAAAACAATAATAATCTCATTATAATTAATTACAAACAAAATAGTAACTGGTGACCATTTACCATTTTTAGTTTTAGCATATTAACAAATATAATAAGAAATATAAAGTGCACCGAGTGTCTCGGTTGGCGATGAATATAAGTGACAATGGTGTTGATGTGTTAACTTACATATGAATTATATTTACTATTTTGCCTATTTCAAATTCATATTGAAAATTTTAAATTATACCTACGTTACTTAGAATGTGCAAAAATGTTAACTTCACAATGTCGCCTTATAGTTTCTATTCTATTAAGCTCAACAAAAAAATTACAATACATATAAATTCTAATAAGCGAACTATATGGAATATTATTTGACTTTTGTGCAAGTTTTTTTTCTGCACGTCCGTGGCTGACTTATATTGTACTTTATTTGTATTGTATTTCACATACCTATTGATTTTTGTGTTCAATATGTATTTCAGTATGCAGTAGAGGGTGTGTAGAGTGTTCGCAGTTGTGTTATGTGTAGACTGTTGAATAGAATGTATAGTTACACAAAATGTAAATATGAATTTGCATTTACAATTACATATTAAAGAGAAAATTAATATTTAAAAAGCAAAAGTTATATATAACATGATATTATTGTTTTTTAATAAAATATTTAAAAAGTAAAACAAGTAAAATAGTTTCTCTTTGACATTTTTTTATAATTAAATTATATTCAGTAATATGTAATTTTAAGAATTTTTTTTGGAATTTTTTTACCGCCCTACTTATCTGGCGCCCTGTGCAACTGCCCAAGTTGCACATATAGAAGGACCGGCCCTGAGTAGTACTTTGGGTTTTGCACCCATGATTAATTCCAACACAAACGAGGAAGATTATAGTTGCCCTCGTCAAATTTTAGATACTCGTACATATACCCATTATGTTGTTTCAAATACCACAAATCATAAATTAGTTCCCTTGTGCTACAACCAAAAATATAAAACACAACAACTAAACAAAAAAACAACAAAAAATCATATAATTCCATGTTGTTTACAAGATGTACTGCAAAATTTAAAATTTTTATAGGAAAATTTTAAAGTTATAAATGTTTGTTGTTCGAGAGCTACCCGAAGTTTTGGTCGGATCTTAACCAAAAAACATAGGGAACCTAGAAATTGTTCGAAAAATATTTCGTGAAAATTTCAAAGCTTTAGCTCTTTTGAGTTATCTGACTGACACACAGATGGACGGACAGACAGACATAGCTAGATCGATTCATTTTTCGATGCTGATCCGATGCGTACCCTTGACACTATATCTAGCTCATCTATCTCAATGCGTTTCAAACGGAGATGCAATTTTAATATACTCGATCCATATATCTATATTACCCAATTATATATGTATGCACGGGTATAAAAATCAGAAGAAAAGATAACCAGGGGAAAAAAACGTCATCCAAATTTACAATAAAGGAATTGCAAGAATCTTTCGTTTTTATTGGAGTGTGTTCAAGCTGTAGAAGATTACGTATTGTTTCTTAAAGGAAAATCGAAAAACGTACAGCCTTTCATCGCAGTAATTGGACCAAACATTTTTAAAATTACAGATATTTATGTATTTTTTGACGGAATCAAATCTCTATTAGAAAGTTTCATAAGAGCAGTAGATATTTGTTTTAAATTTTTTTTTTATTTAAATTGAAATACCCTACTGCTAGCTCAATTTTTTGAAATTTTATTCAAAATTATTTTTATAAGATAAAAACAAACAAACTTTTTCCAGGCGTACAAATTTTAATTCAAGAATTAAGGAATGAAAGTAATGATATAAGGGGTGTTCAAAATTAAGGTATCATTTTGATTTTGCTGCCATTTTTTTCTACCTGGAATTTTTATACGAGGTTTCTTTAGGTATATTCTAAATACATTCCGGTTAGTTAATATGGAACGTTAAACGAAGGAACAACGTGTTTTTGTTATTACAACCTTTTTTTAAAACGGTAAATGTTTTCAAGATGTAATTATGGAATTTCGAAAAAAATTTGGTAGAGAAAATGCTCCAACAAATCGTGCCATCAAGCTGATGGTTGATAAATTTTTTTTAAATTGGATTTTTTTTTGTGGGGTTTTGTGAAATCGAAAGTGTACAGCAATAATCCCATAACAATTCAAGAGCTTAAAAACAACATTATCGAGCAGATTTCAACCATTGAGAACAGTTTATTGAACAACGTGATTCAGAATTTTGGTAAAAGATTGGAAGCCTGCCGAAGTAGTAGGGAGTGCCACTTGATCGACATAATTTTTCATTATTAACCGGAACCTATTTGTAATAAATTAAAATAACAATATATTTATCATTTCAAAAAAAAAGTCAAAATTTCAAAAGTCATTTTTTTTCACTACTTAATTCTTCACAATGAAAAGTTGTATTTTTAGAAAAAAAGTTCTCCTCTTTTTGCATTAATAATTTATTTTATTTTATTCATAAATTTATATTATCGTGGTCATGGAGTTTCAGGGCTCTATCTATCAACTATATTTATCAAAACAAAAGATTAAAGAGATAATTGTAAAATAATATTCCCAATTTAATTTTGTTATATGAATTTAACCTACAATTTAATTTAGGATTAATATTATATTCTATTAGAGTTATAAAATTCTATATATATTTTAAATTGAAAAAAATTTGAATTAAATAAACAAAACAGTTATTTTTTTTGCATATTAAAAGTTTTAATATTAAAAATGTTATTATATAAAACAAAACAAAAAAATTTTTAATGTCATGATAAAAAATGCATTTTATTAAATTAAGCTTAAATTTGAATTCGAAGTTTTACAGCTTAATTCTTAAAGAATAATAATAACTTTTTAACTTTAACTTTCATTTAGTAGTATCAATTTCATTCTAATTTCGTACAATATAATGTCTTTGATATTGCATATCAAGATTTTTATTATTTAATTATTTAATTTTAACTTGTGGTCTTGTTATATGACAAAAATATATTTGATGATCTAATAATATATTTATAAAACAAAAATATAATAAAATGTTTATTTTTTATTTCAGCACTTAGTTAAAAAATCCAAATTTACAATAAAGGAATCGCAAGATTCTTTCAGTTAAGGGTTTCATCAAGATAATGATTTAGAAATCGAATCACATTTTGACAATATGGACAATATTCCCACAAAACAATTCGATGTCCAAAATCAAATTATTGCAGTGGATAAAATACTATCACCTAACTCATTACCAAAGAATGTTGAAATTTTAAACATGAACAATGAAAATATTGTAATCATGAACAACAGTGACAATTGAATGACAACAGTAATCATTTTACCAGACTTTTAATACCTTTCGATTATGGAGCTCTTATAAAATTTGAGTCCAATTTGAAAGAATGGCGAGAATCAATTGGGATTCCCTTATCACTACCAAATTATTTACAACAACCTGAATCTTACTAGCGAACAATTCTATGGTAGTCCTAGCTTATCTAGATCTTCATCATAGAATCGGAATCATCAGAAACAGGAAGTGACGTTTCTTTGTCTACAATACTTTACTTAGACAGTCAAAAAGGAGTTATTATAAAAGAAATATACCAACAAAACAAAAAATTTCAAGACCAACATAGAACTTTAGTTGTAAATATCACAGCCCATTCTTTATTGTCCACAATTTTTATTTGGACTTAGCATTGAACTATCGCATTGAAAAGAAAATAATGGAATTATTGCCAACACAACAATTGGTTTTTACAATTATCTTATTGCTGCGAATATAAATTAATTTAATTTTTTCCAAGAATTTTATAGAACTTGAAAGAGAGGAAAAATATATAACAAATACTGTAACCTAGAAATTTATTTAAAAAATATTCTTATCAAAAGTAATAACAAATGTAGGCAAAGAAACTGAAAAAACTGTACTAGGTTTGTAAATTAGAAGAAAAATCTACTTAGTAAATTTGTATTTTATAATAATTCAAATATAGGTTTTCTTTGTTATTGATTACAAAAATAATTCTTTTGGAAATTATATTATTTGAAATTTACTTTATTTATTAGAGCCGAGCAGTGTGTTAAGTCACTGCAATTTGATAATTTAACGAGACCTGAGACTCTGTAACGTATTGAACAACGTGATTCAGAATTTTGGTAAAAGATTGGAAGCCTGCCGAAGTAGTAGGGAGTGCCACTTGATCGACATAATTTTTCATTATTAACCGGAACCTATTTGTAATAAATTAAAATAAAAATATATTTAACATTTCAAAAAAAAAGTCAAAATTTCAAAAGTCATTTTTTTTCACTACTTAATTCTTCACAATGAAAAGTTGTATTTTTAGAAAAAAAGTTCTCCTCTTTTTGCATTAATAATTTATTTTATTTTATTCATAAATTTATATTATCGTGGTCATAGAGTTTCAGGGCTCTATCTATCAACTATATTTATCAAAACAAAAGATTAAAGTAAAATAATATTCCCAATTTAATTGTGTTATATGAATTTAACCTACAATTTAATTTAGGATTAATATTATATTCTATTAGAGTTATAAAATTCTATATATATTTTAAATAGAAAAAAATTTGAATTAAACAAACAAAACAGTTATTTTTTTTGCATATTAAAAGTTTTAATATGAAAAATGTTATTATATAAAACAAAACAAAGAAATTTTTAATGTCATGATAAAAAATGCATTTTATTAAATTAAGCTTAAATTTGAATTCGAAGTTTTACAGCTTAATTCTTAAAGAATAATAATAACTTTTTAACTTTAACTTTCATTTAGTAGTATCAATTTCATTTTAATTTCGTACAATATAATGTCTTTGATATTGCATATCAAAATTTTTATTATTTAATTATTTAATTTTAACTTGTTGTCTTGTTATATGACAAAAATATATTTGATGATCTAATAATATATTTATAAAACAAAAATATAATAAAATGTTTATATTTTATTTCAGCACTTAGTTAAAAAAATCGATTTTAAACGATTATATGGGAGGATGATATGATTAAGAGATGGACTTAGTAACAGTGTTTTAAAATAGGAAATGGAAATTGGGAATAAATAGTGTGTTGTTGAAAAAGACGATTAGGGGCTATATTTATCATGTAAGAAGAAAAATGGAGGGGGATGGGGCTAGATTTAATAATGTAATTCATTGGGGCAATGTATTACGTACGTTTAATTTCAAAAGTTCTGGTTATATTTAATTTATAGATTTATAGGATTCATATTTACTTTTTCTTAATTTACTGATACACTTGTGTTCTGTTTTGAATCCATTAAGTTCCTAACAAAGGGTATTAATTGGAGTCGTGGTTCAGGTGCCTCCCACACTCTTCAACAAGCATATCTTCGAAATTAATAACGATAGAAATTTCAAATTTGGAACACGAGTGTTCTTTCCTATTTGTTTTCTTATATAATCCTTTAATTTTTTTTAATAGCTAAGAAGGTAATTATTTTTGAATAAATATGTATTATATTTTATAAATTAAAAACTAAAATATTTCTTTAATATACTATTGATTTTCCTTTTTTTTTATTATATCATATACCTATTTTATTAAATTATTCCCATTGGTAGAAATTGTGTACTATACTTAAGTTCTGTTCAACGGTATTTGCTGCATGTATGTAAAATTTATTTTTATGTTCAAATAAATTATATGAAAAGTTCAAAGTTTGGCATTGTATTTTAAAAATACATATATTTAAATACATAAATACATATATGGCAAAAGCTTTTCTAATAGGTACATACATATACTAATAATTTAAATTGATTTTAATTTTTAAAATTTGAGTTATTAAAATTTTGTGTTAAAAACTAATCAAAGAATTAATGTTTATACCCGTATGACGATATAGTCAAATGGTATAATTTGCCATTAGGTTTGTGATGCAAAGAAGAAGAGGAGGTAGATATGGACTCAGTGTATGGATCGGATCAGAATCGAAAAATAAATCGATTTAGCTGTGTATGTCGGTCTGCACGATAACTCAAAAACTAAAGGAGCTATAGGATCTTGAAATTTTCACAAATTCGTTTTTTGCAGTAGCCGTCATTGCTACCTAAATCCAGCCATTTTGGTCCATGGGTTCGGGTAGCTGCCACACAACTTGGTTTTTTATATGAGTATTACTCTGTACCTATTACAGCTGCGTGTCTGAAATTTTGCCAAAAGTAGTTTAGTTTAATGGCCAAAGTTTTTGCAAAATTTGGTTGGTCTACTGCAGTGGGCTCGAGTAACTGCCATACAACTTCTTATTTTATATGAGCATTACCCTCCACCTAATGAAGCTGGATGTCTGAAATTTTGCTAAAAATAGTTTAGTGTAATGGCCAAAGTTTCTGAAAAATTTGGTTGGTCTGCTGTAGAGGGTTCGAGTAGCTGCCATACAACACCTTCTTTAATATGAAAATTACACTACATCTAATTAAGCTGGGTGTCTGAAATTTTGCCAAAAATAGTTTAGTTAATGGCAAAATTTGGTTGGTCCAGTGCAGAAGGTTAGAGTAGCTGCCATACAACTCCTTCTTTTATATGAGTATTCCACTAAACTTAATAAAGCTGTATGTTTTAAATTTTGCCAAAAGTAATTAACCGGATGTTATAATGTTTATGTTACGATCATACGGGTATCCCAGAGTTGACACAGTCTACTCTACTAAACTCTCTTGTTTTAGTTTGCATTAAAAACATCAAATTGTATAAACTTTTATATACTCGTATATATTATCTCCTCCGTAGCCTAGGTGGTTAGAGCGCAACCTTGCAATCTAAACACTGTGGCAGTCCCGGGTTCGAATCCTGGTGGGAGATACCATATCCAGTAAAATTAATAATTATAATAAATTAATATATAATAAATTATAATATAATAATTCTATACCTAAAAATATAATAATAAATAATTAGTAACAAATAATATAAAAATATACCTATAATCGTGTTTCCAGCTATACTCTATAATCTAATAATTAATACTGAATAAACAATAACCTATACGTAATTGAACGACAATGTAATTGCAACTGTCATATGCAATTACAATGGCAGTACGCACCTAACAACATGACACGGTTTCTCTACTTGACCGATAGATGACACTAGGGAAGAAATTAAGAAGCGACATCTTGTAGATAGATTACAGTAGACCAATCATTTACTTAATTGAAAAAGGAAAAAACGATTCGAAACACAAGGCAGAGCCTCGGATAAGAAAACAAAAAAAGCAGATGGAGATGCCTAGTAGATATCCTATGCTCCCAAGAGGAGTAATAAGGACAAAAAAAAAAAAAAAAAAATATATTATCACAAATTAATATTTCTTCCGAATAACTTTGAGCTTAATGAAAATTAGTGACTCAGATAACAGTAACATTATGTTTGTAATACTTTTTCTTTTTTTATTTTATTGTTTTTTTATTTGATTTAATTTCCGATAATTTTACAAATTATGTATAAGAAATTCTTTAATTATGACAGAAATGCTCAAAATTCCTTATCATAAATGATGAGAACTAACCAATTCTATTCCCAAAATTTCAGTCTGAAATTTATCTTTTCAATACCTGTAACCTGAATCACGTCATATTTCAAGGAAAAATAAATAGGATTCCTGTAAATACAGGAATGATTTAATAAAATAAAATAAATTTAATAATTAATTAAATCAACCTAGAATTTTTCAAATTAAAAGAATTAAAATATTAAAAACTGTGTATAACATTAAAAAAAATGGTAAGTAAATTAAGAGAATAAATTTAAATCTATATTTTGTTTTTTTTTTTTTTTTGTCTTGGGGTAAGGATGGTGGAAATCGTCGAAAGATACTGAGCGCAACTTATGTGTGACTTTAACATACTAAAAACACCCTCCCTGTTTTAAAATATTAAAACTAGTCTTAGAGACTAACCATTAATTTTGCGCTAACTTTTTATGATCTACTGGAATTACAGATCTCCGTTAAGGTGATCTGAATTTATCGCTAGTTGGAGGGGCCTAGTTCTTTTAAGCCTTCTATTGACATTTGAAAATAGAAGTTTTGACGCTTCTATGTTTATGTTACCTTCTAAGTGGGTCTTATGTTTTATGGCATATTTTTTTATTTCATCGCTAACAATAGGAAGTCCTAGATCCCTATGTAAGTCGGAATTTCGTACGTACCAGGGAGCACTCACTATGTTACGTAGCACTTTGCTTTGAAATGTTTGAATTCTCTGAATATGTGTTCGTTTGGCACACCCCCAAAGTTGTACGCCGTACAACCAGATAGGTTTAATTATTTGGTTATATAACAAAATTTTGTACTCTATTGGCAATTTAGATTTTCGACCTAGGAGCCAATACATTTCTCTATATTTTTGTTCTAATTCTATTCTTTTCTTTTTGACATGTTCTTTCCATTTTAGCTTGACATCTAATGTCATTCCTAGGTATTTTGCCTTGTTTTCATGAGGAATATCTACCCCATTTAATTGTACGACTGGGGGATGTTGAATAGGTTTATTTGTAAAGTTTACTTGCACTGATTTCAGTTCATTTAGTTTAATTTTCCATCTTTTGGTCCAAAGATATAATTTATCACTTGCTTTTTGTAGTTTATTTGTAGCCTCGCCGACATTTAATCCTACTGCCATTAATGCAGTATCGTCAGCAAAAGTCGCTACAGTTATTTCTTGAAATTGGGGCAAGTCACTAGTATACAGCAAGTATAATATTGGACCCAAGATACTTCCTTGAGGCACACCCGCTTTAATTTCTCTCAGTGTAGAGTACTCTTCATCCTGTTTAATTCTAAACATTCTATCAGTTAAGTATGATGAGAATATATCTACATATTTTTAGGTAATAGTTGCTGCAACTTATAAAGTAAGCCTTCGTGCCAAACTTTATCAAATGCTTGTGCTACGTCTAGAAATATTGTAGAGCATATTTGTTTTTCTTCTAGAGCTTTCTCAATTATATCAGTAATTCTATGTACTTGGTCAACAGTAGAGTGTTTTTCTCTAAAACCAAATTGATAGTTTGGAATTAGTTCTCTATTTTCTTGTATAGGTTTCAACCTTTTTAATAACAGTTTCTCAAAGAGTTTTGACATAATTGGTAACAGAGAGATAGGTCTATAAGACTTTGTTTCGTTTGGAGGCTTTCCTGGCTTAAGTATGATAATTGTTTCTGCCACCTTCCAAACGTTAGGTACATAATTTAACCTTAACATAGCATTCATTATATATGTTAACATTGTTATCCCTTTTTTCGGGAGTTGTTTTAGAATGCCTGCAGTAATTAGATCGAAACCTGGTGCTTTTTTTGACTTCAGAGCTTTAATTTCTTCAACCATTTCTATATGAGTAATTAGTTCAATGGCATTTTCTTCTCTTCTGAAATCATTTTCAATGTAGAGGGCTGACTCTATTTCATTGGGCCGAAAAATTTCTTCCAGGTGATCTGCGAATGTTTCGGCTTTTTCTTTATTATTTTTTGCCCATTTACCATCCATTTTCCGAATTGGTGGGACTGGCACTACAGGTTTTTTCAGACTCTTTGTTGCTTTCCACAAAGAGTAATTTCTTTCTTTTTTAGCTGATAAATTCTCAACATATTTTCATATGATTTGTTTTTTATTTCAAGAATTCTTCTTTTAAGATTCTGCGTTATTCTATTCAACACAGTTTTATCAGCTGGGTCACGTGTTTCATGCCATCTTCGTCTAGCTCTTCTCTTTAGTTTAATCGCATTTAATATACCTCTAGGATAATTAGGTCCTGCTGTCATGTATTTACATTCTTTTGTATTATTCCATGCAGCATTTTGGACAATTTTATTAAGATTTTCAATTGCTAAATCTATTTCATCTTTAGTTGTTATTTTAACCCTTAAATTTATATTATTTTCTATCTCTTGTTTAAAGTTGAACCAATTTGTTGATTTATTAACAAGTGTAGGCTTATTTTGTTTCTTAACAATTTTTTCATGCAGGTTTAGTACGACAGCCGAATGGTCTGAGTCTAAATCCTCATTATTTTCTAGGCTAATAAAATTTGGAGATATTTTTTTTGTTATGAAAAAATCCAGTAGATCAGGAGTTTTATTTGTATCAGTAGGCCAATAAGTTGGTTCGCCTGTAGAATGAAAATAGCAACCCAACTCTCTAATAGCTTTCCTTAGCTCTCTTCCTCTTGTTGAGGTAAGTCTTGAAGCCCAATCGATATGTTTGGCATTGTAGTCACCTCCTAGGATGAACCTATCCCCAAGTCAGTTCAAGAGGTCTTTAAGGATCATATTCTTTAAATTGTAATTAGGAGGGCAATATAAAGCCCCAATGTTTAAGTCCTGTTTAAGGGACTTAACACGTATTACTGAAAGTTGAAATTCATCAGTTTCTATTTTAAACTCTTCGTGATGCAGTAAAGAGTTTTTCACCAAAATTGCACTACCTCCTCGCGGTTTATTACTAGGGTGTGTCGCATTATAACATGTGAAACCTATTATTTTTAGTTTTGACTGTCTTGTCATATGAGTTTCTGATAGGAGACACACATCAATGTTTTTAGTTTTTAGAAATAGCTCTAATGCTAGTTTTTTATTTAGTACGCCGTTTACATGTAGCAATACTAATTTTATTTTGGGCCATTATTTAGAAATTTTTTCGGAGTACCACTATAGCTTTTGCTAGAATTGTTTTCTTAATTAGTTATTCTTTTAGAGATATCATTCATTGAATTTAACAAATTTTGCATCATCTGCATTAAAATGTTATTATTATCAGCTTTAGTGTTAGGTTTATGAATGCTATTTGTACTATGAGTTATATTCCTAACGTTAGTGCGTTTTATTATTTCTTCAGCTGATTTTTCTAATGCTACATTGTTCTTTTTTGTTGCACTAATAGGTTCTTTTGCTCTATTTTGTGATACTTGGGCATACGATAAACCGTCGATGACCCTGCTAGGATTTAAGCTTCTAGATTTAGGGATAGATGAATTCGACGCACCTTCTTTGGTATGTTTTGGATTACTTTTCTTTTTTCTCTTTTGTAATTCTTTTGCAACTACGCACCCTTTATAGTTTGCAGGGTGTGCCTCAAGGCAGTTAACACACTTCGGCGTAACCTTTTTGTCTTTGTCACAATTCGTTGATAGATGTGACCCTGCACATTTTACACATTTAGCTAGACGCTGGCAAAATTTTTGTGTGTGACCATATCTTTGACATTTTTTACACTGAGGAATCAGATTTGTTTTTTTCAGAGCTTCAATTTTCACTCTCATATGCTGAATAAACTCTATTTTATAAATCTTATCAATGTCCTCAGTATTTTCAAATGTTAACATAAAAAGAGGTAGTTTAACTATAGTTTCTTCCTCATTCTTTTTAATTTTTTTTTTTTGTTAACAACTTCAATGATTTTAAAACCCTTACATTTAAGCTCTTGCTTTATATCTTCAGGATCGCATGAAGGATGCAAGTTCCTAGCCATAACTTTAATTGGCCTGGTCAACTTGTTTTCATAAGTATGCCATTCTAAATTAGCTTCATTTATAATCTTTGTTAGTTCTCTGTATTCCCCTTCTTTTTCGACATTAATCTTCAGTTGATGGTTATTCATCATATTTATTTTATAGTTAATTTGTACATCTTTCAGTATTTTATTAACTTTGGGGTATTCTACAACATTACTTAAGATAACCGGAGGAGGTTTGTTTTTCCTTGTAATGATGGGTTTATCAATTGAAATTTTTGGTTTAATCACCTTTAATTTTTCTACACTATTTTCTTTGTGTATTTCTGGTGAGTGCTCCGCTTTTCTTTTTTTCCCTGTACGTTTTACAATCCACTCGGTTTCCCG
Source organism: Dolichopus griseipennis (assembly GCA_963082915.1). Taxonomy (NCBI): domain Eukaryota; kingdom Metazoa; phylum Arthropoda; class Insecta; order Diptera; family Dolichopodidae; genus Dolichopus; species Dolichopus griseipennis. The sequence goes on from OY720443.1 coordinate 118,000,572, forward strand.
AGTTAGTTCTTCTTCATCTGTACAGTATTCTACTGCACTTTTAGTTAATTGCTTTTTCTTTAGCATTTTATTTTCTTCGGTTAGAGTGTGAATCTGACTCATTAAGTCGCTACACATCTTCTCTGGTTCACTTATTCTTAAATGAAACTGTTTCTCTATTGTATTACCCACGCCTAGGGGTTTATTCTGACCGTCATCGTTAGACATATATTTTATTAATTTCGAACCAGTAATATTTCTAGTGACATTAGCCTGGATTCCCACTTTGTCACTGGTTTTATTTTCAACTACAGGTGGTGATCTTCCCACTAAACCGCCCTTTTTAAAAGGGTCGGTTGCGTTGAACGTAGATACATTTTTAACCACTGGCGACTTAACTAATCCCTTTGTGGAATTAGCCAAGCCCTCGCCGGCAGGCGTTCTCTGCCGACATTTTGGTATCTAATATATAAAGACGAAAATTTGTTTGTTTATTTGTTCAGGATTCACGTGAAAACTACTGGTCCCATTGTCACAAAATTTTAGAGGAATAATTCTGGGATCACGGAGGGTGACATAAGCTATGTCACATTTTTATAAGTCAGGATGTTTGATGTCCAGTTGAAACGGTTTCACCGATTGACTTGAAATTTTGAAAAATGTTACTCTTAGCAACCGAAATTAGTTGTATAAAGTTGGTTGGAATTAATTAACAAATTTCGACCCGGTGGGCTTCCAAAAAATTTTGTTTTTCCGATTTGTGTCCAATTTTACAGGGTGCTTTTGCAATCGAAAAGAGAGACTTACACAAATTTTTGTTGAGTTCGGTTAACCCGTTGGGCAGTTTGACCGGTTGATATGAAATTTTGCACAAATGTTCCTTTTATCTAACGAAATTAGTTAAATAATAAGTGATGAAAAAAACTAAGGGCTTTTAAAAATCACATTTTCAAACTTATATAGAGTTTCTTACTGAGTATTTTATAAAATTAAAAATAAATAAATAAAATAATCATTTTTTTTTATAAAAATATATATAAAGTTCCCAAATTTTTGCTTATCTGCCCACCCCCCTTCTGTCATCATCTTTCCAGTTTTTTAGGTTTCAGGAAATCAATTGTGAACTCCACCAAAATTTGTAGTTTTACCTAGAAATTTATTATCTAAAAAAATTGGTTAAAACTAAGAGACAATTTTTTCAATTTAAAAGAAATCCTTTCAAATTTAAGAAAAACCTGTAACATATGTTGAAATATAATGCTATAGGTTCAAATTTTGTATATTTGTAAAAAAAAGCCCTTATAGCTTCTAAACAGTGACAAAAAAATTTTTTTAAATGACTCCTACTAATTTCTGCAAGTCTAACTTCTCCCAAAATTTCAAGACCCTAGCTTGAACCGTTTAGAAGAAATGTGTGGCAAAATATTTTGCAAAAATCGAGTTTTGCATAATGGTAAATTTTAGTACCTTGTAACAAACCTAAACATTTGTCTTTTAAAAATTTATAAAGTTTATAAAATCAGCTATCTTCAGCCGTTGTCAAATTGAAAATACACCTCACAGAACTTTTGTTATAACAATTTAAATATAGGGCTTTTCCAACTTTGAGGGGCTGTAGCTCCAGAAAACAACTCTTCCACGAAATTATTTATTTTGCAATAGCTACCGCGGTTAAAATATCTATACTCGCTTTCAAAATTAATTTTTTTTTATATTCCTCTAAGCGGTAAAATTTCTGTCGGCACTTAGCCCGAGAGAAATTTTAAAAATTTTTTTAATTTAAATATATCTCCAATAGATGTCACATAAAAAAAAATTCTTCAGCTTTTTATAGGTGCGTTTTACCAAAAATTATACATATATAGATAAAGCAAGTAGAACAAAAAATGTCAATAAAAATTCTCGTAATTTTTTCTTAAAACCATTGCCCCATATGCTATCTCTTTCTCACTAATTCTTTCTTCCACTATTCATAGAGTTTGCCTTTATAGTTTTTCTGGGTATCACAAAATATGTGGAATATGTATCAAATATAAAAATAATACGATTATTAAACTTTAATGACAAAATACAAGTTTATATAGAAAAATTTTAAAAATAAACTCTGTTTTCTTTTATTTTTTATTACTTTTTTCAAATAAAACTTATTTACTAGTTAAAAGCCAACTATATCAAACCATTTAACCAAGTATCAAACTATTAATATCTCTGTACAATATTTGAGTTAATTTTTTTGTTTTTAATGAAGATGTGTATGTAAATTAATACAATATTGATTAGTCATTCGAGTACAAACACTAAAGAAGTCTGCAAGTAGTACACGAAATCAGAAATTAAAACGAAATACGCGTATCTGTTAAGTTAAGCTAATTTGATTAAATTAAAGGAAACTATTCGATTTTTTAAAAATAAAAATTTAAAATATTTTACCAAAACGCTGTAAATCATAAAATAAAATTAAAAATATATTAGTGGTTTTAAGAATCTTAACAAATAATTTTTGTTGTTGTATTAATATTTTATATTTTAAATTATATATTTACATAATATATATATAAGTTATATTATAATATGAATTATAATAAAATTATAATATATTAAAAGTTATATTTTAAATATTTTATATATTCAAAAAATAAATTCCAAATCTTACATAACTTTTAGAAAAACTAATTCTTTACTTAGCGGTTAGACTTCAATGTTTGGTACATGTTTCGTCAATGTTTCATACCCTTTGCAAAACCTAAAACATGTAATAGGTTAGAATCGAACGAAATTTCCAAAACTTAAAAAATTGAAAGGTCTTCAATTTTTTAAGTTCGGTTCTGTCATCTCAAACATGTTACTGTCAAAATCTCAAAACATTTTACTGTCAAATCTCAAATTTCCCAATGTCATTAAATTAAATTGGGAATAGTTTGTATTTTGATCTGACGTTTATGTTTTGTTTTCTTTTGGCGCTTTCAATATTTTGAATGTGCTATTTAATATTTGATTGGTGCTACAGATTGGTTCATTTAAAATTAAATTCAAAATTAGAAAACGAAATAAAAGGGAAACAAAATAAGTAAGTATAAAATAATAATTTTAAAGTTTGTTTTTCAGGTTTCAATTAAGAATATGGATAAAAAAATCACAAAGAAAATAATGGGAAGCGATTTGATTCTTTTTATACAGGAGTATAAAAAGAGGGAATGCCTATGGAACGTAAAAGATCCCTCATATAAAAATATCATAGAAAAACAAAAGCATTACGGTGAGATTGCTAAAATTTTTGACTTGGATGAGGCCCAAGTCAGAAAAAAAATCAATCAAATCCGTACCAATTTTTGGAACGAGGAAAAAAAGGTAGGTATTTGCTAATTAAAAATAAAATTGAAAGTACATAATTTTTTATTTTAGCTACAAGATTCAAAACGAAGCGGTGCCGGAGTTGACGAACTATATACTCCGAAAACTTACTGGCACAGCCAGTTAGAATTCATCAAAGATGTGAGCACTCCAAGGCCCACAAAGTCAAGTGTAAGTGTTTTTCCTTTTAATATATTCTACAATTATAGTATGTTCTTAATTTTCTCAACTTTTTATAGTATTTTTGTGTCTTAATATATTTTACAGTTTCAGTATGTAAATTGTTTTTAAACTTTTACTAGTTTTGTTATCTTGATCTCTTTTAAAAAGATTTTGCCTTTTAATTATCTAATTTAATTTGAATAATTTTAGTTACTTAGGGTATTCAGGACATCAATTAAGGACATAATATTCTGCTCTATAAACCAAATTTGTTAATACAATTAATGATGTGCTGACTCTATTTATTTGATTATCTTAAATAATAATAGAAAATGATTATATAAATTAAAACATTACATATAAGTTAAATTAATAAATTATTTTTTTAAAGATTAAAATTTTACTTAAAAGTTATATTATAAAAATTATTTAGGATCAAAAAATTACATACATATAAGTTAAATTAAAAATTATTTATTTAAAGATTAAAGTTTTACTTAAAAGTTATATTATAAATTATTTATTTAAAGATTAAAGTTTTACTTAAAAGTTATATTATAAAAATTATTTAGGATCAAAAAATTACATACATATAAGTTAAATAAAAAATTATTTATTTAAAGATTAAAGTTTTACTTAAAAGTTATATTATAAATTATTTATTTAAAGATTAAAGTTTTACTTAAAAGTTATATTATAAATTATTTATTTAAAGATTAAAGTTTTACTTAAAAGTTATATTATAAAAATTATTTAGGATCAAAAAATTACATACATATAAGTTAAATTAAAAATTATTTATTTAAAGATTAAAGTTTTACTTAAAAGTTATATTATAAATTATTTATTTAAAGATTAAAGTTTTACTTAAAAGTTATATTATAAAAATTATTTAGGATCAAAAAATTACATACATATAAGTTAAATTAAAAATTATTTATTTAAAGATTAAAGTTTTACTTAAAAGTTATATTATAAATTATTTATTTAAAGATTAAAGTTTTACTTAAAAGTTATATTATAAATTATTTATTTAAAGATTAAAGTTTTACTTAAAAGTTATATTATAAAAATTATTTAGGATCAAAAAATTACATACATATAAGTTAAATTAAAAATTATTTATTTAAAGATTAAAGTTTTACTTAAAAGTTATATTATAAATTATTTATTTAAAGATTAAAGTTTTACTTAAAAGTTATATTATAAAAATTATTTAGGATCAAAAAATTACATACATATAAGTTAAATTAAAAATTATTTATTTAAAGATTAAAGTTTTACTTAAAAGTTATATTATAAATTATTTATTTAAAGATTAAAGTTTTACTTAAAAGTTATATTATAAAAATTATTTAGGATCAAAAAATTACATACATATAAGTTAAATTAATAAATTATTTATTTAAAGATTAAAGTTTTACTTAAAAGTTATATTATAAAAATTATTTAGGATCAAAAAATTACTTACATATAAGTTAAATTAATAAATTATTTATTTAAAGATTAAAATTTTACTTAAATATAACATTAAAAAACTAATTTTAGTTACGTTACGGTTTATCGAATAAAGTTCTTAGACGAGAAAGTTTGAAATAATAAATTAAAGAATTTTCCACTGGAAATTTACCGCACCTTCATTCATAAAATAATTCGCGAATTCATCCCGAATGTCCAGTGACCTTTGTGAGCTGTGATTACTACCTTGAAAATTTATATTTGGTAAAGTACAATCAATATCAGAAAAAATTTTATGTGCATTCAAAAAGTTATGTAAAACACAACAGGCCAAAACTAAATTTTCCGTTGTTTCTACTTTTAAATCTATTGGCCTTTTGAAAATTCTAAATCTAGATACTAATCGGCCAAATGCACGTTCTACTATATTTCGACAGTGGGATAGCCGATAATTAAAAATTTTTTCTTTTGGTCCCAAAATCCGAAGCGAAACAAATAATACGGATGACACAGCGAATCGATTAGACAAAACATTGGGCATGGTGCAAAATTTTTTTCGCGATGATAAAGCTGACGACATTAGTGATATTTGCCAAAGTATCGAATCTCAGTTACGCTGTTTGCCTTCGTTGGATAGGTACGAAGTGATATTTGAATTCAATTCCATCTTGCTTAAGAGAAGAATTGAATTAGAAAAAAAAAAAATTGCAAATAATATTGAATTATAAAATTATTTTCAATTAATTTATGTTTAGTTAATATTTTTGCTATTTATTTTGTTATTGTTTTAAATATTTTTATAAAGTTATTTTGAATTAATATTGAATTATAAAATTATTTTCAATTAATTTATGTTTAGTTAATATTTTTGCTATTTATTTTGTTATTGTTTTAAATATTTTTATAAAGTTATTTTGAATTAATATTGAATTATAAAATTATTTTGAATTAATTTATGTTTAGTTAATATTTTTGCTATTTATTTTGTTATTGTTTTAAATATTTTTATAAAGTTATTTTGAATTAATATTGAATTATAAAATTATTTTCAATTAATTTATGTTTAGTTAATATTTTTGCTATTTATTTTGTTATTGTTTTAAATATTTTTATAAAGTTATTTTGAATTAATATTGAATTATAAAATTATTTTCAATTAATTTATGTTTAGTTAATATTTTTGCTATTTATTTTGTTATTGTTTTAAATATTTTTATAAAGTTATTTTGAATTAATATTGAATTATAAAATTATTTTGAATTAATTTATGTTTAGTTAATATTTTTGCTATTTATTTTGTTATTGTTTTAAATATTTTTATAAAGTTATTTTGAATTAATATTGAATTTAAAAATTATTTTGAATTAATTTATGTTTAGTTAATATTTTTGCTATTTATTTTGTTATTGCTTTAAATATTTTTATAAAGTTATTTTAAATAAATATTGAATTTAAAAATTATTTTGAATTAATTTATTATTAGTTAATATTTTGTCTTTTTATTTTATTTTTATTATATTTGTAAAAAGTTAATTGAATTGAATTTCATAAAGCTGGAAAATTATTTTTTAAATATGTAAAAACATTTAATATGGATGAAAATGTTGGTATTCAGATCACCACGAAAGTTATCACAATTTTATGTGGAAAAATTATTTAAACATGTTCATATTGTATGGAGATGCTACTATGGAGTTACGCGAAGACTTTGAAATATTTCAAACAAACTAAACTAATAGTACAAACTAATAAATATTTAGTTAATATTTTAAATCTTACCTTTAAATATTCAGTCTTTAGGTTGTTATAAATAGCTTCTACAACTTCGGGGATGAAAATTGAAATGGTTGACCTCGATATCCTGGTCAAAAATTCCAAGCTTTTTTGGGAGCAACCACTCGCGATATACCTTAAGGTAGTCGCAAGTCTCACCTTACTTGAAATTGTTTCCCTCATTTTCATATTTTTTTTTTCAATACTTCTCTGTATCTATAATAATAATTAAATTTATATAATATATTAAAACAAATTAAAGACAAAAAAAAATTATAATATACATTATATATTTATGTACATATAGGTATACCTTGGAGTGTAGAATTTCAAAAATATTTATATCAAGACGGCAAAAATTTTTAAAATTGTCACCGCCATCACTTAACAAGTGTGAGATAAGCTTCGTCTCCAAATCAAAATACGGCCTTTGCTGGAGGGATGGCTTCACCCATATTTTCCTATTCCTTTTCATCTTCCTGACCACTTGTGTTTGTTCTGATTTGTCCATTTCCTCTTTTACGAGGCAAAGTAGAATGCTAGCTAAACCAAGACGAACTTTTTTATTTCTTCTATTCATTATATTAATTTATACTTATCTTTAAATTTAATAATCCTTTATTATTCCAATTTATATTTAATCCAATCCAATAGTATATTTAATCAAATCCAATTTAAATTTATATTTAATGATTGTCTTTTAAAATTGAAGTTCAACAATCTATTGTATGTTTACAACTGACAAATTTTTAACCGCCAAATTATATTACTACTTTAGTTCAAATAGCCTACTTACAATTTTATAAACTATTTTATTATTTTAATTTAATTTTTAAACGCTTCAACTTTTTATAATTTATTTTATGAACGGATCTATATAAAATTTGACAGATGCATCAACTTTTTAAGATGCATAACTTTTTCTATATAAAATTTGACAGATGCATCAACTTTTTTTCATAATTTTCTGTCTAACCACTCAAACATAATACAAACTTTTGCAAAACTTAAATTATGTATTGCAAAAGTTTTTGTGATACATAAAACATAGAAGTCTAACAGCGGCCTTAAAGTTTTAATATGTAAGTTTTTAAAATCTTATATGTTGAAAAATCAGGGTAAATTACATTAGTCTTTCAATGTGGTTACACCAGAAACTATATAAGCTTTAATATACAATATGATCAATAGACGTATTGATCAAGTCAAATGTGTTGAAATGTATTTTTGTGTTTATTTTCATATGTGTTTATATTTTAATATGATTTTATGTTAAAAAAAAACTCTAAAAGATGGTGTAGGTAATTTTTTCATAGATTATTTTCAATGGCTAAGATTTTATATTTTAACCCTTGGCTGCTTGCCGTTTCATTGTGAAATTACCTATTAAATTGCGGTTACTAGTTTCAAAGGGGTTAAAAAGTTAAAGCCAAAAAGTTATAAAAGAAAAATTTTAATTTGTCGTTATATTTTCATAAATTTTAAGTAATAAATTATTAATTTCCCAACAAATTTTTAGTAGATTAGGTTACAGAGACATAAAACTAAAATTTTACTCTAATTTATCTTTTTATTTATTTAAAATTTTTAAAAATTTCAAATTTATCTGTTTTTTCCACAACCTTCAATTTGTCACCAGAGCATTGAATCTTGAAGTAGAACAGGTGGATCAGCTTTTGTTAAATAATGAAAAATATTAAATAATTTATTTTTGTTTATTTTATTACATATTTAATTTTTTTATGTTTTACAAGAATTATAGTTTTACGTTTGTTTTGTTTTTATAGTTTTATGTTATACATAGTTTGAACATAGACTCTTAGTTTTAAGAACCTACATAGTAGCTACATGTTTATAATTTTTTTAATTTCGTTTTTTTAAAGGGTTCTTTATGCCGAATTGAACGTTACTCATTTTATTTATTATAAAACTTCAATTCGGTTTTTCCCTTTTCTAAAAATATAAAATGAAAATTGAATTTTAATTATTGATTGTGTTTTTATTTTTTAATTAAACCAAATTTTTCATATATTATTTTACTTTTCCCGTCTCATCTATTTAATTTTATTTTTCAACAAGTATTCAATTTTATATATGATGTACGGAATTTTAATTGTACACACTAAATATCCAATATTCATTTTGTTAAAATTCCTAAATTTAGTCTATTCTTAAAATTCATTTGATAGCAAAAAACAAATTCGTTTGTCTGCTCTTCGCTATCATGTTATATTATTTCAATACCTAAAGAGGTAAAATAAATATTTTAAAAAGAAAAATTTGATTGAATATTAGAAAACAAAAAATATATACATGCATACATATTGTATTGTATTATTTATATTTGATTAAGTTAAGCTATAGTTAAATATATATTTACATTCGTATTTGGTATTATCAGTATTATATACAGTGCTGTCACTTCGTTGTTGAGAGAGAGTAGTAAAATTTAAGATAAAATGTAGTATATTAGGTGCAAATGTAGTAGATTTTTTTTTCATGAATTAGTGAACAAATTTTAGGGATTATAAAGAAAAAATTAGACGAAATTATAAATTTTTGAACTTTTATATTATTTTTCTTTTCTTACAAAGATTAAAATTTAAAAAAAACCAAAAATAACATAAATGAAAATAAGAATTTGAATTCACAAAAGAATAAATTAATAAAAACTTAATAAAATTTCAACAATTTAATTATTAATTAACAAAACACAAAAGTAAATAAAAATATTAAATCACAAGTAAAACTATATAGGTATTATTCTTTTTGATTATTATAAAATCACATAAAGTAGTTGTAAATTATTTTCGTATATACTTTCCATCTACAAATTTAAATTTTTGTGCAAAATTTAACAATCCTTCAGAATGTGAAGGTTCCCAGCAAGGCTGTTCAGGCTTTAATAGCTCTCTTGCATACATTAAGTTTTCAATCGTTTTTGTGTTAAGGCTGTTTCTTAGTTTAGTTTTAATTAGGTTAAGTCTAGAAAATTGCCTTTCCGCAGGTGGTGTACTATGTGGCAGAGAACATAGTACTAGCATATACTTCTGAAGATTTGTAAATAGTAGTAGATATTTATTACTACGTAGTAGATGTTTAAAATGAATAAAAAGTAGTAGATCTGCTACATTTGTAGTAAAGTGACAGCCCTGATATTTAAACACACAAACACATTAAAAAATAAAATGAATTTACCATCTCTATAATTTTTTTTTACTTTTTTTTTTTTTTTTTTTTTAAGAAAATAATAATAATATAAAACAATGTGTAGGATGAGAAAGGTATATGTTTTTTCTAATGTTAATATCGTTTTTACTCTTTCATGGGGCATTGGATTTCACAAAATATAGTGAGATTTTTTGTTCTACTTGCTTTATCTATATATGTATAATTTTTGGTTTTATATTAGAGCAATTTACAGCTGATGCTCGGTGATTTTGTAGGAAAGGGGTATGAAATGAAAGAAACTACTACACTACTTGATGCACAGGGAGAGATTTTTTGAAATAAAAATTTAGCTGATTCACTTGATGCCTATAACGGCCTCCACAAATACAAATTCAAAATACTATATCAACAGAAATGGTGTCAAACGAAGGACTCAATCAATTATTCAATCTCTTATCATTTTACTTTTAAAAATTGAAGAGAAAATTATGTATGCTTTGTTAGGTAAGCGGAAGATTTTTTTTATGTACATAAAAACATTTATTTAGCTAAAGCAAGAGATTGTGATTTAGATTTTGAACACTGTGGTAAATTGGATATTTTAATTGATCAAATAGATTTAATTAATAAAGTTAAACCAAGATGTGATTCAAAAACTATTATAATGTCATTTTTAATTTTTGCACGTTCTGCTGCAACTTATGATAAGTTAAGAAAATTTTTAGTTTTGCCATGCAGAAGTTATTTTCGAAAGATATGGTGACATCGTAAATGTCGTAAAAAAAACTTCAAATGTGAAAATAACACAATATAAAATTTCTGAACACATTGAAACAATGTATTTTTTTTACAATTCCGATTGCGTCAAAATGAAATATCAAAAAATGAAATGTTTGCAACAGAAACAATCTTTGAAAAGTATAAATTAATATTTACTTACTTTTCTTCCATGGTTTTTTTTTTAAATTAGGGACTTCACCATCACAAAAATAAAATTCAACTGACCAAAATTCAAATTAAAACTTCAAAATTCAAATAACTTAATTTTTTTATTTGTGTTTAAAAAAAATTTTGGATACCCAATTTAACAACACGCGTCGTGAAAATGGGTCGCGATGACAATGTAAAATAAAGTTACGATCATGAGATGTAAAATTTTTAAAGTTAAAATTAAGGACCATGCGACATTGTATTCACGACGTTGGAAACACTTTTACGATGTCAGGGATACTCTGTTTTTAAGTTTAATATATGTAAACGAAATCGAACTTTTTGATTTTTAGATTTTGTTAGAAAAAAAGAAAACTACATTTTGACACTGAAATCTATTTTTAAAGAACAACAAATTTAAAGTAGATAAAAAATAAAGACTTACGAAAAAATCTTGAGATGGAAAATATTATGTTACTTAAATTCAAGGATATTTTCAATCGGATTCTCTATCAGCTTTATTTTTATTATTAATAACATTAGAAATGTGCATTAAAATTTTTATGGAATAACAACTTTACAAAATTTAAGAGTTTTAAAAATATTGTTATAAGACTTTAGAAAAATCATTAGGTATCGTGCCAAACGGCTTTTCCACTATTTGAAGAGAGCAAAAAAATTAGTCTTATTATTTAAGTGGGGTTTTGGAATAAAAGTTAACTTGCGCTAATACCGAAAATTCGAAAATTTCATTGAATTTTTATGCAAAATGTCTTCAAAATTAAAACTTTTGTTTTTATAAAACAGTAACTTATTCACCAGTGTATGTTTTTCCAAAATTAAACGTTAACATTGAACCTCCATAAGCATTGGGATTATATTCTAAGTATTGATTTCATTATTAGTCATAATTAATAAATTAATGAAATAACTAAATTATAATATTATCATTTATTTTTATATATATTTTTAATAACCCTATATAAGTTTGAAAATGTGCTTTTTAAAAACCCTTGATTTTTTTCGTTACTTGTTATTTAACTAATTCCGTTAGTTAAAAGGAACATTTGTGCAAAATTTGAAATCAATCGGTCAAACTGTCCAAAGGGTTAACCGAACTCAACAAAAATTTGTGTCAGCCTCTCTTTTCGATTGCAAAAGCACCCTGTAAAATTGGACATAAATCGGAAACACAAAATTTTTTGGAAGCCCACCGGGTCGAAATTGGTTAATTTATTCTAACCAACTTTATACTACTAATTTCGGTTGCTAAGAGTAACATTTTTGCAAAATTTCAAGTCAATCGGTGAAACTGTTTCAATTCGACATCAAAAAAACGAAAATGCTTAAAATGACTCTGGACCTGCAACCTGTTGACTTATAAAAATGTGACATAGCTTAGCTTAAAGGTAAATAATAAAAATTTAAGTAGTCCTTTTTTTACTTAAAATGTGTAGGTAATTCAAAAGGACTTGAATTATTTCTTATACTTCTTCAAAAATTCTGCTATATTTTTTTTCATATTCAAAAGAAACATACAAATAAAAAAACTCATACATATTTATGTTTATAAATTTTGACAACAAAAAAAAATTGTGATGTCTATACAAACTTTACAAAAATGCCATTACCTCAAAAAAAAAGTCTTCAAGAATAGCCAGATGTGATAATTTTTTTATAGGAGAAGCGCTTAGAAGCGCTTCGTATGAAGTGATGACCCTTCAAGAATCAGGGTGTATCTTTATTTTATATAATAATAAAATACAGACTTAAGTGAGCAACTATTTTTATACTTAAGCTAACAACTATTACATGTAGTCTACACTATATAGTTCTAATGTAGGATAACAACAGTCTCCCACAATTGAATTAATTGAATAATTTAATTGAATTGAATTTAAAATTGTATTACATTTTATTTTGAAAATTCAAGTTGTATTTTACATTGTTTTATTATTCCTCTAGTTCTATTATGTAGTCTTTTAAATGTGTAACTTGAGAGCCTGTTTTAATCGCTGCTGTTGCTCAAAATCTTGAATTGGTTGGTGTTGTGGTTGCAGACTTTGACTACCTAGACTGTTGTGTAAGAGCTTGATTTGACGGTTGTTGAAAATTTAGATTCGATGGTTGTTGAAGATTTAGATTAGATGGTTGTTGAAGATCTTGATTTGATGTTGATGTATTTGAGCTTGGGTATCTATTATTGTTGGATGTTGTTGTACAATATGGTAAGGGTTTGAACTGTTATATGATTTTGAACTGGATATTGTATTTGAATCGATTTCAGGTGCAAAGTGTACGTGACGTGTTTGAACATTAGTCTTTCTTAATTGTTCATTATGTGGTTTCAAGGTGTACCCATCATCAATTTGTACAATACGAGTATAATACAATTGCCCAAGATTCTTTATAATATTGTCTGTTTTTCAGATCTTCTTGCTATTTGAAAAATGAATTATCTGATACCACACCATGAGTAGAAAATATATCTGAAAAAATTTTTATTGAAGTTTGTAATGAAGATGCGTTGCGTTGATTTCGGACCTGCAGAGTCGATGTGAACTTTTTTCCCAGTTCTTTGATGTTTCACCCTACTGATGCAATGGAGCCTTCGCAGGACTTGGTTGAACTTGTACGCATTCTTTGCATGAACTTACTAAACGTTCAATATCACGGTTAATTCCTTTCCAGTAACAACTATTCTGGGAAGCTGCTTCATTTTCGTGATATCTGAATGCGTATGATGTAATTCGGCTAATATTTTAGCTTGAAGACTTTTAAGAATGAGAACTCTTTCGCCTTTAAAAATAATGTCATCATTGAGTATTTAATTTTAATTATTTTCACATTTGATTAATAATGTTGATTTTATTTCTCAAAGTGTTTCATCTTCAGGTGGTAAGATTTTAGCATTTATACATTCATTTGAAATTTGAAAAATCGAAGTTATGCATAATTGATTGAGTCCTTCGTTTGACAAAATTTCTGTTGATATAGTATTTTAAATTTGCATTTGTGGAGTCCGTTGTAGGCAATTCACATTTGTATTTTCAGTTCCCTTTTTGTGTACTTTTTCATATTCGAATCCTGAGAGAAATTCTGCATAACGAAACAATCTTTATTTCAGGCATTTTGCACGTGTTAGCGGACTACTATCTGTCACAAGTTGAAATTTCCTTCCTTATAAGTAATTAAAGAAATGGTCAATTGCAAACACAATACAAGTGCTTCGCGATCGAGTTGACTGTAGTTCTGTTCTGCTTTTGTGAGTGACCTTGAAGTAAATGCTATTGGTCCTTCTATGCCATTTGCAATATGTGATAGTACGCCTGCAACTCACGTAGAGCATCGCAAGCTAACGATCTAGGCAAAATTGGATCAAAAGACACCAAAACTTGATCGCTTGAAATGACTCGTTTTAATTTTAAAAATGTGGTCTCACAATGTACAGACCAATAAAAAGTTTTATTTTTTTGTATAATTTGTCGAAGAGGAGTTGTTAATTGAAAGGTTTGGCACGAATCTCGCATAATATGTTACAAGACCCTAAAATCATCTAACACCATCACTGTTTGAAGAACGCAGCAATTTATGTCATTTTAAGTTAGTTTGCTTTTATTTGAAATGTCTATTTGTTTATTCCAAATAGTTGGTTAACAGAGTTATCTGTATTTTCTCAACTTGGAAATTTTATTTGTATTTAGCAAGGTTTTTAGACACACCTTTTTTTTGAGTCCAAGTTTCCCACAAGATTGATATTTCAGCTTTTTTGAGTTTGTACGGCAGTCATTTGATTTGTGATTATCACGCCCACATCGAATGCATAAACTTTGAATAACCAGATTTCGATAATCTTTTAATTAATCTCTTTTTGAGTTCTTTGATCTTGAACTGGAAACTTTGTTGACGTCTGTGGCGTAGAACCCGTGCAGTTTAATTGTTTTGAACCAAATTTGAAAACTGTCTATTTTTGATGCTTCTAAAGCCAACGCTTTTTGTACTATTTCTTCAAAATTTGAAATTTGCGCTTGAAGAATTTTCTAACGAATTGAATTTTTCATATTGCCAAGAATGAATTTGGTTCGAAGAAATTAACCTGACACATCAACTTTAATTTTGCATGAACACTCAGCAATGAACTCACAATCACCTACATTACGTCTAAATAACGCTGTATCATCGGCGATTGACTGACCTTCGCCTTGATACATATAAAAAATTTATGCTGTGCTACCAAATGTTAGTTTTTGGACATAAATGTGATTCCAACTTGTTGATGATTTCGTGATATGTAAAATCATTTACCTTTTTAGGAGATAAATTTGAAACTAAAACTTTGAATTGAACTATCCAATTGAGTTCAATAACATTTGTTGGCACACATTTTTGTCGATATATGTATATAATTTGCATTTTCAAATTATTTTTGAAACGTTTGTGATACAATTTAAAGTTTTCTTTTGTCGGATTGAAATTTTCAAAAGGTTCCATCAAAAAGAGATCAAATTGTTCTCCATTTTGAATAATAAATTTTCTTGATTTTCTCTCGCCGCCAATTGTTATGATTAATTTGAAGTAAAACTACGGGTATTGAAATGGTTATTATCTTTATTTTAAATATGCACCTCTATATATTTTGGCGCGTCAACAAATAATACACACTTAAGTGGGCAACTATATTTTTACATAAGTTAAATATTCCATATACACCCCTATATCAATTCCGACTTAACGTTACGAAAACTGCAAAAATTTTACGAAAGAAATATTCATTCGCACCATATTCGTACATATTATTTCGTGATCAGTTCACTTCTGTACATATAAATATAAAGTGTTAAATGAATTTACATTTTTATTTAAATGTTAACTAAAGTTTTATAAAAATATTTTAAATCTATTTTCAAAAATTATTACAACAAAATTAAAAACAATAATTATCATTTTTACTTAGAAAAATGAATTCAAACGTCAAAGTTGCCATTGCAAATTTAATTTTCTACGAGGGAATTTAGAATAGGGGTGATAGTCTACAGTACGTCGTGGTCTACACTAAATAGTTTTAATGTATGTGCAATAAATTTTCTACTCTACAAAAAAGATATTTTTATTATATATAAATCATGTTTAAATATAATTATTAATAAACATTAATTTTAAGGTGGTGTCGAGAGAATCAATTTTTTTTTTACTTTCAACTTAAGTCGATTTGAGTCAACTATCGGTGTCGGGGAAATCAATTTGTGTTGTTTAAAGTCGTCTGAGTCGACTTTGAAATTCAAATACATTTTTGTGTTTGAAATTACATTATGGTATTGGCGTTGTAAATCTTTAAATCTATTCTGTTAAATTTATTCTGTTTTTGGCGTTGTTTGTGTTTAAAAATTTAAAGAAAAATTAAAATGAGTAATTTAGAAAGGTAAATAAAGATAAATAATTTATATAAATATGAAAATTTTTATTAATTTTTCTCAGGAATAAATATTTCAGCAACAGGAAACAATTAGAAAAATTAATCAATCTAATGGAAGCAACTACAAAAAACTCATTGCAAAAATTATTAGTAGTAAATATAATGTAGCACAAAATAAACCGTCTAAAAACCAAAAAAAAATTTTCGTTTAAATTATTTTTATAATACTGACATTTCTGTTGTCAAAAAATCAAAATCGAAACTAATTCAATTGAATTAGCCGACACCGGGAAATTTTTGAGTGGAATTGAAAAATATCAAAATCAACCAAGTTGAATTGATTCTCCCGACACCACCTTTAGTTTGAAATTTCAATTGATGGGAATTTTGAACTCTTGTTCAGTTTAATGAAGATACCTGCTACTTTTAAAGAATAATAAGAGTGTCAAATAAAGTATAAAAATTTATTTTATAGTACTAAATTTTATATCTACCTTAACTTTTTAAAAATTCAATGAATACATAACTTTACAAATATTTATTTAAAAACAATTTAAAAAAAAAATAGTCAATTGTTTAATTTCATTTTCTTTAGCTTGAAGCTAATTTGGAACAGAGTTTGATATCCAGATTTAAATAATTTACATTTTTACTTTTTTTTTTATTTCTAAAGCCAAATTTATTCACACATATAAATCTAACAAATCTTCAAAATTATTTCTACCATCTTTCAATTAATTATCCGTATTATAACATAGAGTAACTATTTTTAAAGAGTATTTATTCAAAAAAAAAAAATCAACTAAAATTAGTCAACTTTCGTTGATTTTTAGTTGATCGTATTGAACGAACAAAATGCCGCCACTAAACGGGGTAAGATAGAGAAGTGAGATTAATCAGAGACAGTCTAGTTTCACAAGACAGACTAGATCAGTCCATGGTAGAGCAAAGCGAATCTTGAAAATTTCTTTTGAACTGATTCAATGCGAGAAACATCACTACGGAGACCATTCAAGGATTGGTCTAACATAGGTAATAAAAAGATGTTTGGTGAAATATGGATCACAAAACTCTTTTGAAATTAGTCTTGTTAACAATGTGATTGTAGTGACTTTTAAAATCCATCCTGTTATCCACAACCACATCCAAATCCGAAACACAAAGCCTATAAAAGCAATAATCGTTTAGCGTTGCCCTGTAACGGGTAGAGCATACAAAGAGCTGTTTCCCATCAAATTAATGTTTTTACAATACCTATCCCTAACTAAAATTCATTTTTTTAATTTCAAACGGTGTTAAAGGTTTTTTGTGGAAGCACGGATGGAGAGTGAAACTATTAACATATTTTTTCCGATGAAATTTCATAAAAATTTCTGAATAGTACAAAATGTTTATAGAACCAAATCTATTCAAAAATGTTAACATATTTATGTTTTAAATTATAATAGTCTATAATGTTATATAATTATGTATACAGTTTATCTTAATTTAATCTGATACTTAAGTTATCACAAAACATTTAATTCAATGCAATAAAATTAAACAATTATTTATAAATAGATATAATGTTTGAAATTAAATTGCAAAACATAAAACTTTATATTTAGGAGTACATACATATTATTTAGTTATTCTGAAGAATCAGAATCAGTTTTAAAAAGTTTTTTTGCAATTTTTTCAGAGGATGTATTAAAATTCTGGTCACAGTTTTTAAAAGATCTAAAAGAAAATAATTTAATATTATGAATAAATAATTATGACTTTAAAAACCTTATCAAATTGCTTTTTAGTAAATCTTTTCTTGATCGCAAGCTGCCATGATAATTGTGATGCACCAATGGAGTAGAATTAACTATACTATAAGAAACATTTTGCCCAAAATTATTTGGTGATTCTTGCACTGAAGAAAACTCTAGGTATTCATTTGAGCTATTAGGACTTTCTATTGATTTTGTAATAGGAGTTTCACCTAATTTAAAAAAATTACAAAATCGAGACACGTAATGAATTAAAAACAATTTTGAACTACAAATTTTGGCCCAAATAAATTTTTTTATCTTACGCAGGAAAGTTTTCTGTTAAATATTAATAGAATGAACTGAGTTAAAAAAATTTTAATTAATTTATATTTGGAATTTTACCAATTCACTGCAAAAGCCCCTCCGTTTTTTTCGGAGTTTAAAGATTTGTTCATAATTAAGGAGCTGTTCAACGCTTGGTCTCAAATTAGGATCAGGTGACATCATTTGGATTAATATTACTTGTAGTTCAGACGAAAGAGCTGAAATTGTCCATATATTTAATTGAAATATATTAAAATCGAAACCACATATCAAAATATTTTATGTAAAAACTGTAGTTACATTTTAATATTTCCTCAGGCAAACACCCACTTCTTAATATATGCCATAAAGGACCGTTCTGTGGCAAGTCTATATTACTACATAATTCTAATATAGATATACCTAAACTAAAAATATCTGCGGCCTTTGAAAAGTATCCCCTTAACAATTCTGGTGCTATGTATTTAGAATCTCCTTCATTTGCTTGATGGTAATTAGCCTGAAAGTTTTAATATTTTAAAATATAAATTTTTATAAATTTATAACTATTGATACCCTATCTATATCACAAACAAGGCCAAAATCAGCTAATTTGCATAGACCGTCATCCCCTATTAAAATATTTTCTAATTTTATATCCAAATGTAATAAGTTCTGATCATGCAGAATTTTTAGGGCTAGCAGCAAATCTAATAAAATAGACCAAATTTTAGACTCTGGAATACTAATATTTTTTCTAGAATAATCCTCTAAACTGCCTTCGCAAAGTTCCATTTGCATGTAAAGTCTATCATTTTGTTCCCAAGCTTTATACAATTTAACACAATGACTATGGTTAGAAAATTGTTCATAGCGTTTGACCTCTTCTAAACGTTCATTTCTATACGGTCCACTGCGAAATAACTTTTTGGATTTTTTCACAGCATAAAGATGACCATCTTCTTTACTTCGAACTTTAAACACTTCACCAAAAGAACCTTCACCAATTTTAGAAACTGAAAAGAGTTTATAAGGCAAATGTAAAATAATTTATTAAAGCTTATACCTAATTCAAAACATTGTTCAAAATAGGTTTCGTTATTTGATTGATTATAGTATGGACTACAAATTTCTTCTTCTCGACAACTTGTATCTCGAAACGATATTTGTAATACTGAAGAGTTTCCACTTCTATTAAAAGGAGAAGATTCATACATATTCCTAGGTTTAAGTTTAGGTGGCCGCTTAAGTCTTGATAGTTCATCCTTACGATGTAACTGAGATAAAAACACCAAAGTAATTTATTTTATATAATATTTAAACCAATCTCTTACCAACTTTGATGAATCGTTCAAATTATTTTCATTAATTTCGGGAACAGGTAAATGCGACTTCATTTTTTGCTAAAAATTAAAGTGCTGCATATAGCAACTTTGACTGTTTATTTTTGAATCAAAATATAAACTGCATTACCTTGGTTGTCAAAAATTTATTTGACATTGAATTTAGCTCACATGTTCACATTTTTAATGTACTATGCTACCATAGAATTACTAGTACTAGAATGGCAATAGAGAAAAAATTTTCAGACAAATTTCAAAATTTGGTACGTGTACCGTTTGTATGTATTTACTAGTTTCTCCGCGATTCAATTCATTTTGAAAGTGAAATATAAAAGAAACTTTTAAGTACGATTCAAGTAAGATTTCAAAGTTAAAAGTAAATGATAACAAATTAGAAAATATTATATTCAAAAAATTTGTGTGTTGTTATGCTTTTTGAAGTTTTTTAAAAAAACATTAAATTAAAGAAAGGATTATAAGATGGGGAAAAAAGTGTTGCTTAAAGAATTTTTGTTATTTCTTGAGGTTTTACAAATTTCAGCCCATTTTTTTTAAATTATTTTAAAGGTATTTTCCTTTTGGTTTTTGCTCTCCATTTTTCATTATTATTAAGTGACCGTTCTGTAAATTTACCAAAACATTGTCTATTTTTGAATAGAATCAATTTGAAAATCATATTGTAATGCTAAAATTTTTAAATAATAAGTAAAATTTTGATTGAATAAAAAAAGGGTAAAGAAAAAACCTTTTAATTCTTTATTCGGAAACGTTAAGTTATTTGAAACAGAAATCAAAACCCTCCTTACGGTTAACATAAATGTAGATTTCATATTTGCAAAAGGTTCGTTCATATTTAAAAATGGCTAAAAATGTTAATATATTCACAAGACTATAAATACTTTTTGTTTTGTTCAAAAAATTATGATTTGTTTTTGATTTACTTATTTTCGTTTCCACGATGAATAAATACCTCAAGATAAATCAAAATATATATGTAAGTTAATTAAAATTAAACTAAAAATATACTTGTTGGAGATTCCATTATTTTAAAAATAATTGACTGCAATTTGTTTAAATATTATTCAAATTTTTTTCTTAATGTTTTGTTCAATTATATATTTAATATTAAAAAGTAAATATTTAAAATAAAAGTAAATTAAATCAAATAGTAAGTATCTTTATTCGAAATAACTTACAATATACAAACTGCCCAATCCAAATGTATTTCTATGTAAAAATGTAAACAAAAAAACTAATGAGAAACTGCCTTATAAACATTCTCATTTACTTAAATATAAGCAATGACAGATGAAGTAGCCGTACCATTTGTATACGCATACGAAATTGCATATGCATTTTTTTGTCTGAATACCTCAGGATAGGAAATCACATTAGAAGAAAAGAGTCGGGAACATCCTTTTGCCATTCTAGAACTAGTAATTCTATGGCTACGGATGTATCAAATAGTTTAGATCAGTTCCAAATTTTGCCGTTTTATAAAATAGTAACACCTGACTTTGCATTACTTCCCTTGTAAATGTTAAAGCTAAAAGAAAATTTTTAAAAGATCACAAATAAAATAAAATTGCCTGATATATTAAACTGAAAAATCATCATTTACAAGGATTAGTGTGTTAGTAAAATAATGATACTCTACTAGTATTAAAAACTACAAAATAAAATTAATAATATTAGTGAGACATATATTAACTAGTCCAAAAATGATATATGTTAACAAAAAGAAAATAAATGTTAAAAATCTACGCCAGTAACACTGAGCCAAACATTACAAAAATGCAAGTAAATTAAACAAATGCTAGATTAGTCATAAAAACTAAGAGAACTACTAATGTTCGCGTAAGGTCTGGTTCTCAATAGTAATTTGCTAACGTTAGGATCAAAGAGCTCAAACCTTAAGTCAGTTTCTTTTAACATACGTGAAATTGTCTCGAATTTACTGTAGTTTTTAGAATGGTGTCACACATTAAAGAGCTCGACCGTCTTAAAATTTTCTAAACCTATACTCTTCTAAGCGAATAATTTGTTGAACAAATGTTAAGTCCGCCAGCAGACGGCGTGACTGAAGGGGATTCATATTAATAAGAAGTGTACCTTCAAAGGAAGGTACTGCATCTGCCTAAGCAAGATCGCATGGAGCGAAACGGAGAAATTTTTTTTGTAATAATTCAATACGTGAAATTTCTATATCACGCTAGGGAGACCATACTTCGCCTATGTTCAAGTATAGATCTTACATAAGTAACGAGACTTGTTTTGTGATATAGGGTTCAGAAAACTCTTTTGACCAACGCATAACAAATCCAAGAGTTGATTTAGCTTTATTAATTATAAAGTTGTAGTGATTCTTAAAACCTAACCTACTAACAAGAATGAGTCCCAAATTAGAAACACGATCTGTTCTTATTTTTAGGTTGATCGTGTTTATATTGTAAACGTATTTGATAGTTGAGTCAGCTCTTTGAAAAGCTCATAATTTGGCATTTGTCAACGTTTAATACGAGATGGTTGTTCCTGCACCATGAGCCAAATAGATTGAAATCATATTGCAACAATTCACAATCACAAGGTGATGTTATAGTTTTGGTATCATCAAAAAAACTAAGAATTTAGAAGAGGAGAAGTTTTAAAATAAAAAAACACTAGTTTTTATTAAAATAAAAATAAATACAAAGATATATTATATTATTTCCGTTTCAGTTTGAGTAAAACACTTTTTATTAAAGAATTTCATTACGTAGATGATCTGGGGGATATAAAGATGGAACAGATTTAACTAAAATATATCTCTTTTATGATTTTATCGTTATATCATTTAAACGTACTCTTATTTATTTAAAAATTGGAAAAAAAACAAAAATAAAATAATTCATATTTAATAAATATTATTTTTTGAATTATAAATATTTGTTTACAAAATGATAGAATGAAATAGAATGATACAATATAGCTATTAACATGTATAATTATGTAAACATTTTAAAAGAAAGTGTTCTACATGCTTTATATGTCCAAGAAATCAAAATATTTGATTTTACATTAGTCAAAAATTTTTTTTCATAGAATTACTAGCCCAAGATTGGCAAAATAATTTTCCCAACTCTTGTCTTCTAATTTCCTATCCTGAGTTATTCAGCCAAATAAATATATACAAATGGTACGACTACTTTTTTTGAATATCATATTATAATGCTAAAATTTTTAAATAATAAATGAAATTTTAATTGAATAAAGGGTAAAGAAAAAACCTTTTAATTCTTTATTCGGAAACATTAAATTACTGAAATAGAAATCAAAAACCTCCTTACGGATAACATAAATGTAGATTTCATGTCTGCAAAAGGTTCGTTCATATCTAAAAATGGCTAAAAATGTTTATATATCCACGAAAGACTATAAATACTTTTTGTTTTGTTCAAAAACTTATAATTTGCTTTTGATTTACTTATTTTCATTTCTACGATGAATAAATACCTGAAAATAAATCAAAACATATAAGTTAATTAAAATTAACCTAAAAATATATTTGATAGAGATTCCATTATTTTTAAAAATAATTGACTGCAATTTCTTCATCTAATATTATTCAAATTTGTTTTTAGATGTTTTGTTCAATTATATATATAATATTAAATGTTAATATTTAAAATTAAAAGTAAATTAAATTAAATAAAAAAAATCTTTATACGAAATAACTTACAATATACAAACTTTCCAATCCCCATGTATTTCAATTTAAAAATGTAAACAAATAAATTAATGAGAAACTGCTTGTTAAAAATTCTCATTTACCCAAATTTAAATAATAACAGAAGAAGTAGCCGTACCATTTGTAAATGCATAAGAAAATGCAAGTATATTTTTTTCTCTGAATACCTCAAGTATATTTTTCTTTGAATACCTCAATTAGAAGAAAAGAGTCGGGAACATTCTTTGCCATTCTTGGACTAGTAATTCTATGACTAATTCTATGTGTACATAAAATTACTAGTACTAGAATGGCAATAGAGAAAAAATTTTCAGACAAATTTCAAAATTTGGTACGTGTACCGTTTGTATGTATTTACTAGTTTCTCCGCGATTCATTTCATTTTGAAAGTGAAATATAAAAGAAACTTTTAAGTACGATTCAAGTAAGATTTCAAAGTTAAAAGTAAATGATAACAAATTAGAAAAATTATATTCAAAAAATTTGTGTGTTGTTATGCTTTTTGAAGTTTTATAAAAAAAACATTAAATTAAATAAAGGATTTTTAAGATGGGGAAAAAAGTGTTGCTTAAAGAATTTTTGTTATTTCTTGAGGTTTTACAAATTTCAGCCAATTTTTTTTAAATTATTTTAAAGGTATTTTCCTTTTGGTTTTTGCTCTCCATTTTTCATTATTATAAAGTGACAGTTCTGTAAATTTACCAAAACATTGTCTATTTTTGAATAGAATCAATTTGAAAATCATATTGTAATGCTAAAATTTTTAAATAATAAGTAAAATTTTTATTGAATAAAAAAAGGGTAAAGAAAAAACCTTTTAATTCTTTATTCGGAAACGTTAAGTTATTTGAAACAGAAATCAAAACCCTCCTTACGGTTAACATAAATGTAGATTTCATATTTGCAAAAGGTTCGTTCATATTTAAAAATGGCTACAAATGTTTATATATTCACAAGACTATAAATACTTTTTGTTTTGTTCAAAAAATTATGATTTGTTTTTGATTTACTTATTTTCATTTCCACGATGAATAAATAAACCTACGATAAACCTTAAGATAAATCAAAATAGATATGTAAGTTAACTAAAATTAAACTAAAAATATACTTGTTGGAGATTCCATTATTTTAAAAATAATTGACTGTAATTTGTTCAAATATTATTCAAATTTTTTTCTTAATGTTTTGTTCAATTATATATTTAATATTAAAAAGTAAATATTTAAAATAAAAGTAAATTAAATAAAATAGTAAATATCTTTATTCGAAATAACTTACAATATACAAACTGCCCAATCCAAATGTATTTCTATGTAAAATATAAACAAAAAAACTAATAAGAAACTGCCTAATAAACATTCTCATTTACTTAAATATAAGCAATGACAGATGAAGTAGCCGTACCATTTGTATACGCATACGAAATTGCATATGTATTTTTTTGTCTGAATACCTCAGGATAGGAAATCACATTAGAAGAAAAGAGTCGGGAACATCCTTTTGCCATTCTAGAACTAGTAATTCTATGTATGTATGTAATTTTAATTTTGCCATTCTAGAACTAGTAATTCTATGTATCTCGACAGCTGGGTGGCACAGTGGTTGAGTGCCGACCTTTCATGCGAAAGGGTCCGGGTTCGATTTCTAGTGAAAGTGAAAAAACTTTTCTGGTTTTCGACTCGACTCAGCTACCATTCGCCATTGGGTTCAAATTAATGGCATAATCAATAATTATTAATTATATATCATGAATAAAAAATAATACTTAAATATAACAATATAAACAAATGCTAAATATATACAAATAATTTAATTGAATAATATAACTCGCAGATATAGAATACCATATAACTCAAATACAAATTATTACAATATAAACAAAAAATAGAATTGTTAATATTGAAAATCTAAGACGTTTCTACATGTTATAAGGCCTAGTACTATCTCATGTTTAAATTGTACGTGGAATTCAATAAGACCATTTCTAATAACACGAATATAATATGATCCCCTGTTCCAACATGTACCTATGGTATAGACAGGCTTATTAGCCTAACAGTTGAACAGTTAGCGCTTAAAAAAAAAAAAAAAAAAAAAAAAAAAAAAAAAAAATGTGTAACACTAATTTTGGTACGATTTTAGTCTTACACAACAAAAATATATCATATAATTGATTTGTCATTTTATAAAACGTCTAAATTTGAAAACGCTCTATAGTAAGTAAGATTCACCGATGGTTAAAAAAAAAATTTTTTTCACAGATGTTTTCTTTTCAAATGCAAATTTGATGTAAATAGTCCACAGTTTTTTTTTTAGCCGCCATTAAAAAATTTTTCAAATTGTCATTTGTCAGTTTTGCAAATTATAATTATATTTTCGTAACCTTTTGTTTATAAAAAATTTTTTAGAAATATTTTTTAAATTAAAAATTATAATAAAACGATTAATAATATAAAGTTATAATATCCTTATAAAAAGAATAATAAAGTTATTTAGTCATAAAGTTAAAAAGTTATAAAAAAATTTATTGAAGAAAGATACAATATTATAGTAAATAATAATAAGTCTAGCTTTTAACAAGTAAAGAAACAGTCAGTCGGTGCAACCGACTTAGAAATACCTACACCTATTTGGTTCAAATTTAAAGACATATCCATAAGTCATTTTAACACCATAAAAGCTATTATTAATTTGATCGTAAGACATAGCTAACCAAATTAACTTTATAATACTAAAAACATTTTCTAATTACACTATCTATTAAAAAATATTACAAATTCTTACTAATTTATCTATTTAAAAATATTAAAAAACAAAAAAACTTGAAATAAATGAAAATATATTTATTCCAATTCAATTACAAACTGAAAAAATTTGAATTATTAAATTTTGTGATAAAAAGATAATCAAAGCATAATATATTTAATAATCCAAATTTTTCAAAATAGCAATTATTTTAAATGGTTAGTTTATATACCTAACAGAAAAGCTTATAAACGCAAAATATGCAATAAATATATTTCTAAAATACAATTACAAATTTAGACCTTTTAATATAATTCATTTAAATATAAAAATAAATTTTACATAAATGCAGCAAGTACCTTTTAACATAGCTGAACCACCACAATTAAGTCTAAATTTCGGGGAAACATAGGAAATAGGAAATATGTATATTCTTTGGCTTTGAAATTAAATTTGACCACAACCAATTCCCATGTTACTTTCATTACTAGTAAACTAGAGTTTAAATTTCATCAAAATAGCGGCATTATTTTTTAAGTTATGGTGTTTTTAAGAAATATATTTGTTAGCCCTTAAACTTTTCAAGGGTTCCAGAATCCGAAACCATGGTACGATTTCGCCCTTATACAGTCCGCCCTTATACTTATAGTACTAGTTAACCCTTGTACACAATTTGAACGTTCTATCTTAATTTTAAGTTACTATTTTTAGTAATTTCGATTATAAACTTTTAAAACTTCGGAGGTGTAAGAGAGGTACTGAACTACCATCCCAATTGATCCAAAATTAGGAGGACACGCAAGAGATAGTAAAGAACACCCTTGTGCCAAATTTGAAGCATCTACATTTTTTCAAGTTGCTATCTTTATTAATTTTAAAGATATGCTTTAAGGTCTTCGGAAATGTTTGGCTGGCCCTCGACCCACTACTCCAATGAGTATCGTGATTTTTTATATATGTTCTTTAGCCCTTCGATCGATTAAAAGGTCCAGAATCCGAACCCATGGGCCGATTTCGCCCATATGCAATTCCCGCCGTACTTTCAGTCCTAGTAACCTACAGTTAAAATTTCATCAAGATAGCTCCATTATTTTTTGAGTTATCGTGCCTACGGGCGGACGGGCGGACGGACGGACATAGCTATATCGACTCAGGAGGTCACGCTGATCACAAATATATATACTGTTCCATATCTAGCTCGCTTCCTTTAGGTGGTTACAAACACCATACCAAAGTTAATATACCCCTTTACCTATTCTATAGGTGTAGGGTATAAAAAGTCATGTTATTAAAAGCAATGGTGAAAAAACTAAAAATGATGATGAAACTGCAAATACTCTCAATAATTTTTTTACTGAAATAGGAGAACGTATTAACAAAAACATTCTAATTACCAACGATTTTACTAACTGCTCACAAAATCTGTATAATAGCAACTCGTTGTTTCTTATTCCAGTTATAGAATCAGAAATCCATCAAATTATTATGAATTTAAATAAAAATGCAACTCCAGGATTGGATAAAATTACAGTGAGAGATCTACGAGAGTTGGTCAACATTATAACCCCATCTTTAGTGAAACTGATAAATGAAAGTTTCACTAATGGTATATTTCCTGATTCGTTAAAAAAAGCATATTTAGTTCCTATTCACAAAAATTGGTCAAAAGAAGACTGTGATAACTATAGACCAATTTCAATTCTAAACTCAATTTCAAAAATATATGAAAAAGTTATTAATTCAAGAATAACTTCTTATTCTATAACTTCATTACTAAAACAATAGGCTTTGATGCTAATCAATATGGTTTCTTAGAAAAAAGTGGATGACGGCTAGAAACAGATAGAAACTTTAAATTTGATACATGAGGGTTCTTTCCGTTTTTTTTTATAAGAATTTTACCATAAAACATATTTTGTATAATATTTTATAAATTAAAAATGAAATATTTTTTTAATAAACGATTAAATTCCTTTTTTTTTAATTTTTATTATATCATATATTTTATTGAATTATTACCATAGGTGATATATAATTAAGACATTGTGTACGCTACTTAAGCTATATTTAAAGGTACTTGCTGCATTTATGTAAAATTTATTTTTATATTTATCTAAATTTGTAATTGTATTTTAGAAATACATATAATACATATTTTGCGTTTATAAGCTTTTCTAATAGGTACATAAACTAACAATTTAAAATAATTGCAATTTTGAAAAATTTTAATTATTGAATATATTATACTTTGATTAGCTTTTTATCACACAAGTTAATAATTCAAATTTGTTGACTTTTGTAATTGAATTGAAATAAATATATTTTCATTTATTTCAAGGTTTTTTTTTTTTTAATATTTTTAAATAGATAAATTAGTAAGAATTTGTAATATTTTTAATAGATAAAGTAATTAGAAAATGTTTTTAGTATTATAAAGTGAATATAAAGTGAAACCACTATGTCTTACGATCAAACTAATAACAGGTTAAATGGTTTTAAAATGACCTATGGATATCTCATTAAATTTGACCCAAATAGGTGTAGGGTATTTTTAAGTCGGTTGCACCGAGTGACTGTTTCCTTATTTGGTTTTTTTTTGTATCAAAAAGATCTGTTGAATTTACATCTAGTTTTTTTTATATTTCACTTTTCATCCAAAATCCAGCTTCAATAATTAAATAAGCAGGGGTTCGGGGGCGGCAGGCCCTGATACAAGAAAATCTATACTTTTTATAAAATAGTTTTTATAAAATATTAGGTGAAAATTAAGTTTTTTCATATTTGTATGCAGTAAGTATGTTAAGTTTTCAGCTAGTTTTTATAAAATTTTATATGAAAATTCGAAATTTTTTTTATTTTTGTATGAAAATGTTGACACGACTATATAGTCCAAGGGTATAATAAATTTGCCATTACGTTTGTGACGCAGAGAAGGAGGGGGGGTAGATATAGACTCAAGTGTATGGATCGGATCAGAATCGAAAAATAAATCGATTTAGCTATGTATGTCCGTCCGTCCGTCCTTCAGTCCGTCCGTCCGTCCCTCCGTCCGTCCGTCATCACGATAACTCAAAAAGTAAAGGAGCTAGGATTATGAAATTTTCACAAATTCGTTTTTATGCAAAAAACGGAATCGAGTTTTAAATTCAGCCATTTTGGTCCACGGGTTCGAGTACCTGCCATACAACTTCTAATTTTATATGAGCATTACTCTATACCTATGGAAGCTGCGTGTCTGAAATTTTGCCAAAAGTAGTTTAGTGTAATGGCCAAAGTTACTGCAAAATTTGGTTGGTCTACTGCAGAGGGTTCGAGTAGCTGCCATACAACTCCTTCTTTTATTTGAGCTTTACACTACACCTGATGAAGCTGGATGTCTGAAATTTTGCAAAAAATATTTTAGTGTAATGGCCAAAGTTACTGCAAAATTTAGTTTGTCTACTGCTGAGGGTTCGAGTAGCTGCCATACAACTCCTTCTTTTATATGAGGATTACACTACACCAAATGAAGCTGGTTGTCTGAAATTTTGCCAATAATAGTTTAGTGTAATGGCCAAGGTTACTGCAAAATTTGGTTGCTACTGCAACGGGTTTGAGTAGCTGCCATACAACTCCTTCTTTTATATGAGCATTACTCTACACCTAATAAAGCTGAATGTTTTAAATTTGCCAAAAGTAATTAACCGGATGATATAATGTATATGTTACGGTCATACGGGTATCCCAGAGTTGACACAGTCTACTCTACTGCACTCTTCCTCGTTTTTATTCATTTTATTTATATTTCGATGACAAATAGATAGCAAAGTGGAATACATGTAGAACATTGAAATTTTTTCCAATTTTATTTGAAATAGGTGAGCGGAATTCATAAGGATTTTTTGGTTCGTTTGGGAAATTTTAAACCAAGGGTATGCGGAATTCATAAAACTTTTTTTTGGTGGAAAAGGGCATAAATGAGAAAAAAAATTTTTGACATTACATTAAGAAGTATTTTTGTGAAGTTGACTCAACTATTTTAGCATAAAGGAAAAAATTCTAAATATTATATAAATTCCGCATTTTTATATAATAAATTTCTAAATTTCCTTATCTAATGTTAAAATTACAGAAGTTTATAATTATCTCCTCCTTAGTCTAGGTGGTTAGAGCGCAACCTCGCAATCTAAACACTGTGGCAGTCCCGGATTCGAATCCTGGTGGGAGATAACATATTAAATAAAATTACCAATTATAATAAATTAATATATAATAAATTATAATATAATAATTCTATACCTAAAAACATAACAATAAATAATTAGTAACAAATAATATAAAAATATACCTATAATCGTGTTTCCAGCTATACTCTATAATCTAATAACTAATACTGAATAAACAACTACCTATATGTGCATATGATCAGAGATGACATATGTGACAGAAACAACAATGTTGTAATTGCAATTGTCATATGCAATTACAATGGCAGTACGCACCTAAAACATGACACGGTTTCTCTACTTGACCGATAGATGACACTAGGGAAAAAATTTAGAAGCGACATCTTGTAGATAGATTACAGTAGACTAATCATTTACTTAATTGAAAAAAGGAAAAACGATTCAAAACACAAGGCAGAGCCTCGGATACAATAATGAATTCACGGTAACAACATTTAATGCAGTCAAAAGGACAAGAATAGGACAGTGGAATGTCAGAACGTTACGTGAAGCATCCAAACTGGCGCAAGTAGAACAGCAAATGAGCAAATATAAATTAGATATCCTCGGAATTAGCGAAATGAGGTGGAACAAAAGTGGAGAAGAAATAACATCAAATGGGAACAAACTAATATACAGTGGAAAAGATAGGGGTGGTGAAAGCGGAGTAGGTATCATAATATCAAGGAATTTTCGTAACTCACTAAGCAGTTGGAAGCCAATATCAGACCGAATACTCATGGCACGATTTGCGACAAGAAGTAAAAGTATAACGATAATACAATGCTACGCACCTACAGAAGACGCAGAAAACGAGATTAAAGACGACTTCTATGAACAACAAACAACGGCGTTAAACAGCATAAGGAAAGGAGATATTACGATACTAATGGGTGACTTCAATGCTAAAATAGGATCAGACAATCAAGGTATAGAAGATACAATAGGGACACATGGCTGCGGAGTTAGAAACAATAACGGAGAGAGACTCATAGACATATGCCAGACATTCCAACTAATTATTGGCGGCTCGTTATTCCCCCATAAAGACATACATAAGTATACATGGACCTCACCAAACGGTCAAACGAAAAACCAAATTGACCATATATGTATCAGCAGAAAATGGAGAAACACACTGATCCCCTGATCTGACACACTGATGTCAGAAACAAGAGAGGTGCAGATATAGGAAGCGACCACGAATTAATAACCGGAGATGTAAGAATATGGCAGAAATACAAAAGAAGATCCAGAAGAAACATAAGAAGAAAGATAAACCTCCAAGAACTCCGTAACACTGAAATAAGAAATAACATCCTAGAAACAATACGAAACCCTCCCAATAGACCAACCACACACATTGGACCACATTGTCGAGACCCTCAAAAACACAGCAGAAGAACACCTAGCGTCAATTCAGCTGCAAAGAAAGATATGGATTTCCAATAACACCTGGAATCTAATAACACAAAGAAACAACCTAAAACAGCAATTGAATACCAATAACGCTATAAGACAACAATACAATAATATAGCTAAACAAGTCAAAAGTGCTGCAAGAAGAGATAAAAGAACATACTTTAACGATCTCGCAAATAAGGCTAAAACGGCTGCCATACGCAACAACACAAGAGAGCTACATAAAATCGTAAACCAGCTCACTGGCAGAAGAAACAACAAAAATCACCCAATCATGGATCAAAATGGTGAACTAATAGCATGTCCCGAAGAACAAACCCGAATATGGAGACAACACTTCGCAGAAACCAGTAATAATAACGACCCCAACCTAGAAGAAACCAGATCAGAAAATCGCACAAATAATAACAATTACAACATCACACTTAGAAACCGAAATGTGCCGGAAAAAATAATAGAAATAATACAGAACATGTATGAAGAAACACAACTCTCAGTACTCTACAATGGTAATACCAGCGAACCATTCATCACCAACATAGGAGTAAAACAGGGTTGTCCACTGTCACCAATCCTCTTCACAGTAGTGCTAGATGACATAATGAAAGAGATTTGTACCAAAAGAACTGGATTAACATGGAATCTCTTCAGGCAATTAGAAGATCTGGACAATGCCGATGACATCTGCCTGCTATCACACACAATAAATAATATGCAAGCTAAAATAGACCATCTAGCAACATTAGCTCGAAGTGTGGGCCTGGAAATAATTATCGAAAAGACGAAAGCGATGGCCATTAACATCAACAACCCACACCGTCCGGTGATAAGCAACACACCAATCGACTATGTAGATAATTTCCACTACCTAGGCTGCATCATAAATAACAGCGGTAACATAAACGCCGACATCGAAAGCAGAATCAAAAAGGCCAGGGCAATGTTCGGTCGCCTGCAGCCAGTATGGAAAAGCGCACAAATGTCCAGGGGGACAAAATTGAGGATATTTGGAACCTGCGTAAAGACCACCTTAACATATGGAAGTGAAACCTGGTTAGTTACGAATAACATCACACAGAAACTACAGGTTTTCATTAACAAATGTCTAAGGATAATATGCAGAATATACTGGCCGAACATAATAAGTAACCAGGACCTATGGAAACTTGCCAAAGCAGAACCAATTGGGCAAGAGATCAAAAGGAAGAAGTGGAAATGGATAGGGCACACACTGAGAAAACCGCAAGATAGCATAGCAAGGGAAGCACTAGAATGGAACCCACAAGGACCCCGAAGACGAGGCCGTCCTAATAACACCTGGAGGCGAACGATTTCGGAAGAACTAACCTCAATTGAGAAAACATGGGAGGAAGCAAAGATAACTGCTCCGAATAGAGTCAGATGGAGATGCCTAGTAGATATCCTATGCTCCCAAGAGGAGTAATAAGGAAAAAAAAAATAATTACATATTTTTTTTTGTTATTTTTATAATTTTCAATTTAATTTTAAAAGATTTTAATATATATTGCTTCTGTACATTTTAAAATTTAATTATTTTCTTGATTACTTTTGTCTTTAGCTACTTAAAGTAATTTTTTAATACTTCCCTTCTCTATAAATTTCTTTAATTTTCCATTTTGAATTAAACTTTACCACCTCAATGTTATTGAATTTAGATGTGTTAAACGTCAAAACCCTCAGCTTCCATTTATTTCTAACAAAAATAATATATTTTGTATGGAAAAAAAATATAAAATTAAAATTTCGGCAAAAATATCGAAAAAAGTCCAAAAAAAGGGCATATGCCTAATATAATAGTAAAAAGCATACGTTTTTAGGCTTTTTGTGGGTGCTGAGGGGAAGGGGTTGATATATCAGCACTTATATATTGTTAAAAACACCCATTCTTTGTTATTTTATACATTACAGTTTTATTATTTTTTTCAAATTGTATAACAGTTATAATACCATTATCTGTTATTTAATAAAGTATACCTATTCTAAGAATAAACAATTGAAATTCTTAAAAATATAATTTTACCTCCTTCATAGGTAAAATTACCAAAACATTTTCTAATAAAAATACTTTCTCACACTTTTATCAATCTCCACATAAATATCTTATAAATAAAACCATCTTCATATATGAAGGACATTAACACTTAAAATAGATTTCAACATAATAAAATTCTTTTATTAATTATCAAAACCAGAACATTTATATGCTGTTACCAAAATAGAAACCCAGTTACACAGTGAACTACATTTTTCATTAATTCTTATTGGAATCAATTCCAATTACAAAATACTATAAATACTACAAATACTTTTCCGCATATACAAAAATGCATCACATGCATTTTTCCCTTTACAATCAATTATAATATCAATTAATTTACAATTAATTATATGAATACCAGAAATAAAATTAAAACTAAAATAAGAATGCATTAAACTAAAATTAGAATAAGAATATTTTGTAATATTTTGTAACACTAAAAAAATAATACTTAGTAAGACCAACTTGTACATTAAAAATAATATATAAATGTAAGGTTTTTCATATTGTAAAATAATTAAGTTTTTGATCTTAAAAGACAAAGTGTAAAATTAAGAATTCCTAGTAAGAAATTTACTAGTTCAAAATTATAAACAAATTTATATTGTTTATATCAATATTAAAATTTAAATAAAAATATAAAAACAAATTATATTGTTTTATTTTAAATAATAAATTTAAATATTAAAATTTTATAAAAACAAATTATATTGTTAAAATAATAATTTCAATATTAAAATTTATAATCTCAACGTTCTTTCGTGTCAAAAAAAATTGTTCAACTTTTCCATACGCGATACAACTCAAAATATAAACCAAAGACTTAGCTCACAAAAATCAAAATTTTTTGATTTTCTCATAACCAACTTTCAACATTCAAAATGATTTTTCAACTTACTTATACACGATTCAACTTCGCAAGTACGCATACAAAGTTGAAAACATCTTATATGGGATTCATAATAATAAATTCAAAGTTATGAGTATTGCCATCATTATTTTATGTGTAAAGTATATTTATAAGAATTTTGTTGTGCAAAATTTTTTTACATGTTGGCAAGGTTTCGCCAACACTTGTGTATTATCATAAAGAAATCATATACATAGAGTATTCATCTAGTACAAAAAATGTTAGTCAATTTTGTTGATTTGAAATCACCCCAATATCGTATTTGAAACCACCCCATTATCGTAAAAAGATGACCGTATTTTTGGTATACATAATAAAATCAAATTGAGATTATTTCTTTGTTTTATTTTTATTTTGTTTGTTTGTCAATCAATGTATTTACAATTGTTTATATTTCCTTATCAAGTTGAACGATTTCTTTTTAAAAAATTTTATTTAATATTTTTAATCGATGTATGTGTGTACATTTGTGTATTTTGTATATATGTATTTCTTTATACAATTTGGACGATTTCTTTTTTTTAGAATACAGAGAACCTTTGAAAATAAATAATAATTATTCAAGCACTAAATGCTATTCTTACAAAAATGTAAGAAATTTGAATGTCCTTTTTGAATATTTTTAAACTGTCTCAGGCAATGTTTGAAACTTTAGAGGAATGCAGATTTTCATTTAAAAAAGTATTCGACATTATTAATAGGTAGTTTCAATTGCGTAACGAAGCCAAACCAATTTTAAAACTGAATTTTAAAAGTGTTAGTAAATTGTCCGAAGATGAAAAAAACGTAGCAGTAAATATTCATTTTAATTCACCAAAAGGGGTTATAAATTTTTGAGAAATGGATTAAAGTTTAATTTGCCCATTTTAGTTCCCTTAATAGATGGATCCCCATCAAAGATTTAATTATAGGCCTTAACGACAAAAATATAAATGAGTTAGGAATTATATTCTCAGAAAAAGATTTAATTGAAAGGTTGGCTGTATTGGTATTCGATGAAATAGCCATTAGAAGGCTATACTATAATAGTGCACTGGATGAAATTAGTTGTTTTTCTGATTATGGTTCCGGCAAAACAAAAGACATCGCAAAATACATACATACATATGTATATTTTATAATGTGTATTTACATACTTTTTTCGGGTTTTTTTATGCCGAATTGAATATGAATTTTGAAAGTTTATTTATATACTTTTCCATAATATATTTTATCCGACTTTTTCCCTTTTAGAATTCTAAATTAAATAATAAAATAATAAAACGAATATCAATAAGATAAGATAAACAAAAATTTTTAATTATATTTTTTAGTAGTTAAAAACCTAAAAACTATAAAAAAAATTTACATACCTACCTATTTTAAACTAACGAAAATTTAAAATACATAGGTACATTAGAAGACAGTTTATGGAATTATTTTCTAACGATTTGAAAGATTTGGAATAATACAAGTTAAAACATATAAAGTTTTAAGTCTAACTTTTTTGTTCTACGTGAATACTCTATGTATATAAATATAATTACTTTATGGTGTTAAGGAATAAATTTATAAATATATTAATATGTAATGAATAAAAATCTTTTTTTAAATTTTAGTTATTTAATATAAGTTCTTTATTGTTATGAACACTTAGTAATTGTAATCTTTTAATTCTTATATATATTTTAGTATATTCAGTCTTAACTGAATGACTATTAAACTCTGACCTGTTCCAATTTTAAACATAATGAATTTATTTGTTACTCTAATATGCTTAACATTACTGAGTCATAACATTGATTTTAGTATGTTATATTTAACTGTGTTACTTAGGATCATATTTCAATAACAAACAAAGTGAATAAATGAATTAAGGTTATTGAAATATGATTTGTTTTAATTACTTATTATATTTTAACATTAATGAGGAAGAGTATCATAAATCTCAAATTCATAACTCATAACATCCCTTATTCCCCCCATGGAAAAAGAAAATTTTCGTTTAGAAAAAAAATTTTGTGAATAATTTAATTTAGTAAACTTGTTACGTCAGTCAGAATACATTTTTGTTTCTTTTTTTTTTTTTTTTTAAATTTTGATCTTATTCTTCAATTTCTTCTTCTTGCGAATTCTCTCTTGTAGGAGGATATTTACTGAATTGCCAGTATTTAAATTAGGTTCATTTGATATTTTATTACATTAAATAAAATTGACAGTATTATAAGAAAAGAAAGAATAGAAAATATAGAAATCAATGAAGTGTGTAAGTGTGTTATAGTAGTAGGTTGTTCAATGTTAGTAAGTTTAATTGGTTGTAATTCTGTACTGAATTGATTTAATTTAAAATCCTTCATACTGTTAATGGCAGGTGGAATTGAAACTATGTTTTGTGTAATTCCAAGAGATTTTTTATTTAGAATAAATTCGTAAGAGAAAATATTTGTATGGGATATTGATTTTGTTACTTGAGACTGTAAACTGACAGTATGGGTAAAAGCTTTACAATTAGGTTTTAAAGTGAATATTCCACAGTTATATAATTTTTCGATACTCATATCGTTTCCGCAAGCGATTTTTACGTTAGTGTGCTTAGGTAATGCATACAACCAAGTATTGGGTTTAACAAGGTTAAACCATAATTCATGGTCTGATTTAATAACTCTGATTTCACAATCTTCTGGTTTAGTATAACCTTACATTATTTTAATAACACAATTTTGCTTCAGATAATAGTCTAAATTTTTAAAATATAATATAATAAACTAAATTTTGTTTACATATGAAATTGTCTTCGTGCTATTTCATACATTGCTCTATATCTGAATTACTGAGAACTATGTATCGATGTAATTCATCGTTTAAGGTTATATAATCTGCTTTTAGGTCTATAAAATAAAATGTGTTATTTTTTGATTTGACTGGTAGACTGGTTACTTTATGCAGGTTATATATTTCTGCGACCAGAGGGATGGTTACTTGAATCATTAAGTGGTTTTTAATGTGT
Organism: Dolichopus griseipennis; assembly: GCA_963082915.1. Lineage (NCBI taxonomy): Eukaryota > Metazoa > Arthropoda > Insecta > Diptera > Dolichopodidae > Dolichopus > Dolichopus griseipennis. Next base: position 118,038,248 of record OY720443.1, read on the forward strand.
ACAGGTTTGACGGAAACTATTTTATTGAGAAGTGGTAGGTTTAATCTATTGATGCGAGAAGGTAAATTTAAATGATCATTATTTTCTAGTTGAATATCTTTTATTGCTTCCAAAAAGTATTCGGAATTGAAAAATTTATGGGACCCAACTGTGATTCTTGCAAAGTATCCAAAAATTCTTTCTGTTGTGATATAAGCTTATTGGCAGAAATTGATAGTATATTGGCTGTTTCGTCAAACAAGTGAAGGGTGTTTTTAAAACCCTTGTAAAAATTTAGGTTTCGGTAAGTTCTTTTAGTTTGTCGTTTATTATAGCGAAATTGCTATTTAATTTTTGTTGAGTTTCATTAAAGGTTTTAAATAAACTGTTGATAACAGATGTATGCATTTCCGAAATGTGGTATAAATTTTTGGAGTTATTTTCGATATTCTGTAGTGCCAAATCAATACGTTCAGCATCCTCAGAATCCATAACACCAAATAAAATTTTTTGGATTTTTCCTAGACCGTAAAATAGTGCTCTTTTTGCTTTCGATTCACTATTGGATTTATGAAGTTTTTCAATTATTACATTATTCATTTTTATTTCATTAAATAATTTTAACGTTAATGTTAAAGTAACGATTATAATATAATTATTACACGATAACGAAAAATTACGTGTCAGCGGTAATAAATAATAAAAAATAAAAATAATTATTTTTTATTTTTTTGGTTAAGCGAAATGGCTTCGTGCCAAACTTGCAAGTTAAAAATAAAAGGTGAAACAGGTATTGAATGTGCAGGAGTATGCAAAAAATTTTTTCTTGAGGCGCTAAAATGTTCTGGGGTAGATCAGTTTACAATAAATATACTGTTTGCGAATAAGAATATAAAGTTCATATGTGACAATTGTGTACAGTACATCCAAAATGTGGACTTAATTGTACAAAATAAGGAACGAGCGGTCGCAAAAAATAGTGATTATTTGAAAGAATATAAAGAGGATTTTGAAAGGGCAATTAAGAACAATGAAAAAGAAGTGATCGATTTACTTAAAGCGATAGAAACAAACTACAGATTACGGCTAGAAGAAATCAAAACCAGTCAGCAAAAAGAAATTCAGAAAATGGAAAAAATTACTGAAGTTTTTAAAACAGAAAGTGAAAAGGTTAATGAATCATTCATTAATGCAATGAAAAAAAAAGATGAGCTTTGCAAAAATTAAATGATAAAAATAAAAAAAATAAAAAATTTGAATGTGGGTCAAACGGTGTCATTTTCTGATATTGTAAAAAATAATAAAACTTGTGGTAATTTAACAATGAAAAAAGAATTACCTTTGATAATCAAACCTAAAAATAAACAAAAAAGTGAAAAAACGAAAAGTGATCTAAATAATAAGGTAGATCCAAAAAATTTGAAAATTAAAAATATCGAAGATATAGTAGAGAAGCTGAAAAAACAAAACGCCTTTTTGGAAAGGAGCGAAATGAAAGTGGTTAAAGTATTTAATGTAAACAAATATGGCAAGGAAATGTTTAACGTAATATTGGAAGTTGATAAGGAATCATTTTCAAAAATAATCGCTAGTGAGAAGCTATGTATAGGATGGGAAAGGTGCAAGGTGTGATAGATATAAAAGATAAAAATAAAAATAGTGCTGAAAATTCGAGTAGCTACAGTAATAAAAATTATAATCTATTATCTAAAACAAAAAAAAAAAAACGTGTTAACATACTTTCTTACATGCCTAAATTTTGGTCAAAAAAAAATAGAATATTAGTAAATGACAAGCAAATTAATAAACGTAATACTAATAATGATAATGATAAAAATAATGTTAAGAATAATGATAATAACAATAGTAATAGTGCTGGTCATAATAATAATAATAGCAAAATTGATAAAAATAATAGCAATAATAAAGAAACTAATAGTAATATTAATAATATTTATGATAATAGTAGAGATGAATTCTGTAATAATAAAGATGGAATTGAGAATAGTAACGAAAACATAGGCGTTAGCGATAGTGCCAATAAAGTGGAATTAGCTTCTAAATACCATAACTGGATTAAAGGAGAAACACTGTATCAGCAAAATGAAAAAATGGAAAATGCTGCTCATAGTACTAAAAATCTACAACTTGTAAACAAGAGCTTTTTAAATCCAATGGAACCTCCAGTTGTTAAACATACAAAAAAGGCGGTTGAAAATGGTGATAGTATATATGTATTATCACGATTACGAGACCACAGAATATAAAATAACGTTAGATTATTTTTGTCTTTTTTGCACGATCAAGAGGATATTTGTTATGAAGGTATAACGAAAACAAATAACGAAATATTGATGGATATTGAAGGATTGCCAACGAATTATCAGGAATTACGTGAATTTTATTATAAATTCCATTAAAGTAGGGGAATCACTAACAAAGAAGTACAAAAAGCCTTACCTGCATATAGGCAACGTACATATAATAAATACAGAGAAAATTTACAAACAATTTGGAACTCCACGCAAAATTATTTAATTGGTAGACCGTAATGGCAGTCCAATCCACAAATACTTTAGAAACGGGTAAATTAAAAATTTTGTATCTAAATATAAGCAGCTTAAGAAATAAAAGTTATAAATTAGAAACATTAATTAATGAATGTAAAGAAATTGATATTGTGATTCTAACAGAAGTAAGGATATACAGTAATGAAATCACTACTTATAATATTCCAAATTATAGAGCAGTTTTCAATTGTAATGATGAGAAAAGAGGTGGTGGAACTGTCATCTTTTTAAAAAATAATATCAATTTTACTGAAGTATTAAAAGACGAAAAATATAATTTTAGTGTAATTGAAATTCTGAATTCTGCACCTGGATTAAGAATTGGTACATTTTACAAGGCTCCAGCGGAAAATAGTAACATATTTATAGAATATTTAGAATATAGATTAAAAAATAAAGCAAATTACATATTTTTTGCTGATACTAATTTAAATATAATTAATAATTATAATACCGTATTTAAGTATAAAGACATGATAGCAACAACTGGTTATAGTGTAATAAACAAAACACAAAGTACAAGAAACACAGCTCATTCCAATACCTTAATTGATCACATTTTAACAAATTCAAATGATAAATACAATATTAATTTTACAATAGAAAGTAACAGTCTATGTGATCACCAATTGGACATAGTATCAGTAAAAGCAATATGTATTATGAAAATAACAATGAACAAGCGCACTTTATAAAACTGATTATAACCAGATGTCCCAAATTGTAAATAATAAAATAGAAAACACTTACGTATTAGAAATAGACACGTTAATACAAGAAAAAAAAATACAAGAAGCTAAAGTTTTATGTACAAATTCAATGTCGGTTAGAACTAGGAATAATACATGGATAACACCGTCGATATATAAAGAATTAAAAATTAGAAAATCACTATACGATAGCAATAAAAGAGATCCAAATAACAGAGATATGATAAAATATACTCTATGTAAGAAAAAGGTCGATAAAAAAGGAAAAGAGGCTAAGAAAAACCATATCAATAAAAGCATTGAAAATGCTGGAAGTGATTCTAGGAAATTATGGAAAGTGTTAAATAATACTATAAGGAATACTAATATGGATAATTCAGAACATATAACAAGCATTGTAAAAAAAAAGTGGAGAAAGGACAAATGATGAAAACGAAACGGTTTGCCGTTTGTTAAATGAATTTTTTAATGAAGTAGGAGAATCCATTTAAAAAAGGAATAAAAAAAAATAATATAGTAACTATAGAACACATAAGAAATAATAAAACATTATTTCTTAGACCTGTTACTGAAACAGAGATTTATCAAATTATTATGAAGTTAAACAGAAATGCAGCCCCAGGATGAGATAATATAACGGTAAAAGATTTACAGGAATTAGTTAATATTATCAAAAAAACATTGGCAACATTGATAAATAAATGTCTTGAAGAAGGAGTATTCCCTGATTCATTAAAAAAGCGTACATAGTGCCAATTCATAAAAGTGGATCTAAAGATGAATGTGGTAACTATAGACCAATTTCTATCCTGAACTCAATATCCAAAGTATATGAAAAAGTAATTAATATAAGTATAAGAAATTTTATTTCAAAAACGATTGGTTTTGATCCAAATCAATATGGTTTCCTAGAGAACAGCGGCACAGAATCAGCAATAACAGCTACGTTAGAATATATTTATGACGCACTTGATGAAGGATATTTCATCGGTGTAGTATTTATTGATTTTACGAAAGCTTTTGATGTAGAAATCATTATAGACTGATTAGTTTTTTAGATATATTGGGCATAAGAGGTACTAGTAATCTTTTATTAAGCAGTTACTTAACAAATAAAGTGTGAACGAAGTGAACGAAGTGCTTAGCGATGAACTTATTATAAAAACAGGTTTAAAATAATTTTAATAAAAAAATATTAATAAAAAAATAATTTTATTTCAAATTATATCGTTTATGCAGATGACACTAATGTCATTGCTAAAGCTAGAACAGTACAAGAACTCGAAAATATACTAAATAAGGATCTAAATGCGGTATGTAATTGGCTAGATTACAATGAACTCTGCATTAACGCTAAAAAAACCAACTGTTTGTTATTTAAAACACAAAGAAAAAATAGCGAAAATATTACTCTTAAAATAAGGGAAACAATTATTGAAAGAGTAGATAAGGTTAAATATCTGGGAATAATAATTGATGATAACTTGAAAGGGGACAATCACACCAAAAACGTGAAGAAAAAAGTTATGCCAATTATATTAGCTATAAAAAGATGTGGCGGTATTACCCAGCATGCAGCAAAGCTTATCTATAATAGTCATATACTATCAAGAATAAGATATAATATATGTAGTTGGAGCTAGTGCTCAAATTGGTTTTTAATGAATAAAGCGCTTAAAATTCTTTACAAATATAATTACAGAACTAGTACTAAATATTTGTATAAAAAAATAAATGAATTAGATATTAACCAATTAATCTATTTTGAAAAAGGTAAATATATTTATAAAGTAATAAATAGTAATATTAAATCTAATTTAAATTTAATAAATAGAGAAAATGTACATAAATATAATACTAGAAATAAAAAAAAATATTGAAATACCTAAAGCTAGAACCACAAAGAAACAAAAAAGTTTAAAATGTAGTGCTATTAAAATTTTTAATTCATTACCATTAAACATTAGGAGAAGTCAAACTTTAGAAATATTTAATAGAAAATTTAAAAAATATATAAAAAGCTTTAGAAATTAAAATTAAAATTGGAAATAAGTAAAATTAGTGTATTCAAAATAATTATTTTTAAACTAAAATTAATTGTAATTATATAATTTATTAGATTGTAGTTTTAATTAAATAATTTCTTATACATAATTTTATATATATTGTAAAATTATCTGAAATTAAATGAAATAAAAAAAAAACTTTACAACGGTCCAAAGGAAATAATGTTAATGTTTTGTTACAAAGATCTTTTAATGTGTTGATATTAGATTCTATAGTTAATGTGTCTTATACGAAAGATGTGTGATTCAGGAAAAATAGGAATTTCCAACTAATCAAGGAATTTTGTAATTTTCCAATTTGTGCAGAATAAATACCTGGTTGAGCGATTGTTGTATGCTCGCCAATACATAGCGATGGAATTAATCGTAGGATTGTTAGAATCATTATTGAGCAGCAAAATATTTTCTGAAAAAAAAATTAGTATATTAAGAAAAACATAAATGATTTATGTAATATAAGGTTTTAGTAAATTATTATGGGCAAGTTTTTCTTTTCGTCCAATTTTAATAATAGAGTTAACCGGTGATTTTATTTCAACTATTTCATATGGACCTTTATAAGGTTGGGTAAGTTTTTTATTAGTCCTATGCCTAATTTCTAATAGGACTTTATCGCCTGTATGTGGCTTTGGCGGACTTTCCCGTAACCATTTTGTAAACGATTTTTCAACTCACGTAATTATCGTAATTATATATTGGTTCTGCGACTCGAGTTAACGATGAAGGAATTTCAACTTGAAATCCCAATAGTACTTCATGGGGTGAAAATCAGGTCGCCGTATGAGGTGTTGTATTATAACAAAATGAATAATACTCTAGTAAGGTGTCCCAGCCTGGAGTACCGTTTACGTAAGTTTTGTCGGTAACATAACTACGAAGGTAATCACCTAAACTTCTATGAGTTCGAAATTTACACTTTTCGGGTTGGCATTTTAAATTATGATTTTCAAGAGCTTTTAATACGTCTATTAATTTTTTATTATGGTCTTCTAAATTTTGCCATAAAATATTATATCATCAAGATATACTAAACAACGAATTCCTTGTAAACCGGTTAGAACTTTATTCATCAATCTTTGAAAAGTAGGAGGTGCATTACGTAGATCGAATGGCATACGGTTAAATTCATAATGACCTTGGGCAGTACTAAAAGCTGTTTTAGACTTATCGGATTCCTTCACTTGTATTTGATGAAATCCTTTTGCCAAGTCTAAAGTCGTAAAATACTTTGAATCACCCAGTTGTCCTAAAATATCCTCGATGTTGACAAAGGGAAAGCGTCTCGTATGGTGATTTCGTTTAATTTTCGAAAATCTACCACTACCCGCGATTTCTTTTGCCCATCTGGACCGGGTTTTTTAGGTACAACTAATAGAGGTGAGTTCCAAGGACTAGAACTTGGTCGCACTATTTCACTGGAAACCATAGCGTCTACTTGTCTTTTAATTTCCTCTTTGTGAATTTCAGCTAACCGATATTGTATAGTATTAATAGGTTTTTTATTTGGTTCTATTTTAATTTCATGGTTAATTACTGGAGTTACGGTTAATAGGTCACCGTCCAGGTAGAACAGGTGATTGTATTCTCTACATAGATTAATTATAGAACACTTTTCTTCGAAATTTAAGTGATCCAGCTTGAGTTGGTTTTCTAGTATTTTTAACCTGTTTTCAATGATACTAATCGAAGGATTTTTTTTTAAATTACACACATTAAATGTTTTTAGTGGTTCTAGTTTAATTGGTATATGTTTTCCAATCTCAACAGAATGAGTATTGGTTTTTAAAATGCTAATATGGATAAATCCTTCTGTGGGTTTTACAATAGCATTAGAGATAAAAATTCCTTGTTCATTCATCTCTTCAAGATTTAAATGAACTACGGACTCTTCTTTTAAGTTTACAGGGCCGTATTTGATTAATTTTTCTGTTCTAGGTGGTATAATCATTTTGTTTTCAATTATATCAAAATGAAATGTATAACTTACATTATTTAATTTGAAGATAGCTTTATTATTTCCGTAATCTATTACGGTATTTGTTTCTTTGAAGAAATCTTCTCCAATTATTCCATCTTGTGGAATAGGAAAATTTGAAGGAAGTATATGAAATTTAATGAGATAATGATGGTTATCAATCTTGAGTTGCAAAGTTGTTGTGCCTAAAGTTTTAATAGGTATTTCCGAAATACCTGTAATTTCAATAGTAACTTCAACATATGTATTATCATGTAATGAAAGAACTTTTATTAAAGATACGTTAGCCCCTGAATCTAAAAAAAAAGTTAGAGTCAAAATACTAGAGAAGGTTTTGTTATCAGGTTTGTTAAAGAACACATATGGATAAAAGTTCTTATTTTGTTTAAATATTTTATGATTAGGGCTTTGTTTTAAATTTTCTTTTGAAATTAAACTTTGATTTTTATATGTATTTTGATATAAATTTTTATTTTTATTTTGATCTAGATTTTCTTTAAAATATAAATTTTCTTTTGGTTTTAGGTTTTGTTTTTTGTTTTGATTTAGATTTTCTTTAGAATATAAATTTTTTTTTGGATTTAAGTTTTGTTTTTTATTTTGATTTAGATTGAGAAGCATTATACTTTTATTTATTTCAATTCGATCGCCTGGAGCCTCTCTCTGGACGAATCATTAGAGTGTATATTCATTTCCCTTTTTGATTTGTTTGGTAATAATTACCCTTTTGGTAATAATTAGTATTAATTTTATTATTACTATTATTGTAGTTGGTACTAAAAGGTTTAGTAAACGTATGGTTGGTTCGTCTACAATCCTTTGTATTGTGCGTTGTAGGCTTACAGTTACTGCAATAGGTCTTTTGACCTGACTGTTGGTTATTTTTCGAGTTTATTTGGTTTAGTTTTCCTCTTCAATAGCTATATCTTTAGCACTGTAGAGGTCTTTTGGTCTTGCTGACCGGAGAATTACACGCAATGGATTTTTAAGTCCATTGACGAAATTATTTAATATAGACTTTTCACTTTGTTCCCTAATAATTTTCCCACTTTTTCTTCAATTCCAGTTGTACTGGCTATATTCATTTCTTCTAATAGCTTTCAGCTCTTTCTGCATAAACTAAGACTGAATCCCTTGGTCTTTGAGCAAAGGAAAAAACTTCATTTTGAATTATTTGTAACGACCTATGTTTCTGGAAATGTGCCGTTAGTGCTAATTTCAATGGTTCCCATTTGGTATACTCTTTATATCTGAGAATCACATTGTACGCACGTCGTATCAGTTTTGATTTTATTATGTCTAGAAACTCTTTTTCGTCATTGTTTGTATTAGTACGTTTGTATTGTATTTCAGCCATTTGAAAAAATTGGTAGAGATCCACTGGTTTTCCATCAAATTCCGGGATCATTTTCATTGCTTGGCCTACATCGAATTTACTTTCAGAGGTATTCTCTGGGGAAATAGGATTGTCTTTTGTAATTGTACTATCTTTTCCCATTTTGGAATTTGTTTTTGTATTTTGTTGAACAGTTAAAACTTTGGGTATTTGTCTTAAGTTTATGTTCATACATTTTAGTTAAATATTTAAAATATATTTTTACAAGAAATATGGGAAAAAGTACTAAATAAAAAAATAATAATATTTATTTTCAAATATTTATACAAGAAATATGGGAAAAAATACTTCTCAGGTTGTTTGCCCAGAAAAGGAGTCAGAGTATATATATAAAAATTTATTTAGGTTTTAATATTTATTTAGATTTAATTAAAACAAAAAAGAAGAGAAAAATAGAAATTGAGCAATCAGTAATAACATCTATTTATTTTTTTTTTTTTTTATAATTTTGCAATCACAAATTTTTTTTTTTTTTTTTTTTTTTAATTACAAAAATTTTGGAGTTAACTAAATTTACTTCTTTTGTTCTATAAATTTTCTTTTTTTTTTTAACTTAAAAATTTTTATAATTTTTTTTTTTTTATTTTTACGTAGGTTGGAATGGAATCTTCAAAAGACACAATGAGCCCCGTAGCTTGCCATTGCGTGGGGGATTCTTACCCACTAAACCACACCCTTCCTCTATTGCGATCTAGTCCTATAGAGCTAATGAGCAATTTTTATCTGGCTTTATTTTAGTTTTAAATGTAGATTCCATCTATGCTATGTCTATCTAACTGTTTCTTTCTCTTATTATAGCTACACTAACTCAAAAGACATTTACATGGTTTTGGAGTCTTTTTTCGTGACTTCTTGCAAAATTTTGGATTTCTTTGTCTACAAATTCTATTTGCATATCTCTATGTAGGTCATAATTTCTGATGAACCAGGGCGCGTTCACAATATTTCTTAGAACTTTATTCTGGAACCTCTGAATGACATCTCTATTACTCTTTTTGCTGCATCCCCATAGCTGGATGCCATATGACCATACTGGTTTCAATATTTGTTTATAGAGCAGAAGTTTGTTTTGTATTGTCAAGGTAGAATGCTTACCTATGAGCCAGTACATTTTTCTATAACGGATTTGTAGCGAAGCTTCGCATCTAATGTCATACCAAGATATTTGGCAGTATTTGAATAAGGTATTTCTTGACCATTTATATGTACTGGTTTATGGTCAATTTTTTTATTTGTGAAATCCACATGAATTGACTTAGCTTCATTTAATTATAGCCTCCATCTTTTTGTATAATTTTGGATTTTTGTCATAGCTCTCTGCAGTTTTTCTGTAGATTCTTTATTATTTTCTCCGACAGCCAAAACCGCTGTATCATCAGCAAACGTCGCAATTATATTATTTGCTAGTGCAGAAAAATCACAAGCATACAACAGATACAGTACTTTTTATAGTATACAGTCGATTGCCTTTTCTGGTAGCTGCCTCAGAATTTGTCCGGTTATTAAATCATATCCCGGAGCTTTTTTAGATTTAATGTTGTTTTTAATTTCTTTTTTCACTTCAGCTGGATTTGTTAATGCGATTTCCTCTTGCTCCTGAATTTGTTCTACATCTAGATTTTCATCTTCTTCTTCATTGTTTACTTGAAATATCTTTTCTAGGTGTTCCGCAAATAATTTGGCCTTTTCTTTATTATCTCTCGCCCACTTTCCGTCCAGTTTTCTAATTGGAGGAATTTCTGCAATAGGTTTTTTCAGATTTTTAGCTGCCTTCCAAAGAGAATAATCAGTACTTTTATCATTTGTTAGCTTTTCCAAATATAAATTTATCGATTTGTTTTTCACTTCATTAATTCTTCTTCTTAGTTGTTGGGTGATATTATTCAGCCTAGTTTTTTCTTGTGGAGTTCTAGTTTGGTGCCATTTTTTCCTTGCTCTGCGTTTTATTGCAATTAGTTCTAAGATTTCGGCTGGATATTTATTTTCTTTTACTCTTAGTTTATTTACTGGAGCATTTTCCCACATTGTAAGTTGTATATCTTTAATGTAGTTTTCCACCTCCGCATCCAATTGTTCTTTGTATTGCAACGGTATAGCTAGTTGTGTTTTTTCTTCCAGACATACTTTAAAGCTTTGCCAGACAGTGTATTTATTGGCGAGAATCGGAATTCTCTGCTTTTCAATAGCGTTTTCACTTACAGTTAGCAGAATTGGTGAGTGGTCAGAGTCCATTTCCTGTATATTATCTTCTATCTGTATAAAATTATACGAATGTTTTTAATTATGAAAAAATCTATTAAATCAGGTAATTTATTTGGATCTGTAGGCCAATATGTAGGTTTTCCTGTTGATATGATTTCACACCCAAATTCGCTTGTTGCTTGGAATAATTCCCTGCCTTTGGTTGTTGTTAGCCGTGATGCCCAGTGTGTATTTTTGGCATTAAAATCACCTCCTATAACAAACTTTTTTCCTAGTTTCTTAAAAAGATCTAAATAATGATGTTTCTTCAGAGAGTACTTAGGTGGACAATATATACTTGCTACTACAATAAAGTAGTTTTTACATTTTACGTTTAGCTTGTATTTCTTCTGTTTCAAATTTGGCTTCTTCAAAATGTTGTATACTTTATTTTATAATAACTGCACTTCCTCCTCTAGCAGAGTTACCTGAATGTATGCTATGATAAACTTTATAACCATGAAAATTAATATGCGTTTGTTTGTTAAAGTGTGTTTCTGCTATAAGACAAACATCTATATTATTTATGTCAAGCACTGCTTGTAGCTCTTGTTGGTGTTGTAGCAGTCCATTGGCATTCCATGAAAGAATTTTTAGTTTATTCATCTTTTCGATTTCGAGGCAGGTTTTTGGTACTGCCCTCTAGTGCTCCTATTCTACAATCCGTATCGACCATAGAACTTTCTATTTTAGTTACTTTTTGTAGTATAAGCAGAATGGATTGTTGAAGGTTAACATAAACATGTTTAATGGGTCTTTATTCTTCCAGCTACGTTTATTTGCAGCTCCTATTATTTTATATTCTTTATTTTCAAGATCTTTAATTATTTCTTCTGTTTTACACGAGTGAGGCAGGTTCTTCACCATAACTCGTATTGGCCTTTGCTGTTTGCTTTCGTATGAGTGCCAACTATATTTATACTCTGATAGCGCTTTTGTTAAAGTTCTGTACGCATCTTCATCTAACAAAGTGATTTTTATACAATTCTTTCCAAGGAGTTTCATCTCAAACTGTTTTTCTGTTATTACTTTTTATACCCTACACCTATAGAATAGGTAAAGGGGTATATTAACTTTGGTATGGTGTTTGTAACCACCTAAAGGAAGCGAGCTAGATATGGAAAAGTATATATATTTGTGATCAGCGTGACCTTCTTAGTCGATATAGCTATGTCCGTCCGTCCGTAGGCACGATAACACAAAAAATAATGGAGCTATGTTGATGAAATTGCGGCGGTGATTGCGTACGGTGGGTATTATACAATGGGTTTGGAACTTAGAACTTTTTGATCGAATTTAGGCCAAACGAGCATAATTTCGATTCCAATGAAGATAGAACCTCCAAATTTGGTATTAGGTTGTCTCTTCTTTTTCCTTGGTGTACTTGAAATTTGGGTGCCGTTGGAGTAGTGGGTCGGGGACCAGCCGCACAGTTTCAAAGACCTTAAAGCATATTTTCGAAATTAGTAAGGATAGTAACTTCAAACAAATTTAGAAGTTTCAAATTTGGTACATGGGTGCTCTTTACTATTTCCTGCGCGTTCTCCTAATTTTGGATCAATCAGAGTGGTGGTTCAGTACCCCTCTTACACCCCCCAAGTTTTAAACCTTAATCGAAATTAATAAAAATATTAACTTAAAATTAAGATAGAACGTTCCAATTGTGTATAAGGGTTAACTAGTATTGAAAGTATGACGGGGATTGCATATGGGCGAAATCGTACCATGGTTTCGGGTTCTGGAACCTTTAAAAGTTCAAAGGCTGACGACCATATATCTTAAAAGCAGTATAACTCAAAAAATAATGCCCCTTTTTTGATGAAATTTAAACTCTAGGTTACTAATAATGAAAGTACAATGGGAATTGGTTCTGGTCGAGTTCGGATAATGAGTTCGGATTATAGAAGCTTTTGATTGATCTAAGGCCAAACGAGTATAATTTCGAAGCCAAAGAATATATTTCCTATTTCTTATGTGTCCCCGAAATTTAGACTTAACTGTAGTGTTGGTTCAGATGCCTCCTAAGAAATCCCAAAACTAAAAAGCTTATATTCGAAATTCAAGAAGATAGAAACTTTAAATTTGATACACGAGGGTTCTTTCCTATTTCCGTTTATATTTAACACTTTTATATTTTTGAAAGGCTAAGAATTTTACCATAAAACATATTTTGTATAATATTTTATAAATTAAAAATAAAATATTTTTTTAATAAACGGTTAAATTCCTTTTTTTTAATGTTAATCATATCATACATTTTATTGAATTATTACCAAAGGTGATATATAATTAAGACATTGTGTACAATACTTAAGCTATATTCAAAGGTACTGGCTGCATTTATGTAAAATTTATTTTTATATTTAAATGAATTATATGAAAAGTTCTAAAATTGTAATTGTACTTTAGAAATATATTTATAGCATATTTTGCGTTTATAAGCTTTTCTAATAGGTACATAAACTAACAATTTAAAATAATTGCAATTTTGAAAAATTTGAATTATTATATATATAGTTAACCTTTGTAAACAATTCGGAATGCACTTTACGCTTTCTACTACTTTTTGCATTAACAGATTTTGCATTACTACTTGCTGTAAATAAAAATTTTTATGATAGTCTTCATTTTGTTTCATTAAGAATAAAGAATAAAGTAGGTATACTGGGTCGGTAAGGGTCATGTAGGTATACTGGGAGATTCGACCATGGGTTCGGAATTTAGCACTTTTTGATCGAATTTAGGCCAAACGAGCATAATTACGAAACCAATGAAGATAGAACCTTCAAATTTGGTATCAAGGTGTCCATTCCTATTTCTTTAGTGTTCTTGATTTTTGTACTTGATTTTTGGAGTAGTCCACACATTTCCGAAGACCTTAAAGCATATCTATAAAATTAATAAAGATAGCAACTTGAAACAAATGTAGAAGCTTCAAATTTGGCACAAGGATGTTCTTTACTATTTGTGTGGCCCCCTAAATTGGGATTAAATGGAGTGGTGGTTCAGTACCTCTCTTAAACCTATCAAGGTTTAAAAGCTTATAATCGAAATTATTTAAAATAGTAACTTAAAATAAAGATAGAACGTTCCAATTGTGTACAAGGGTTCACTAGTATTTAAAATACAGCGCGGACTGCATATGGGCGAAATCGTACCATGGTTTCGGGTTCTGGAACCTTTGAAAAGTTCAAGGGCTAACAAACATATATCTTTAAAATAGCATAACTCAAAAATGATGCCGCTATTTTGAAGAAATTTAAACTGTAGGTTACTAGTATTGAAAGTATCATGAGAATTGGTTCTGGTCGAGTTTGGTTAATGAGTTCGGATTATAGAAGCTTTTGATCGATTTGAAAAATTTGAATTATTAAATATATTATGCTTTGATTAGCTTTTTATCACAAAATTTAATAATTCAAATTTTTTAACTTTTGTAATTGAATCGAAATAAATATATTTTCATTTATTTCAAGTTTTTTTGTTTTTTAATATTTTTAAATAGATAAATTAGTAAGAATTTGGAATATTTTTGAATAGATAAAGTAATTAGAAAATGTTTTTAGTACTATAAAGCTAATTTGGTTAGCCATGGCTTAAGAACAAACTAATAAAATCTTTTATGGTTTTAAAATGACTTATGAACTTCCCATTAAATTTGAACCAAATAAGTGTAGGGTATTTTTAAGTTGGTTGCACCGACTGACTGTTTCTTTACTTGTTTTACTCTCTTGCAGAATTCATTATAGTTATTAAATTCATCCACAATTATTGGCGGTGGAGATTGTTTTTTCTTAACTTTTTCCGGATCGGTTATTTTTTTGGCGAAATAACCTTTTTTGGAGAAGTTTGTTTACTTGGAGTGGTTTTATAGTCCATCTTTTTTGCGTTTGGAGGGGTAAGTGAGTCATTTAACTTCCTTTTTTGTTTCTGTTTTACCCTTATCCACTCAGTCTCTTTCGCTAGTTCTTCCTCATCTGTAGAGTATACTATTTTTTACTGTTTTCTGACTTTGATACATGTTGAACTTGTGAAGAATTTGTTTTATTATTTTACTCACTTACTTGTTAAACGAGGGGTTTTGCAGAAAACTGCTGTATTCTTGTATGTTGTACGTTTGGATGCCGCTGGTAACTGATGTTATTGTTGAACGCTGGTAACTGCTGTTAAGTGGTGTTATTGTTGAACGCTAGTAACTGCTGTTAACTGGTGCTATTGTTGAACGCTAGTAACTGCTGTTAAACACTCAAATAGAACTTTTCTTCTATATTTGTTTTGTTATTTCTTTGTAGATATTTTTTTTTTTTTAAATTTTATTTGTAAAGTCATAACTGGTACTTTTATTATTATTTTTTTTTTGTTTTTTTAAATACACTTTACTTTTATATTTTAAACTATAGAGTAGTTTTTTTTTTTTTTTTTTTTGTTTTTTTTGTAAACCCTTTTACTATATTTTTAATTTTATATTACTTTGTTTTTATTGATACAAGAGACAGATGCTTTATCCTGTTGCATCCCACCGCTGCCACCAAAAATGTTATGGAATAAATTTATAAATATATTATTATGTAATGAATAAAACTCTTTATTTACATTTTAGTTATTTAATATAAGTTCTTTATTGTTATGAACACTTAGTAATTGTATCTGTTAATTGTTATATATATTTTAGTATATCCAGTTTTAACTGAATGACTATTAAACTCTGACCGGTTTCAATTTTAAACCTAATGAATTTATTTGTTACTCTAATATGGTAAACATTACTGAGTCATAATATTGATTTTAGTATGTTTTATTTAACTGTGTTACTTAGGATCATATTTCAATAACAAATAAAGTGAATAAATGAATTAAGGTTATTGAAATATGATTTGTTTTAATTACTTATTATACTTTAACATTAATGAGGAAGAGTATCATAAACCTCAAATTCGGTTCATAACAATGGTATTATATACATATATGATTTTTAAAGTTGGTTTTGAATTTAAAAATAAAAAAGCTTTCTTTAGGTGAAAAGTTTTTAAAGTTTGGTTTAAATATAAAATTAGAAAAGTTTAAACTTAATTTAATTTTTATTTAAAAATTATAAAAAAATTTTAAAGTAGGTTTTGAAAGTAAAAAGCAAAAATAAAAAATTTGCATTATATTAACATTAGAAAAAAATATATTTTAATAGTTTTTAAATTTTTATATATGTTATATTCTACAATGTATTATTCCTTTAATGTAAAGCAAAAATGAAAAACTTGTTTTAAAAAACTAAATTAATTTTATCTACTGAAACAGTATTTCATCTGATATTGCGTAATGCCCCCATGCGTAATCATCTAAGGAGCTTAATGCTGTTTTGTTTAAAATTTGTTTATATAGATTATATAAATTTTATCTAAAAACTTTCATATTTCTGTTCAAAATTAAGTTATTCAACAATGAGGTCCGATAATTTTCTATGGTTAAATCGTTTACTACATATTTTTTCACACCTTTAGCCTTTTTAATATTTTTATTTGTGTAGGTTTGAATAAAATTCATCTTAGAATGGAGTCCAATAAACTCAGATATATATTCACCATTCAATTCATCCTTAAAAAGTCCCAATAGTTTTTAGTTTAACAAAGGGAAACCATATGGATTTGTCTTTTGATAATCATAAGTATAAAAGATGGTAAATCTGGCCTTATATCGACCTAAAATTCCTCGGTATGTATTGTGTATATTAAACTGTCGGTATTTATATAGTTTAAATTAATTTTATTTCCAAATTTTGGTTTTCTATATTAATAATGAAAATCATACATTAACATTTTTGACTGATCTAAAACAGTAAGCCCAATGTATATCGGTTTGTTGTAAAAAAACATGTGTTTTTTTAGTTCAACGGCAATAAGATCAGATGTTAAATAAATTAAACCGTGGAAGTTTGGTTTGGCTATAAGCGCTCGTGCTCCTTGATGCCTACCCTTACTTTCCCAAGAAGTAGCAATTTTAATAACTTTTTTTTTTAATACATTTGCAATATTAAAAGTATTTTTCTTTTAAGCATTCCTGTAATAATATGGTTATTTAATAACTGAGCAGCTTCAATATTTATTTTCCCTTCTAGGCGAGCTTTATGCTTTATGTAAATCTATATGAATGTCATTATTACGTACATACCAGGCAGGACTTACTATGTTATGTTAGGACTTTATTCTGAAAGGTTTGTATTTTTTTAACAGTTGCTTTCCGTAATTTTCGTCAGCAAAATATAATAAATAATAGCTTCGTCATTATTCGATCCTACAACCAATATAGCAGTATCGTCAGCAAATGTTGCATAAAGCAAGTACAAAATAGGACCTAGAATACTGCCTTGAGACACAGCTGCTTTTATTTCTCTTAATGTAGAGTACTCTTTATCTTGTTTAATTCTATGTGTCAGACAAGTACGATTCGAGTATCTCTAACATATTGTAAAGGTATCACTCTCCTTAATTTAAATATTAATCATTCATGCCAAACTTTGTCAAACGCTTGTACTACGTCTAGAAATATTGTAGACCATATTTGTTTTTCTTCAAACGTTTTTTCTATAATATTTGTTAGTCTATGAACTTGATCAATTGTTGCATGCTTGGATCTAAATCCAAATTGATGGTTTGCAATTAAATTTTTATTTTCTATAATTGGCTTCAGCCTTTTTAACAACAATTTTTCAAAGTTTTGACATAATTGGTAGCAGAGATATTGGTCTATAAGAATTTTGCCTCATTTAATGGCTTTCCATGCTATCATAATAACCTCTGCTACTTTCCAAACGGTTGGAACATATTTCAGTTTTATTGCTGCATTTATGATTTTTCTTAAAAGTTTTAGAGCCTTTTATGGAAGCTCTTTTATAATCTGAGCTGTAATAAGATCAAAACCTGGGACTTTTCTTAACTTTAAAGTTTTTATTTCCTCACATATTTCTTCTTCTTTAAATGGATTAATATTGTTCTCTTCTATTGTAACATCCTCCACTAAACAAAGATCTGAATTTATATCGTTTGGTTTGAATATGTTTTCTAAATTATCTGCAAATAATTCGTCTTTATCTTTATTATCCTTTGCACAAGGGCCTTCTCGTTTAATGATCGGCGGGGCGTGCCTTATCGGCTTTTTTACACTCTTCGTTGCTTTCCACAACGAGTAATTTGATTCTTTTGCTGCCGATAAGCTTTTTCTGTAATTTTCTGATTTTACTGATTTAAAAATCTGAATTTTTCTTTTAAAAGATAGTGATAATCTTTTTAAAATCTTCTTATCATCAGGGTAATGTTGCCATCTACGTCTAGCCCTTCTTTTTAATTGTTAAATCCATTTGCTGTTGACCTGTACCTAATTATTTTTGTGTTATTCCAAGGAGCTTTTTAAATTAGATTAGTAAAGCCGTCTAGTTCCAAATCTAATTGTTCTTTTGATTGTAAATTTATGTTTAAATTAATATTATGTGTGATTGCATACCCTAAGATTAACCAGTCTGTCGTATTGTTTGTTAGTGTGGGCTTTTTAGTTTTCTATTTATGTTTTCATTCAACTCTTGTATGATAGCAGAGTGATCAGAATCCAATTTGTGATTATCTTTTAAATTTATACAGTTGCTTAAAATTCTTTTGGTTATAAAGAAGACAATTAGAGCTGGAGCTTTGTTGGTGTCTCTACCTCCTCTCGGATGATTACTAGGATGAACTGCCTTATAGCATTCATAACTTAGAGTCTTAAATTTTGTTTATTGCTAAATGAGTTTCTGATAGCAGACATATATCAATATTTTTTTTACAGTAGTAGCGATATGCGGTTGCGATGAGGAAAAATGTCTTTGGTATGTATTTTAAATGGTAGAAATTTGTCTAAGCTAGAGGGTTCAAAGCAAAAGCGTTAGATGTCGGTAATGTAGAATGAAGAATTTGAGTAGATTGTGTCTTTGATAGTTTTTAAGTTAGAAATGAGGTTTTTAGGTTTATGACTTTGATAGTATTTAAATTAGAACTGAGGTTGTTATGTTTATGGCTTTAGTATGAATTGAAACGAGTTGGAACAAATTGAAAGATCTTTGAACGATTGTATGTGTGTGTGGATGTATGTCGTTGATATTAAAACAGTTCGATCGGTGGTGTGGTGTTGGTGGTGGACAGTGGCTGTTGCGGTGGCAATTTTTAGACTGAAAACTGAAATAAAATTTTTAAAAACTAAAATGATGTCAGTGAATTTTTTCAAATATTTCTGCATTAAATGCTCTACAATTTTTAAAAACTAAAATGACATCAGCGACATTTCTAACAATCCGAATATAATGTGAAAAAATTAAAATAGATAAGAAGATAAAGAAAAAGTAAACCATTTCTTGTTTGCGGTTTCATGAACGTTTCAAACGAACTAATGACTTTTTCGTAATGCTGATAAGAGATTATAAAATTTAAAAGATTTTAATCCGAAAAAATCCGAATTTTTTTGTTTTGATTTTTATTTATAATTAAGAAATAATAAGATTGATAATAGAGTATTAAAAACAGAGAAAATTAAATTTGTCAATCATTAAGTTTTTAAAACTTGAACGTGTAGTAGTAATAATATATATACATATATATATATATATATTATAAATTGAAAATGGATGTTAAAAGAAAAAGTGTGAATTTAATTGCAATGTTTGCAAGAAAAATTTCTCTAATAAATTTAATTTGGAACGTCACATGAAAGTGCATAAATATTGTTCAAAATGCAATATTTTTACATTAAATTGGAGTCATCATTTGAGGATAAATATGCATAAAAATAATGCAGCTGAAAAATTGCAGCCGCACGTGAGAGTGATAAATCAATCTTTTCAAAATGGAATTCAAACGTTTTTAATTGATAACATAAATAAAGAACTGATTGATCCGACAACTTTTTCCTTCAAAATTAAAGGTGATGTAATAGCTGTTCTTCAGAGATCGGTACTGAATCATCAAAGCTTTAAGATGAATGTGGAGTTTTTTGCTGAATATATTAAAATTTGTGCCGGCGATCAATAAATGGTATTAATTCTGCTTATGATGATGCGGTTGAAGTTAAAACAAAGTAAAGTGAGGAGTTTGAAGAGAAAGACTGCGAATGAGCATTAATGCGAATTATTGGAGTGAAAATAAATATAAATAAATATCAGCCCATAAGAGGAACAATATACATTAAACTTCCTAGTTCTGTAGAAAAAAGGAAAGCGTGTATTAATGTACATAACGAAGATTAATGCTGCTTCAAATGGGTGTTAATTTCTGCTTTGAAGCCTGTGACATGTATGCATTTGAATCCATCATCTTACAATATAAATAATATATCAGCTTCAGATATTAATTTAAATAATGGAAAAACTTTAAAATTTGGAGATATTTCGTTTCCAATAAAAGTTGATAAGATTTCCGAGTTTGAGAAAATTAATTCTGATGTAAACGTGAATGTTTTTGGACTAAATTTAAATGCGGATGATAAATATGAAATAATTGGCCCATATTATTTATTAAAAAAAGAAAAATAATATCATATTAATTTACTTTTAATTGAAAAACTTAATGTTTATCATTTGGTTTATATAAAAGATTTATCCAGATTACTTAGAAGCTCATTAACATCGCACAAGTAGGATATTTATTTTCAATAGTTGTTTGCAGCATTTCACTAATATTACAAACTTAGAAATTCACAAAGATGAATGCGGTAAAGTTGTCAGCAAATTGCCTGATGAAAACAGCAATATATAAAAATATACAAATTATCAGTTTCTGATATATGCAGATTGTGAAAGCATCTTAAACTCAATGTCAACATGCGCTCCTAATGCTGATCAATCATCAACCAACAACATTAAGGAACATGTACCAATTGAATTCTGATATTTCATAAAATGCTCATTCGATGATAAATTAAATAAATATGAAGCGCGTGTAGGATTAAACTGTGCAAAGGAGTTCATCCAATCATTTGTTGAGACTTGCAGAAGCGTATTCAAAACATACTATTTAAAAACAAACTCCATGAAAGAATTAACATTAGATGAAGAACTGACACAGCTCAATGTTGAAATTTGCCATATTGGCGGTAAGAATTTAGATTTAGAAAATAGGGTAAGAGCATATATATATATAGGCAATTTAAATTTTAAAAAACCTAATTTTTTCATAATTTTTCAGGCTATGATTGCCATTTATTCAAAGCTCTTAACATTATTTATGGTGATATAAATATAATACCAATAAAGTAAGAGAAATATATTTCTAAGAGAATATTGTTAATAGAAGAAGGTGCTACTTTTTCTATAAGATTTCTTGATAGTTTTTGGTTTATGGATGAGAGTCTTGATAGTTTATTTAGCAATTTAGAAATTAGGAAAAGCTAAATATTAAGCTAACTTTTGGTGAAAATTCTAATTTAATTTCCAAAAAAGGAATATTTCCTTATGAATATTTAGATGATTGGTCAAAGTTATATGAATCTTTGCTTCCTCAAATTGCTTTATATAATCAGTTAACAAAAACACCTTGTTCAGATGCTGATTATCAACATTCCCTTTTAGTGTGGCAAACTTTTAAATTTCAAAACATGTTAGATTAATTAAGAATATATTTAAAAACTGATGTGTTAATATTGACTGACATTTTGAAAGTTTTCGTGAAATATGTAAAACTGTCTACGATTTAGATCCTGCTAATTTTTATACAGCTCCTGGTCTTTCTTGGCAAGCAATGCTCAAATATGCCAAAATAGAGTTAGAACTATTTACTATGTATGTCCAGTTTTATCAAAACGGGGATGCGCGGAGGAATTAGCCAATGTTCTTAACGCCATCCTCTTGCAAATAATAAATATATGAAAGAAAAATTTGATGATAAACAACCATCGCAGTCTATAAAAATATAAAGCATATAAAAATTTTAAATGGGTTGAGAATTCATTATTAGCAGATTTTAATGTTAGTAATATTTCAGACAATTCATCAATAGGCTATATTTTAGAAGTTGATCTAGAATGTCCCAATTCTTTACATGAATTGCATAATGATTTACCATTTTGCACAATAAAAGAAACTCCTCCTAATAAAAAACTTTGTAAACTATTAACAACTTTGGAAAATAAATTTAAATATGTTATCCATTACAAAAATCTTAAGCAATGTCTGCAAAATGGTTTAATATTACGCAAAATTCATACAATTTTAGAATTTGAACAATCTGATTGGCTTAAGAAATATATTGATCTGAATACTTTATATAGACAAAATTCTAAAAATGATTTTGATAAAAAATATTTTAAAAAACAAAATAATTAATTTATAGTAAAGCAATGGAGAATGCAGAAAAATATCGTGAAATTAAAATAGTAGATAGTTGGGAAAGTAAAAATAGACGTTTAGGGGCGAGAGCTTATATAGCCAAACCAAATTTTCATAGTTTAACGGCCTTTACAAATAATTTTACGGATTACAGATTGATTTTGCAGGCGGCAAAAAGTTTTAGTTAAGTTCGATTAACCCGTTTTCCATGACGACGCCATCAAGTTTTCTATAAATTTTATTTGCTTAAACAATTAAAAGAATTTTATTGGGGGAAGAATTTTGTGTTTCCGATTTGTGTCCAATATTACAGGGAGGTTTCGCAGTCGAAAAGAGAGTCTGATACAAATTTTTGTTGAGTTCCGTTTCGGCACGAGGGCGCAATGAATCTTTTTCAATGCTTTGGATGTCGACCCGAATTAGTTTGACCGATTGATTTTAAATTTTGCACAAATCTTCCTCTCCGCTTACGGAGTTAGTTGTATAAATTTGGTTGGAATAAATTAAGCCATTTCGGGCCGACGGGGTTCCAAAAAATTTTGTGTTTCCGATTTGTATCCAATTTTACAGGGTGGTTTTGCAGTCGCAAACAGAGGCTGATACAAATTTTTGTTGCGTTCAATTAACACGTTTTCCACGACGACGTCATGAAGTTCTTTATAATTATTATTTGATTAAACGGTAAACTAAATTTTAATCAAAAATTTTGTACCAGCATTTTAATTATAAAAGCCTACCGGGTTAATTTGGTTTTGACCTGTTTACGCGTTTTGGACAAAGATTCAATTAAATTTTCAAATTTTTGGTATTAACGCAAGTTAACCTTTATTCCATAAGCTCACTTAATTAATAAAAGGAATTTTTTTGCTTTCCTTAAATAGTCTCAAATAGTGCAAAAACTAAATGAAATAATATTAATAATAATAAAAATAAAGCTAATAAAGAACCCGAATAATAATTTCTTTAAATTTATATAACATAAAATTTTTCTTCTCTACATTTTTTCGTAAGTCTTTGTTTTTTGTCTACTTTGCAGTTGTTGTTCTTTAAAAATAGATTTCAGTGTAATTTCAGTTTTTTTTTCTAACAAAATCTAAAAAACAAAAAATTGAATTTCGTATATATATATGCTTATATACATAGTATTATAAAACATTTTTTTTCCAAAACAGAAGCCTACATTTCTCTCATAAAATAATAAAAAAACGAGAAAGAGCGTAGTAAAACTTTTAGAAAAGTACAATACAAAATATAAGTTGAAAAGCAGATTTTTCAAGCTTTTCCAAACCATCGACTGTATTATATTCAAACGTTGGCAATTCAAGTAAATTATTATTCACAGAGTATAATGACATTATGCTCAATTTAGTATACCCTTTTGACCTATTGTCAAACTGGTATAATAATATAATAATTGTAAACTACCTATTACCCGGCCCACGTTGCCGCGCGACTCATTGGAGTTTTAATTTAAGTTGATGTTATTGAAAAAGTAAAACAAACATTACACATAGTGTACATGTTAATTTTAAAATTTAATAAAGCAATTTTTTAAAACGTTTTTTTAATAAAGATAAAAATTTTAATTCAGTTAACATTGTTCGCTGGAAATCCACCATCCACAACTCTATCGTCAGGGAGCACCAAATTGTCAAGAAGCACCACGTATAGAAAAATAGAGATAATAGTTCAAAATGTTTTGCAAGCTATTTAAAGTTTTTGTTTCGTAAAGTTTTTGCAAGTAAAAGGAACTCGACAAAACATTTTTTTAAACATTCCCCAAGTTCAAAGAAGTTTTACCTACTTTCAAAAATTAGACGTAATTTACTTACAATATTTTTTCTTGACGAAGCGTAAGAATGGCAAGCATATACATGTACGCATACAAAGTTTAAAGTCAATTAGTCAAACCGGTTCTGCTTAAGAGTAAAGTAACAAAAAATTTGTAAAAATCTGCTATGCCGCAATAGGTAAACGGAACTCAACAAATCTATTTTTGAGTCTTTGACCAAGTAATATTTCGCAAAATTGGACGTAATAATTTTTTGGACAACCGTCGTGGTGGCATGGGTCAATAAATTCCAAATGTGGTAAATGAGTAAACTCCATTCTCAAAGAGGAACACATATAGAAAATTTGAAGGTAATCAATTGTATCTTAAAGAGTAAATCTAAATATAAATTTTGTTGAATTAACGATTTTTGTAAATTATTTATTTGGTTTAACAATATACTTCTATCACCTTCTATAATTGACTTAAAGAATAAAGATAATTTCATTTGGATAATTAATTTCTTTATTTTCTTTATTGGGAATTGGAATGATAATTTCTAATTGAATTGTTTTAATTTTTCTTGGAATTTTGATTGCAAGTAATAATGAGTCTTTTTCGAATTGAGCTAAACCTAGTTTTATGTATTGTAATTTATAAAAATCTATTTCGTATTTCTCTATTTCTTCTTCTGTTAAAATATTTGGATGTACGATTCCATGCCTACTAGAAGCTAAATTATCTTGAATTATTTCTATTTTTTCTTTAATCAATTGTATCTTAAAGAGTAAATCTAAATATAAATTTTGTTGAATTAACGATTTTTGTAAATTATTTATTTGGTTTAACAATATACTTCTATCACCTTCTATAATTGACTTAAGTTGCTTAATTGTGTTGTGAAATTGTTTGTTAATTGTAATTTGTTCATTATTATTTGTTATAAGTAAATAATTGTTATGGTCTACAATTTGTAAATGTTTTTCTATACTTTGTCAATCCTGTTCGTCCATTGTTCCGAACAACCATTTAGATATTGTTCCGATACCATTTATTATTCCTCGTCTTGGTCTTTTATTGGGAATTATAGTTTTTAATTTGTTTTTTAAATCTAAAATTTCTGTTTGCAAAAGTGTATCTTGATTTGAATTTAGTACGTCTGTTCTGTTAGAAATATCATCGAGTAGCTTTAATATTTCAGTTGGATGTATTATACGAACTATAATGTCAGTTTGGGTGACGAGTTGTTCTTTGTCTAAGTTTATTTTTACAAATCCTGTATTTGAACTTATGTTGTTTATATCTAACAAATTACATTTCGCGGTTTGTGTTGTCATCATTATTAGTATTGTCATTATTGCTAGTATCTGTAAATTTTAATGGTTTTTTAATATTTTGTATATGAATAATTCCTAACTTCATTTTTATACCCTACACCTATAGAATAGGTAAAGGGGTATATTAACTTTGGTATGGTGTTTGTAACCACCTATCTGGTGTTTGTAACCACCTATTAATTCTAGTAACTTAGGGTAGTATATTTTGAAATAAATTTGATTATATGTTTCCTGAATACCGGAATGAAAACTTTCTCTTATATGGTAGAGAGATATTTGTTTAACCGCTTCGATTTCAGTTTCAATTTCTTGTGCTCTGAATGAGCATTTTATAAATTTTATTGCATTATCATTTGATACATTTCTATCAGCTTTTCTTGCACAATGTTATATTTTGTGTCTGAAATTTCTGAGAAGATTCCTACTTTACCTTTATTAAGATATTTTTTAAATATCTCGCTTAATCTATTAAAATCATATTCTGCTATTGTTATGATTCTTCTTCCAAAAGGAGTTTCTAATTCTACTGTTTTGTTGTTTGTTAAAATTATTTAAGTTTTATACTTATTTACTATTTCTTCTTTTATAGGAATATGGTTCAACAATTCTTCGCTTGCAGAATGAACTGTTGCCATTGTACTATTCATCATCATCATCATCAAATCGCAACTCGGGGTGAGTTTTAGCCTGATTTACTTCTGCCCGCCATACTTGTCGATTTTGTGCTGCAACTTTCCAGTTTCTGATATTAAGTTTTCTTAAATCATTTTCTAAGCTATCTGTCCATCTTAGCCTTGGTCTTCCTCTGTATCTATTTACAGGTGGAGCAACATCTAATATAAGTCTTTGTGACCTATTATTTGCCATTCTAGCAACGTGTCCAGCCCATCTAATTCTTTGTGCTTTAATAAAGCGGACCACGTCTTCATTATTTATTAGTAGTTGTAGTTCTTGATTGTTTCTGTGCATATATTCACCGTGTAGATTTTGCTTCGGTCCAAATATTTTCCTTAAAATTTTGCGTTCAAAAATTTTTAGACTATTTTCGTCTGATATTGATAATGTCCAATTTTCCGCACCATAGGTCAATACTGGTCTAACTAGGGTTTTATACATACACAGTTTTGAATGTCTAGATAATAGCTTCGATTTAAATAGTTTTTGATGTGCATAGTAGCATTTGTTGGCCGCTTGGATTCTATTTTGTATTGAACAGTGCATGCTGTTGTCGTTGTTGAGCAATACTCCCAAATACGTAAAATTATCTACGCTTTCGAAGTTGTATTCTCCGATTGTTATGTTTTGCGGGCTGCGCCTAGTGTTTGAGCGTGATAATATCATATATTTTGTTTTATTTTCATTTATTCTTAAGCCAATTTTGCTAGCTTCTGCTTCGAGTTTCACGAACTGCTCAACCATAGCTCTTTTGTTTCTGGCTATTATAGCAATATCGTCAGCAAAAGCGTTAATTTGTGATGATTTGTTGAATATATTTCCCCCTCTATCTAGATCTTTCGTTACGTAATGCAGCATAAGGTTGAAAATCACTGTCGATAATGTGTCGCCTTGTTTTACACCTGTTTTTATGCTGAAAACCTCTGAAATTTGATTTTGTACTATGACGCTGCTTCTGGTGTTATTTAAGGTCATCATTGTAAGTCGAATTAGTTTTTCTGGGTATCCCAAATTGTGCAATATTTTCGGTATTTCCTCTCTTTTAATGCTGTCGAAAGCTTGTTTGAAATCAACAAATAGTATATGCAAGTCAAGATTGTATTCGTAGCATTTTTCCATGTTTTGCTTTATAAGAAAAACTTGGTCTGTTGTTGATCTGTTTGGTCTAAAACCGCATTGATACTCAGCTAAGATGGTTTCTGCTTTCTCGTTTAGTCTTTCGTATAAAATTTTGCTAAAAATCTTATATGCAACATTTAGTAACATGATACCCCTGTAGTTACTGCAATTGAGTTTATCTCCTTTTTTGTGGATAGGGAATATGGTACCAATTTCCCATTCTTTCGGCATGCTTTCATTCCTCCATATTTTACACATTAATCTGTGTAAGTGATGAAGCAGCTCTTCACCTCCTTTTTTAAAAAGTTCTGCAGTAATACCGTCTTCGCCTGGTGATTTTCCGTTTTTAAGTTTATTAATTGCTGCTGTAGTTTCTTCAATTGTCGGCTCTTCGGTATTAGGATTTCGTTCATTATCTCCTTCTATGTGAAATGTAAATGTTACTCCATCATTATTGTTATTGTCAATATTGAAAAGTTCTTCAAAGTACTGTTTCCACCTATCTATAATTTGGTGTTCGTCAGATAGAATAAAACCATTTTTATCCTTGCAATTTGTCAATTTAGGTTGGAAATTTCTTGTTTCTTCTTTTAGTCCTTTGTAAAAATTTTTTATGTCTTTGTTGTTGAAGTTGGATTCAATTTCTTCAACACGTTTCTTCATGTAATTACGTTTTTTTTGTCTACAAAGCTTAGTGGCATATTTCCTTTTCGTTTTATAGATCTCCTCGTTTCTTCTTGTATTTCTTTGTATCATTTTTAGCCTGGCTTCATTCTTGTCTTTAATTGCTTCAGTACATTCTATGTCAAACCATCCTTCATTTCTTCTATTCGTCTTTATGCCTATGGTTTCTTGAACTGTTGAGTTTATTGCACGTTTAATGTTTAACCAGTCTTCTTCTATAGTTGTTAGTTCTGTAGTCATATCTCTTAGGTAATTCAGATTATCTCCAAGTTTGGTTGGATAGTTTTCTAATACTCCTGTTGCTTTTAGTTTTTCTGTATCCCATTTCTTTTTCTTTTCTCCCCTCTTTTTTGCGATGTTTGAGATTCGTTGTCGGAGTGTTAGTTTGACTAGGAAGTGGTCACTGTCGCAGTTTAATCCGCGACATGTACGTACATTCATTACTGAGGACATTCTTCTTTTGGTCACTAGGACATGGTCAATCTGGTTCGTTCTTCCATTTGCTGGTATTTTCCAGGTACCTTTATGTATATTTTTGTGTGGAAAATGACTACTAGCGATGTATAAGTTGTATCCTGCTGCAAAGTGACACAATCTTAACCCATTTGCTGATGTTTCGTCGTGTAGTGAGTTCATTCCACCGATGCCCTCGATAAACGGCTCTTTACCGATTTTAGCGTTGAAGTCTCCTAAGACTATTAAAGTGTCATATTTCCCAACCGTATCACACGTCCTTTCCAAATCATAATAGAATTCATCCTTAGATGTTTCTGTAGCGTCCTCTGTGGGTGCGTAGGATGATATCAGAGTTATGTTGTTAAATTTTCCTTTAATTTTCAGCGTGCATATACGATCATTTATTGGGGTGAAGCCTAATATTGAATTTTTTAGTTTTTTCATTACGATGAAGCCAGTGCCATATTGTCCAGTTCGCTCTTGGTTTCCACTATATAGTAGTGAGAAATCTCGTTTGTCTATTCTGCCATTCCCTTTCCATCTTACTTCTTGTAGAGCGATGACGTCTAATTTGGCCTTTTGTGCTTCTTGGATAATTTCTTGAATTTTTCCAGGTTGCAGCATTGTTCTAACATTCCAAGTTCCGATGTTCCAATCATAATCCTTTTTCCGTTTGCATGGGTCGTATATTGTTTAAATCCGTCTGTATTCGAGGCTGTAGTAAATCTCTCGTAACAATGCTTTTTTTACGGGGTGGGTTGTTAGCCCGACGTCCAACCTCCAATTTGTAGGGCCCATTGTACTATTACATTCAATATTAAAATTTCTGAGAGATTGTGTAGAGCTTTTCTCATCCTCTCCTTCATTTATATTATGTTCTATTCTGCTAAGAAAATCTGCAACATGATTTTCTTTTCCTTTAAGATACTCAATATTAAATTGGTATTCGCCTAATTTCAACAACCATCTTTGATGCCTAGGTGATAGGTCTTTACCTTTATATTTGGCATGCAAATATTTTATTGGTTGGTGGTCCGTCAATATTTTAAATTTATTACCGTAAAGGTAGGGTCGAAAGTAGTTTACTGACCACATAATTGCTAAGAATTCCTTATCTGTAGCAGAATAATTACGTTCATGACTATTTAAGGTTCGTGAAGCAAAACATACAGGATGTCCTTCTTGTGACAAAACAGCGCCAATTGCATAATTCGATGCGTCTGTTGTCAAAACAAATGGTTTTTCGTAGTTTCGATATTTTATTACTGGATGACTTGTTATTAAATGTTTTAATTTTTCGAACGCTTCGATGTAGTTCGGGTCGTTGGTATTAATTTTTGTATCCTTTTTTAAATATTTCGTGAAAGGTTGGGCAACTTTGGCGTAATCCTTCACAAATTTCCTATAGTAGCCTGTCATTCCTAAAAAACTTTTAATCTGTTTTTGAGTTTTTGGTAGTTCTAGATTTTCTAATGTTTTTATTCTATTGGGATTAGATTTTAAACCGTCTTTTGTTAATATGTGCCCAAAGAACTCAGTCTCTTTTTTCATGAAATTACATTTGTCTATTTGAATTTTCAAATTTTTTTCTTCTAATACTTTGAAAATACTAAAGATTGCTTTCATATGTTCTTTGAGAGAGGTTCTGAATATTAGTATATCGTCTAGATATACTACACAGAACTTATTTATATATTCTCTTAATATTTCGTTCATTAACCGTTTGAATGTCGCTGGTGCGTTCTTTAGACCAAACGGCATTCTATTAAATTCATACAGTCCATGTGGTGTCACGAAAGCTGTTTTTTTTCTGTCTTCTTCCCTAATAGAAATTTTGTGGTAACCCTTTGCCAAATCTAATGTTGTACAGTACTGTGCTTTTCCCAGTTTGTCTAAAATAGAGTCAATGCTCGGTAACGGGAATTTGTCGTCCACTGTTACGTCATTTAATCGTCTGTAATTTATCACAATCCTAAATTTCTTTTGACCTGAATTATCTGTTTTCTTTGGTACGACTATCAACGGGCTTGAATACCTTGAATTACTCTTTCTAATAATTCCCTGTTCTTCCATTTCTTTAACCTGTTTTCTGACTTCTTCCTCGTGTTTTGGCGGATATCTATATAACTTTGAATTAATTGACTGCTCTGTTGTCGTAACTATTTCGTGTTGAATTTCGGTTGTTTTGGTTAACTCATCCCCTTCTTTAAAAAACAGATTACTGAATCGTTTTACTAATTTTTTTATTTCTGACATCTCTTCTGAATTCAAATGATCTAACTTTAATAAATTTATTTTTGGGTCTATTGTCTCTAACATGCATATTTCATTAAATTGATACGGTGTATTAACAAATTTTATATTTTGTCCGTTTAAAGTAATTATTCCTCTTTCGAAATCTATGATACTATCTAAAGTTTTTAATAGGTCTGCACCCTTTTCGGTATTTTCGGTTAGGTAGTTTTTTTACTTTCCATCGTATTAGTGCATTAGATGGAATATGAAATTCTAGTGGTGTTACCGTATGAATTTTAAAATTAATTTGATCTTTGCGATTTATTGTTGAAAAAGGGATTGGTTTTATTTTTATTTTTTTAAAACCTTCTATATCGTCGTCTATAATACTAAAGTTAGCACCTGTATCAATAAGGGCTAAAAATTTTTGATTTTTAATTGTTACATTAATAATGGCTAGTTCTTCCGAGGCTAATTTAGAAAAAAAGTTAAGTTATTACACTCATTTTCATTCTCAGAATTATTTGTTTGAATATTTTGAACTTCCATTTCTTCTATTTGTCTTTGTCTAGCGTAGCTCTGTTCTTGGCGATTTTGACCCGAGTACTGTCTAGAGTTCCTGACTTTGTACCGAATCTATGGGGTTGATAATTATCCCTATTATTAAAATTATCCCTGTTACTACTAAAATTTTTATTTCGATTAAAGGACTGATTATTACTGCCATTTTTATTTTCGAAATTTGAATAATTTTTTGAATTTTTAAAATTTTTTTCATTATTTTTATAGTTGTTTTTATAATTATTTTTGAAATTATTATTATTTATATTTGTTTTCTTAAATTCCTGCCTTATACAAGAATCTTCATATCTTGTAATATTCATAATTTCTATTACTTTAGACAAGTCATTTTCATTATATATTCGGTTTAGCAAAGTTCCCTATTACATTTCTTTAATTGTATTTAATAAAAAACTATCTATATTGCTTAAATCTATATAATTACTATCACTATAATATACTTGAAGCTCATCGGCTTTATATTTTAAATTTTGAATTTGTGTAACTAAATCACTTACCGAGTTTACACGGAGGTCAGATATCTTCCTGTAAATTTCCGCTGGTTCAATTTCTGGTTTATATCTCCTTTTCAGTGTTTGCTTGATGAGTTCCCAGTTGTCAGGTTGCGGGATGTTAATGATGGTATTTTTGGCTTCCCCCTGGATGTTTTCTTTAAATATTGCCCGAATAGCAACTTTTTTAATATTTAAATAAATGATGTGATTTATATAGTACTCCATACTGTTGACAAATGAAGTTATGATTATATCATTTGTTCCGTTGAAAGTAGACAAATGTCTAACTTCTTTCAAAACCCTTTCTTTATAATGGTTTTGAACATCGATTTGTTGATAGTGTTGCAGCTGAGCAGATAACAATTCTAGCTGCCTGTTCTGATTTGCTATTTGAATTTGAAGTTGTTGTACAACTTCGACATTTACTGTCTCGTTTTGATGTTCCATATTTTGTTGTTCCATGTGTCTGTTTTTGTCGAATTTCAAAGATCTTTTATCACTTTTCATAAATTGTTTGATTTGCTATTTTTTTTTTTTTTTGTTTAGTTGTTATAAAATGTTTAATTTTATTTCACACTATGAACACTTTTATATTTAATTTTATTAATTGTTTAGTGTGTATTAAAATGTTTTTAATTTTGCACTATGAACAATTTAATTTATTATTGTAGTTATTTTTATTTTCATTAATTGTTTATTAATTGTGTATTGTGTATTGTATTGTTAATTGTGTATTAAAGAGTTTGTATTTAATTTTACACTATGAACAATTTAATTTATTTTCGATTCGTATCACTGGATAATTCGTTAATATTTGAATAATCCTACCGACTGCGCCACTTTTGGATTTGCTTTTCAAATATCAGCTGATTGTGTTTTTGACAGTTGTTTGTGTCTTGGATATAGTATTTATTGTGTTGTTAATAGGAAATAGGTAGATGTCGCTATAAATAAATGAATATTGTTTGTGTCTTGAATATTCTTATTTATTAAGTTGTTAATAGTATAAAGATAGATCTCGCTTTAAATTAATGGAATTAATAGGAAAGTGATAATGAATTAATATGATTTGAAAGGGAAGTTAATGGGAATTGTTTAGATGTTTTGGTGTTGGTAGATGTCGCTTTAAATGAATGAATGAATGAATATTGTTTGTCTCTTGAATATTATTATTTATTATGTTGCTAATAGTATATAGTTAGAATATATCGCTTTAAATGAATGGGATTAATAGGAAAGTGATAATGAATTAATATGATTTTAAAGTGAAGTTAATGGAAGTTGTTTAGATGTTGTGGTGTTTGTAGATGTCGCTATTTTGAGTGAATGGGATTAATAGTAATCCCATTCACTAATAATATTAATAATATTTAATGGGAATATATTCTGATCTTAGTAGATGACACTATTTGTCAGTATATAGTTATTTTTTATTTATTTTTATTTGATTTTATTTGATTTTATTTGCAATAACTTTAGTCCTAAAGATGAATTGATTTTATGTGGTGATTTAAATCTACCCAATCTTAAATGGGTAAAGCATGACGAGGAACATTTTATGATTCCGAAACATGTTAGGACCGAATGTGAATATGTATTTATTGATAAATTAAATACTAATTATTTGCAACAAGCCTCAGAAATTTGTAATTTTCAGGGTAAACAACTTGATTTAGTGTTTACTTCTGAATGGAACAATTTAGTTTTCTGCGAAAATACATTCCCTTTAATAGGTATTGATAAGTTTCATCCACCATTAAGTTTTACTCTTTGTGTAAATTCACCAAACAGTTCTGATTATTCTAATTCTTATAGTTTTAATTTTAATAAAGTTAACTTTGCTGCTTTAAATGAATTCATTAGTTCCTTTGATTTTTATTCTGTATTTAATAATACAGATGTTAATATAATGACAAAAAGGTTTTATGAAGTTATTTTTGAAGGCTTTCGGCAATTTGTACCAAAATCTAAGAATCGAAACCCTTTATTAAGACCACCATGGTTCAATTCGTATTTCAGAAAACTCAGAAATAAAAAGAATACAGCTTGGCGTTGTTATCTTAAATCGAAGAATTCGTATGAATATAATAGATTTAAAATTCTTTTTGATGAATTTAAATTATTTTCTGAATTACTCTATAATGAATTTATTTCTAGTACATTTTCAAAATTAATATCAAATTCAAAATGCTTCTGGAAATTTGTTAATTCCAAGAGGAAAAGTGACGAGTTTCCCTCTCATATGAAGTATAATGGTGTTTCTTTAATTAAAATGTATTTAGATAAACTTGGGAATAATAATCTTCCTGATCCTGATGGTATTCCGGAAGTTATACTCAAAAAGTGTTCAAGTGCTTTGGCTATTCCCCTTTCAATACTGTTTAACTCTTCTTTAAATTCAGGAGTTTTCCCTTCTATCTGGAAACACTCATATGTTAGACCTATTCATAAGAAAAATGCCAAAAATTAAATTATTAATTATCGACCAAATGCAAAACTTTCTTAACTTCCAAAACTGTTTGAATTAATAATGTATGATTCTATTCATAGTCACTGTAAATCTTTTTTGGTTCAACATGGATACATGGATAATCAACCAGGATATATGGATAAAAAATCAACAGTTACTAATCTTGTTGAGTCAGTTTCATCTTTTACAAAAAATATGGAAGAAGGTTTCAAACAGATGCTATCTTTACAGATTATAGTAAAGCATTTGATGTTTTACCACATTCTATAATACTGATAAAGCTGACAAAACTTGGTTTCCCAGATATTTTAGTGAAATGGGTTGACTCATATTTATCTGATAGGACCTACAGTGTTTTATTTAGAAACATCACTTCTAAACTTTTAACGCAAATTCCGGAGTTCCACAAGGCAGTCACTTAGGTCCTCTTTTTTTTATAATCTCAGTAAACGATGTTTCTTCAGTCATTGTTAATAGTGAGCTTCAAATATATGCGGATGGCATGAAAATTTTTAAGAAAATTGAGTCACTAAATGATGCTTTACTCTTACAAAATGATTTAGATAATTTTTTTAATTGGTGTTAAAACAATAATCTTCTTCTAAATGTAAATAAATGTACACTTATGTGTTTCCGATGTGTTTTAATTACAGTTTGAATGGAATTAGCATTCCTAAAACGAATTCTATTAAAGACCTAGGCGTTTACTTCGATGAAAAGCTAACTTTCAAACTTCATTTCTGTTATGTTATAAATAAAGCTAATTCTATGATTTTATAAAACGTTGGTCTAAAGAATTTAATGATCCTTATGTTCTTAAATCTTTATATTCTTGTCTTGTTAGACCTAATTTAGAATATGCTAGCCAAGTTTGGTCACCATTTTACGAGGTACATATTAATAGGATGGAGGCGGTGCAAAGAAATTTTTTAAGATTCACTTTGAGAAATCTTCAATGGTCTAACCCGCTGATCTTATACCTCCTTATGAAAATAGGTTGAATTTAATTCACTTGAAAACTTTAAAATTAAAACGAGAAGTTGCTGATGTTATTTTAATTACTGAAGTCGTAAAAGGTAAAATTTTTTCTCCTCAAATCCTTAATAACATTAAAATTAATTCAAATAATCGTTTACATAATACTAATTTATTTACGTTAAGTTTTCATAGAACAAATTATGGCAATTATGAATCAATTCATAGGATGTTGATAATGGGTAATAAACACAAGAACAACATCGATTTCACACTTTCAAAACTAACACAAAAACTTAAATTGTATAAATAGAAATATAAATTATTTTTTTTTATATATATTTAGTTGTTTTTATTGTTCACTTAAATTTTAATTTAAGAAATATGAAATTGTAACTTAATTCATAAGCTATTTTTTTATATTGTTACATAACATTATGATCATACAAAAAGCAAATGCATGGTAATCATGAGCAAAGCACATGATTACAATACACTTGCAAATCGTAACATGATTCCCATTCCTTAACATCTATGAAAGTTGCTGATATAAAGAAATTTGAACAATTAAATAGCACAATTAGTGTTAATGTTTTTGGTTTTGAAGAACAAGAAACACCTCAAAATACCTTCTACAAAATTGTAGGTCCATTTTATTGTACAAAAGAAGAGAAATTTCATCATATTAATTTGCTATTAATAAAAAAAGATCAGAAAACACATTATCTTTGGATTAAAAATATTTCCCGATTATTACATTCGCAAATTACTAAAAATAATAGAAGATTATTATTTTGCAATAATTGTTTAATACATTTCAACAAGGTAGTTACAAATCTTCCAACAGCTGAAAAAGCAACATTAAAATTTAAAAACTACAACAAAAAAATGGATGTACCATTTGTCGTGTATGCAGACTTTGAATGCATTCTTCAAGATATAACAACATGTTTACCAGATTCATCTACATCAACAACAGCAAACGTTCAGGAACATATTCCATGTGCAATGGCATACTATATCAAATCATCTTTCGATCAAAGATATATTTAGGATGTATACCGGAAGTGATTGCATAGATATTTTTTTAACAACTTTAGTAGAACATGTTAAACAAATTTATTGTAAGTATTATAAAAATATCATTCCTCTTACTGATCAAGAAAGAAAAATTCATTTAGAAAGTAGAAATTGTCATATTTGTAATGAAATATTGGATGAAAATAGGGTTGCAGACCATTGTCATTTAACTGCAATATACCGAGGACCAGCACATTCAATTTGTAATTTGCAATATCAATTACCGAATTTCATTCCCATATTTTTTCATAACTTTTCTGGTTATGATTGTCACTTATTTATAAAAAACTTAATAAAATTTCCGGGTAAAATTAATGTTATTCCTATGAATAAGGAAAATTATATTTCTTTATCAAAATGGATTGAGGTTGATGAAGAGAACTCTATAGAGTTGAGATTCTTAGATTCATTTCGGTTTATGTCATCAAGTTTAAATGGGTTAGTTTCTCAACTACCATCTGATAATTTAATAATATTAAAAAAATGTATCCAAACGAAAACCAATTCAATTTAGTAAAACGAAATGGTATTTTTCCTTATGAATATTTGAATTCTTTTGAAAAATTAAATGAAACTGATTTACCTTATCAAAGAAGTTTTGATAATAAATTTTCAAATACAACAATTTCAGATGAAGATTATCAACATGCAAAAACTGTCTGGGAAACATTTAAACGTAAAAATCTTAAATACTATTTAGAAATTTATTTAAAAACTGATGTAATTTTACTAGTAGATGTATTTGAAAATTTTAGAAAGGTGTGCAGACAGATATATGAATTAGATGTATGTCAGTACTATACTCTACCAGGTTTTAGTTGGAATGCTATGCTCAAATACACAAAAGTAGAACTTCAGTTACTAACTGAAATTAATATGCATAATTTTTTTAAAAGGGGTATTAGAGGTGGAATTTCCAATGTTCTTTACGTCATTCTAAAGCAAATAATAAGTATTTAAATGATTTCGATAAAACAAAACCTTCACAATTTATAACATATTTAGATGTTAATAATTTGTACGGATTTGTTATGTCTAAATTCTTACCCATATCTGATTTTCACTGGTGTGACAATTTAGAAAATATTAACTTTTTAAACTTACCTTGTGATTCAAAAATAGGATATGTTTTAGAAGTAGATTTAGAGTATCCTTTTGATAAACATGATGATCACAATGATCTTCCATTTTGCCCAGAAAACAAAAAGTGTTCAACAATGAAAAATATAAAGTTAATTACTAGTTTAGAAGAAAAAAAGAAATATATTATACATTATACAAATCTTCAACAATGTATAAAACATGGATTAATATAAAAAAACTTTACCGAGCTTTGAGTTTTAAACAAGACTGTTGGTTAAAAAGTTATGTAGATTTAAATAACTATTATCGAACATTAGCAAAAAATAATTTTGAAAAAAAATACATTTAAGTTATTAAACAATGCTATTTATGGAAAAACAATTGAAAATATAGATAAGCGAAAAAATATTAAAATTGTAACAAGTTGGGAAAGTCAAGGAAAAAGTTTAGGGGCAAGAGCGTTGATATCTAAACCTAATTTTCACAGTTTAGCTGCATTTACAAATGATATGGTTGCAATTCAGTTGAATAGAACTAGTGTATATTATAATAAACCTTTATATGTAGGTTTTTCTGTACTAGAAATTTCAAAACACAAAATGTACGACTTCCGCTATGATTATATTAAACCAAAATTTGATAAAAATGTTAAATTGAATTATATGGATACTGACTCATTTATATATACCATTACAACACAAGATTTTTATGAAGATATTAAACCTGACATAGAAAAGTTTTATGACACATCAGAATATTCAATTGATAATTCTTATAAAATTCCTCTGAAAAATAAAAAGGTTCTAGGTATGATGAAGGATGAATGCAATGGTAATGTAATTAAAGAATTTATTGGATTAAAAGCGAAAATGTATTCGCTTGATATTGAAAATAAAAGTGTTATAGTTAAAGCAAAAGGTATAAAAAGAAATATTGTAAAACTATTCACTTTAGATGATTACAGAGAATGTTTGTATAAAAAAAAACTTTTTAAAAGTAAAATGTATATTTTTAGAAGTAAGATTCATAAATTGTATACCCAAAATTTAAATAAAATTTCATTATGTCATCACGATGATAAAAGATATATTTTAGCTGATAATGTAAACACATTTCCTTGGGGTCATTTTGCAATAAAATAAAAACAAAATTAAATAATATTATTATATAATATCAATTATTTGTTTTATTACTTTTTATAAAAATTTTTTTTTTCAAGATATTTTTTAGTATTTATTACAATTATTTGATAAATATTTTTAAATTTTACAAATTTGAGGTTTTTAATTTGTAGAACTATTTTCTGGAATCTGTATGGGAGGTGATCTTTCTCGGAACAACAAGTTGTTACAGTATCTATTGAAGCACTTAATCAACTTTCTATGCTCCAGTACAAATTCTGCAAAATTTCCTAGATTCTCAAAACTTCTGTGTTGTATTATATGATCAATTTCTTCAGTTTTGTGCTCCTCACAATTATATGTGATTAGTCCTAAATCACATTGCCAGTATTCTAATATTAACTCTATCGAGTTCATTGCGTTTTAAAATATTTTTTTTATTAACTTTAACTGTTTAATTGATTAGTTGAAATATTATACTGAGAAAAAGTTTTTTTCGATTCATTTATTATTTCATTTTTCTTTTACTTATGTTTTATTATTTCCTGAGCTCTTTCATTATAATCACTTTTCTTTTTTTATTTTGCTAAACTAGAAAATCGCAATGATAATTATAAATAAGTAAGAACATTAAAACTTAATATCTGCTCCATAACAAAAGTTTAAGCTGCTAAACATTAGAATCATATTAATCTAAAGAAATATTAAGAATTTTTTGGACTATAAAACCACAAACATCCTCCTTTTATAAAAGTAACTCATAATAATTCTATACTAAAAATAGGTATAAATATGGTGATTTTGCTAAATTTTTCATTAGCTAGAAAAAAGTAATTAAGAATTAATACATCATACATCCAAAAAAACAAAAAACTAACATGAAGCGGACAATTGATGAAGACCAAGATCTTTTCTCATCAGATGAAGGGGAAGAAGAGGAAGAGGATAACAAGCTGGATGAATTTATTAAAAAAATTAACAATCGAAAGGAGTTTCAATCAACGAGTGATTTAAAAATCGGGACTATAATATAATACAGCTAAAGGAGGCTGTATCTAAATTTAAAACAAAAAAACAAAAAAAATCGGAGGAGGATGGAGAGGGAGAAAAAGAACCAGGTAAATGTGTCATCGCATGTAGTGATAACTCTTTTACATATTTACCTACATACTATGCTAAACAGCATAGTAAAGAAATTATTAAATAATAAATAAAAAAATTATTTTAAATAAAATAGAGTATGGGTTTAAGATCATTAAAAAAAAACACTCTATTATTACAATAGATTTTATTTGTAAACAAAAATAGTAATAAATAATAATAAAAAATAAACCAAATTTTAATTATTTTTTTAGTTTTTCTAAAGTTTTTTTTCAGATTTCCTTAAATTAGAAACTTAGATTTTTACTAATTTCAACAATATAGAGAAAGAGGGAATTTCTAAATGTTTCAGGTACCCTACCTGAAACATTTCTAAATGTTTCAGGTAGGTTTTTCTTTCTAATAATTAGGATTGCAATATTAGCATGTCTAAAATTATACTATTTTTCTTTCCTTGGTAATAATTTAACTCATAACATTAACATAATTTCTTATGGAATCTGAGTAATATTTATATTTTAAAAATAGCCTGAATAAATTAATAGGAAAATTTTTTTTTTATTTTATTTATTACAATAAAGATTTAATTTTAAAAGAAATATATTATCTTTTTTTGAATTAAAAAGTAAGCCCACTATGACAGTGGACAGCAATTCCTCTTTCCATCATTTCCTTTTTGGAAAATAATTGTAGATGATGATGATTTTACACATGATATGGTGTAGTTGATTTGGATGGACTTTTATATGATTCTTTCTTTTCCATGTTTTTCTTTTTTAGTTTTATATTTAGTTACTCACTATCGGAAGAAACTTTTTCGACTAATTTCGATTTTAAAATTTCGTAAGGTATATATTTATGAATAAACTGTTTATATCAGTTTTTTTATTAAATAAACATTCTGAAGAGCACAATATCCATTATGATTGAATGTGTATTTTTTATATTGATTTTGATAAAGTTTTTTTAATTTTTGTAAACTTGTTGATACTTGTTCATCTAAGTTTACAATTTTATTTGATTTTAACAGTTTTTGAAATATTTCTTGTTTTTCATTTCCTTTAACATAAAATGTAGTTTTATAATTTGTAAATGTTTTCAAAAAATTTATTACATCACAAAAATTTGTTTTACCATCATACCATTTAAATCCATGATGATTTTTTGTTAACCAATTGTTTGTGCTTTTTGTTTTTATACCCGTATGACTATATAGTCCAAGGGTATAATAAATTTGCCATTACGTTTGTGACGCAGAGAAGGAGGGGGGGTAGATATAGACTCAAGTGTATGGATCGGATCAGAATCGAAAAATAAATCGATTTAGCTATG
This sequence comes from Dolichopus griseipennis, assembly GCA_963082915.1. Lineage (NCBI taxonomy): Eukaryota > Metazoa > Arthropoda > Insecta > Diptera > Dolichopodidae > Dolichopus > Dolichopus griseipennis. The sequence goes on from OY720443.1 coordinate 118,079,035, forward strand.
TATGTCCGTCCGTCTGTCCGTCCGTCCGTCCGTCATCACGATAACTCAAAAAGTAAAGGAGCTAGGATTATGAAATTTTCACAAATTCGTTTTTATGCAAAAAACGGAATCGAGTTTTAAATTCAGCCATTTTGGTCCACGGGTTCGAGTACCTGCCATACAACTTCTAATTTTATATGAGCATTACTTTATACCTATGGAAGCTGCGTGTCTGCAATTTTGCCAAAAGTAGTTTAGTATAATGGCCAAAGTTACTGCAAAATTTGTTTGGTCTACTGCAGAGGGTTCGAGTAGCTGCCATACAACTCCTTTTTTCATATGACCTTTACACTACACCTGATGAAGCTGGGTGTCTGAAATTTTGCAAAAAGTAGTTTAGTGTAATGGCCAAAGTTACTGCAAAATTTAGTTGGTCTACTGCTGAGGGTTCGAGTAGCTGCCATACAACTCCTTCTTTTATATGAGGATTACACTACACCAAATGAAGGTGGGTGTCTGAAATTTTGTCAAAAATAGTTTAGTGTAATGGCCAAAGTTACTGCAAAATTTGGTTGGTCTACTGCAAAGGGTTCGAGTAGCTGACATACAACTCCTTCTTTTATATGAGCATTACTCTGCACGTAATAAAGCTGAATGTTTGAAATTTTGCCAAAAGTAATTAACCGGATGATATAATGTATATGTTACGGTCATACGGGTATCCCAGAGTTGACACAGTCTACTCTACTACACTCTTCCTCGTTTTATCTAAAATTTGATATCTATATGGAGATTTAATTATAAAATGTTGAATTTCATTATTTGAACTTAGAATAGCAATTTCTTTTAAAATGAATTTATTATTATTATTATCTCGAAAACCTTGTACATCAATTATTAAATATTCCATTTTTTACGTTTCAGAAGAATTTAAATAATTAAATTTAATATATTTGTATTGTTTGTAAATTAAAAAACTTATACAATGTAATACAATCATAAAAAATGTAACTCAAAATTCAATGTAATTCAAAAATGCAACAAGAATCTGAAGATGATGATGATGATCCCGTACAATTTTCTCTCATATTATTTATTAATACGCATCTAAATAATTTTATTAACTTCTCCTGTTAGCGGTTTAAATTCAACTAAACGATCATGCAAAATGAGACAATAAACTGTAGTATTGTCTGGAATTTTTTTTAAAGTCTTTAATTCGATTTTAACATCAACTGGTCCTATTTTGAGATTATCATTTTGATAACGAGTATCAATTATGAAGATTGGAGAATCAGTTTTAAAGTTTTCCCATGAAACTAAAGGTTCTGATATTGAGTTATTATAATAAGAGTTTCTAAAATTCGAGTATGCTTCATATGCTAAGGCGTAACGATTTTTTGAAAAATCTAAATTCATATCTTCATATGGGTATGATTCTGAATTTAAATATACTTTTATATTTTCAATATCACAATTATTAAAATTTGAAGTATCTGCATCCAGTTTATTTTGTTTATCAGTTTGTAGAGCAAAAACAATAAAACGAGGTTTTTCAAGTTATGAGGCTGTTTTAACATTCCAAATATGATGTGTAGTTCCTGATGGTAATGTTGGATATTCATATAATTCCCAATTTCTAAAAGGAATTTTCATAACCGAACCATTTACAATACTTTTGTATAAATTTAATTTAAGATTATCAGCTAAGTTAATATGTTGAACCTTTCAATATATTTTAGTAATAATAAGTTTTGGTTTTTCATTTGCAATGGCATTACTACTACATAATAATGAATTATCATTTGTTCGAGAGCGAGTTAATATTAATTCATGTTTTGCATTTAGAATAATGTTTTTGTAATATTCAGCAAACCCTATTATCTTTTTAGGGGGATACAAAAATTAAAATATAAATTATTTATTTTAATTGATTCATCAGGTGACCAACTTCCATTATATAAAGCCGTACTTTCATTCTGGTTGAGTGAGATATAGTTTTTTAATGTTGAAGTTATTCCAACATTACGATTATAATCAATTTCCTTACCATTAAGTTCCTAGCGAATTTCATCAAATAGAAATGGTATAGGATTATTAATTAGTTTAGTGTGAGTAACAGCTGTTCCATCATGTTTTGATACATAACCTTCAATAAAGATTGAACTTGTTGAGGGTAATATATTTAAGTTCTGATTTTGTATTTGTATTCGTATAATATCACTTAATCCGAATGTGTTTAAGAATATGGTGAATATGAATGCCAATGAGCACTAGTTATAGTTTCATCAAAAATAGGATCATTAAAGAGTTCCATTTTAATTTACTTTTAGCAGATATCCAAGAGATTTTAAATATTCTTTATTTTCAAATGATAATCGTTTTTTGTATTTTAAATGCTGAGTAACACCTCCTACTTTGACTGCCTTTAAAGAATTAAGGTGATGTTTATCATTCTGTGAATGTATATTGGATTGATAATTTTGATTAAATACGATCATTCTGAAGCTTTAAGTGTAATCTTATTGTTATTGTTTCTCCACGAAAATTTATTATATCACCGTTCTGATCAAGGAGTTTTACAGTAATAGAACTTATCTGATTAATAGTTACCGGTAAATAAATTACATTCTTAGGAACTTCAATTATTTTATAGCCAGGACTGACGTTAATATAGAATTCATGTAAAGTGTGAGCCTCTTTTTCATTAATATAAGCTCCAGAAACAATATTGCATTCTACTCTTATTATATTTATTTTATTAATATCAACAAAGAGATCTGAAGTATGCCATTTATCGGCTAATAATTTCTTCTTACTGAAACCTAATAATCCGCCAATTGTATCTTCTCTTTCAAAATCAATATCCTTATCAGCAAAAATTTCACACTTTAATGTATTATTATTTGCTCTTATAATTAATTTGTTCTTATCTGCTTTAGTTACATTCAGCGTTTTCCTAAGAAATAGTTCAATATCACCAATTTCATATGAAGCTGTTAGAATTGTAATAGGTTTATCATCAATAATAAATGTATTATTCTCCTCATCTATATTAGGTATTGAGTTATACGTTTGGAAATCAACCAAACCGCAGGTATATTCTCTTCCCTTTAGATCTATGGGAGGGAAATAATTAGTTGTCAATATGGAAGAATTTCCGTTTAAAGTTAGTGTTATTGACATGTCTTTAATTGATGCAATGAGATATTTTACTAGTGTATTCTGTTTTTATATAGGTTTTTTTAAGGCAAATCCTAAAATTCAATGATTTAGATTTAAGGTTAATACGCATTAATAATATAATATACATACAAAAATCTTTCGTTTAAATTTCTTTTGATATAAGTAAATTCTAATTATTCTTTATCAGTTAGTTTTTATACCCTACACCTATAGAATAGGTAAAGGGGTATATTAACTTTGGTATGGTGTTTGTAACCACCTAAAGGAAGCGAGCTAGATATGGAAAAGTATATATATTTGTGATCAGCGTGACCGCCTTAGTCGATATAGCCATGTCCGTCCGTCCGTCCGTCCGTCCGTCCGTCCGTAGGCACGATAACTCAAAAAATAATGGAGCTATCTTGATGAAATTTTAACTGTAGGTTACTAGGACTGAAAGTACGGCGGGGATTGCAGATGGGCGAAATCGGCCCATGGGTTCGGATTCTGGACCTTTTAATCGGTTTCAGGGCTAACGAACAAATATAAAAAATCACGATAACTCAACAACTAATGACGCTATCTTCATCAAATTTGTGCTGTAGGTTACTAGTAATAAAACTACTTCGGGAATTGCGTAAGGTCGGGATTGGACCATGGGTTCGGAACCTAGAACTTTTTGATCGAATTTAGGCCAAACGAGCATAATTCCGAAACCAATGAAGATAGAACCTCCAAATTTGGTATCAGGGTATCCCTTTCTATTTCCTAAGTGTCTTGTGAATTTGGATCCCATTGGAGTAGTGGGTCGGGGACCAGCCACACATTTCCGAAGACCTTAAAGCATATCTTTAAAATTAATAAAGATAACAACTTGAAAAAATGTAGAAGCTTCCAATTTGCCACAAGGGTGTTCTTTACTATCTCTTGCGTGTTCCCCTAATTTGGGATCAATTGGAGTGGTGGTTCTGTACCCCTCTCAGACCTCCCAAGTTTTAAAGGCTTATAATCGAAATTACTAAAAATAGTTACTTAAAATTAGGATAGCCCGTTCAAATTGTGTACAAGGGTTAACTTAGTACTATAAGTACAGCGCGGACTATATAAGGGCGAAATCAGCCCAACGGTTCGGATTCCGGACCTTTTAATCGATGTCAGGGCTAAGGAACATATATAAAAAATCACGATAATTGAACAACTAATGAGGCTATCTTCATGAAATTTGTGCTGTAGGTTATTGGCAGCGAAACTACGGCGGTGATTACGTACGGTGAGGATTGGACAATGGGTTCGGAACTTAGAACTTTTTGATCGAATTTAGGCCAAACGAGCATAATTCCGAAACCAATGAAGATAGAACCTCCAAATTTGGTATCAGGGTGTCCCTTCCTATTTCGTAAGTGTCTTTGAAATTTGGGTCCCATTGGAGTAGTGGATCGGGGACCAGCCACTCAGTTCTTAGGCCCTTAAAGCATATTTTCGAAATTAATAAAGATAGTAACTTGAAACAAATGTAGAAGCTTCCAATTTGCCACAAGGGTGTTCTTTACTATTTCTTGCGTGCCCCCCTAATTTGGGATCAATTGGAGTGGTGGTTCAGAACCTCTCTTAGACCCCCCAATGTGTAAAAGCTTATCATCGAAATTAATAAAACTAGTAACTTAAAATTAAGATAGAGCGTTCCAATTGTGTACAAGGGTTAACTAGTATTGAAAGTATGACGGGACTGCATATGGGCGAAATCGTACCATAATTTCGGGTCCTGGAACCCTTGAAAAGTTCAAGGACTAACAAACATATATCTTACAAACACCATAACTCAAAAAATAATGCCGGTATTTTGATGAAATTTAACAGTAGGTTACTAGTAATGAAAGTACCATGGGAATTGGTTGTGGTCGAGTTTAATTTCGAAGCCAAAGAATATATTTCCTATGTCCTATGTGTCTCCGAAATCTAGACTTAATTGTAGTGGTTCAGCTATGTTCAAAGGTACTTGCTGCATTTATGTAAAATTTATTTTTATATTTAAATGAATTATATGAAAAGGTGTAAATTTTTAATTGTATTTTAGAAATACATTTATTGCATATTTTGCGTTTATAAGCTTTTCTATTAGGTATATAAATTAACCATTTAAACGGTTCGCTCTGAGATCTCAGTCAGTAAAGACGTGTAAAAACAAATTATCAACAAATTATAATAATTAATTGCAAATTTTTATTAAATTTCATTTAATATTATAATATAGTGAAAAAATTAAAAGTGAATAGAGACATAAAAAAAAAAAATATAAAATTAACAAATAATAGTGTTTTTTTCCTAAATGGATTGCTTAAAGCAATCCAAAAACAATGAACTAAAAGAACAGATAAATGAAAAATTTAATTTTTTATTAAGTAAAGAACATATAAAAAAAAGTTCCACTATGTCAATGAGTGAGAATAAAAAAATAAAACTTTTGAGAAGTGAAAACTCAAAATTAAAAATTAAATTAAAAAATCTTGAATTAAAATTCCAAAAATTTATTGAAAAAAATGATGAAAGTGAAACATGTGTTGAACCAGAAAAAACACATGATAAAAATAACAGATTTAATGCTCTCATGGAATTTGAAGAAGATACTCAAAACAACGAAGAGGTCTCTCAAATACACGAGAATGTAAATGACAAAGACGAGTTTGAAGAGTTTCTTAACGAATTAAAAAAAAAAAATAGTGAAAAAAAACAAAATGCAAAAAATAATGAAAAAGAACATGTGACAAAAAATAACAATAATAACAACAACAATAATCAAAATAATGAAAAAAAAAATTTAAACAATAACAACAACAATAATCAAAATAATGAAAAAAAAAATTTAAACAATAACAACAATAATAATAAAAACAATAACAATAAAACAATAAACAATAACAATAATACTGAAAAAAAAAACATAGAAAGTGTAAAAATGCCACCAATTAGTGTTTTTCATACCGAATTGGAATTATTAAAAAAAACAATTAGAATGAAAACTAATAATTTCCAAACCAAAAAAATTAACAACAATCAAATTATTATTCTAACGAATAATATCACAGAATATAAGTGTATTATAGAAATTCTGAAAAAATCAGGAACAGATTTCTATACATACACACCAAAAATTGAAAAAAAGATTACCTTCTTGCTAAAGGGTTTAGACGTTTCCTGTAAGGAAGATGAAATTTTAAAAGCGTTAAAAAACCATGAAAACGAAGAAATCAAATTCGAATCGGTCAGTCGCCTAAAAACAAAGCGATCGACTGAAAATAATAAAATTTTATCATACTTCATAGTCCAGGCTTCACCGGAAAGTAAATCCGATGAAATTAAAAAAATAAAGTCAATAGACAACACTATAATAAGCTGGGAAACCCTTATTAAAAGCAAAAACCTACAATGCACAAGATGCCAGAGATTTTCCCACTCCGCAGCAAATTGCTATATGCAATTCCGTTGCGTCAAGTGTGGAGAAAATCACGCTCCTGGAGAATGCAAAATAAAAAAAGAAGATGACCGAAGTACCTTGTTTTGTGTGTTATGCAAACAAAACGGTCACCCAGCTTCTTTCACGAAATGTCCAGTGCGCGTGAAATGGGAAGAGAGGAAAGAAGAAGCCAAAAAAGCTGCAGAAGAGAAAATAAAAAACAGGTATCAAATGTTAAATAATTACAGTAATAAGAAATCTACGTATGCTAACGTAGTAGGTAGTAGTAGTAATAAAAATAGTTTAAGTGATAAAAATAATAATAATAGCAATAATAGTAGCAACAATAACCAAGACAATAGTAATAATAACGACAATAGTCTTCTAGAAACCCTAAATAAAAATATGTTGATAATGTTAGAAAAGCAAGATTCTCTCGAAAAAGAAATTAAATATTTATATGATACATTTAAAATACCATATAAAAATTAAATATGTCATGTTTAGGAAATAATATTAATCTTGAAATAATTGCGATTAATGTTAACTCACTTGTCTCTTATAGCAAAAGATTTTCTCTTATGCATTTCGTAGAAGAGACAAAGGCAGATATATTTTGTCTTTGTGAAACTAAAATACAAAATAAACATTACCTTCATTTAAACGGTTATAATATCGTACGTAAAGATTATTATAACCAAAGAATGGGGGGAACAGCAATTTGTATAAAAAATAATATACAATACAATATAATCGAAAAAAATACTTTTGACACATTTCAATGCATAGAAGCATGTGTCATAAATATAAATTTAAGGAATTCAAAAAAACTATTTGTAATTGCTATATATGCTTCCCACAGAAATCAGAATAAATTTATAGAAGAGTGTCAGAAAATATTTGAGTTATTAAACTTGGCTGATATTAATCATTATTATATAATTGCTGGGGATTTCAATGCGAAACATATCTCTTGGCAAAATGATAATAATAACAACCGAGGAGTTGCATTGAATAATTGGTTGGGTGCAAACAAAATACAATATAAATGTAATTTGTTAGCACCAGATTTACCAACTTATCCTAGATGTTACTCGTACATAGATTTAGCGATAATAGATGTAAGACTAGAATCTGCGCACGATAGGTTATTGACATTACCATACGATAGTGATCACAAAGCAATTTATGCCAACGTGTCGGTTTTAAATCAAAATATGACAACCGAAAATCAAACTCAATCCAGAAAAAAATATTTATTCCATAAAACTAATTGGAATAAATTTAAAAGAAAGCTGGATTACAATTTTGACAAAGAGTACCAAACTTTAAACGAACTTACAACAGACACAACTAGTATCGCAATAGACAAAATAGATTACCACCTAAACAAAATCAACAAAATAATAACACAAACTATAGACGAAACCATACCAATAGCGAAATTGACAAGCTATTCAAACCGATACACTTCAACAAAGCTTAAAAACCTATTGAAACACAAAAGTAAATTACTTAACGATATACATACAATTCACAAAAGAAACTTAAGATTTACACCACAAGAACTGACCACACTGAAAAGCCTTTTAAAAAATATACAAATTTTAATTAAGGAGGAAATAAATATTCAAATAAACAAGTATTGGCATAACAGAATTAAAAACATTACCCCAAAGGACAATAGAAACATGTTCCCTGAAATTAATAAACTTTTCAGGAAAAGTTACAACTGTAACATAAAAAAAATTCACATAGACCATAGCGACTTAAATGTATTGTTAAATAACAATATTGACTTTACAAAACTGAGTAAAACTCACAGGAACGAATTTATACTGAACAAGGAAAATGACATATGCAAAGTACTTGGCGCACATCTAGAAAAAACTCACAACGTCACTTTACCCACTAACAGTAATTTTCACAAAAAAGTACAAGACAAAATAAATAATTTGAGACAGTTAGACAAAGAACAGAAACAAAGGAATTATACACTTTTTTCATTTGACAGTACAAACAATTCCTCAAATATATTAAATAATAACAACTATTTAACAGACTTTAACGAAATATATTTAAAACTAAAAAAACTTAAAAACAAAACCTCATCTGGCATAGATGGCATTCCTAATGTGGTATTAAAGAACTTATCGGTAAAAGTCATAGAAAAATATGTTATTTTATTTAACAATGCATTAAACTACTGTTATTTTCCCAAAACATGGAAAATGGCAAAAGTGATTATGATAAAAAAACCGGGTAAAAACCCAACAGATCCAAATAATTATAGACCAATAAGCCTTCTGCCAAATATCGGCAAGGTTTTCGAATCTATAATTAACGATAAAATAACAAAAATAGTAAATGATAACCAGTTGTTACCTGAAAACCAATTTGGTTTTAGGCATAAACATAGCACTACACATGCTATAAATAAATTAACATCCGATGTTTGCTGGTACATAAATAAAAAGGAAGGCGTGGGTGCTTGCCTTATAGATTTAGAAAATGCGTTTAATAGTGTTTGGATCGATGGTCTAATATATAAATTATTAAAGTACAGATTTCCAATCCACTTAGTTCGATTAATAATGGATATGATATCCAACAATAAATTTACAATAGCCAATAACTCAAATATAGAAAATGAATTTGTGATTAATAGTGGCTTACAACAAGGTACTGTTAATTCACCAATTCTTTTCTCAATATACATAACAGAACTATTAGAGCTACTTACAAACATGAAGGGCTCAAATTTTTCAATAGCTTTTGCTGATGATTTGATTATTTATGCGGCTGGTAATAATGTCGCAGAAATAACAAGAAATGTTCAGAAACAGTTTAATCTTACCAATGATTATTGCAAAGTATGGTTACTAAAAATGAACATAGATAAATGTGAAGCAATTCTTTTTAGGAATACTGTCGATAAAACCAGCAGTAATATTAAAAAATTTTGGAAAAACTTCCAAATAAAAGCTTCAAACTCCACATCAATTGGCAGAAAAAAATCTGTCAAATACTTAGGTGTAGTTTTGAATCAACATCTTAATTTCATTGACAATACTAAAAGAATTATAGAAAAAGGAACAAAAGCATTTATGGCATCCAAAAAACTTTTCTATAACAAAATTATCGATGAAAGAGTAAAAATTTTAGCTTACCAAGCTCTCATTAGACCTGTTATATCATATGCTGGACCCATTTGGTTCAACATTAGTGCAAGTCTAATGGAGAAATTAAGAAAATTTGAACGTAAATGCATAAGAGCCTGCGTAAATCTACATAGGAAACCTGAAACGGATTACAAACATTTTTATTCCAATAAATGCTTGTACCGTAAAGCTAATATTGTAAGATTCGATAATTTTTTGATAAAATTAATTCGTAATCACTTCGAAAGATCTCTCAATACTAAAGAAAATGGCCTTATATCACATATATATTACCATAATGATGAGTATATTAAAAATACCTTAAAAACGGGATATATAGCACCCGAACATTTTATTTATCTGGATTCAAAAGGTTATATTCAAAACCACGAACATGTCCCCCTATTATATCACTATAATAGACGGGCTACATGTAAGTGTATCGAATATAATCCTCATAACATAGAGGCAAATACATTTAAATATGACATGTTTATCCCCGAAAGGGATAAAAAAATTCAAAATAGTCACATTTGGTGGCTAAATAATCAAACATACTAAATAGATATTAAATCTAACATTAGCATAGGTTTTAGGGTAAGTTTTAGGTTTAGTTTTAAGGCTAGGTTAAGTTAGTTCTAAGTTTTTATCAAAATAAAAAATAAGTAATTTTAGGTTTTTTTAAATTTTTCCTTAAATATAATAAAATTAAATTAATTTTCCATATGAAAAAAGAAAAAAATGATGTATAAAAATAAATAATTAAGAAGATTTTTGAACTAAAAAAATGAACCACAGGTTCAAGATTTAGTTGTAAGATATTTTAATTTAAAATTAGTTTTGTAAGGCTTTTTTCTAATGTAAAATAAAATGAAATAAAATAAAAATAAAAAGTTAAAAAAAAAAAAAAAAAAAAAAAATTAACCATTTAAAATAATTGCAATTTTTAAAAATTTGGATTATTAAATATATTATGCTTTGATTATCTTTTTATCACAAAATTTAATAATTAGAATTTTTTCATTTTGTAATTGAATTGGAATAAATATATTTTCATTTATTTCAAGTTTGTTTGTTTTTTAATATTTTTAAATAGATAAATTAGTAAGAATTTGTAGTATTTTTTAATAGATAGGGTAATTTGAAAATGTTTTTAGTATTATACAGTTAATTTGGTTAGCTATGTCTTACGATCAAATTAATAACAGCTTCTATGGTGTTAAAATGACTTATGGATATGTCCTTAAATTTGAACCAAATAGGTGTAGGGTATTTCTAAGTCGGTTGCACCGACTGACTGTTTCTTTACTTGTTTTATTTCATTTATGTTCAAATATAGAGAAATAACCTTGAACTTGAACAAAATTATTAATGTAGGTCAGTTTAAATAAAGCTTGACTAAGAATAAAAAAATTTTTTTTGTTTTTTTAATTATGTTTTATTTACTGATAATTTTTTGTTTTTTCTTAACAATATCAAATAAAAATTCTCAACATAAATTCCCACAATTGTAAGAATTAAAATTTTGATTTTTATTATAATTATATGTAAGCTTATCTCCTAAATATTTTATTACTTCTAATGGTGGTCTTAAATTTCCAAAACTATCAAAATAATGAGTTATTTCAATGCTTTTAAAATAAGCTACCCAATGCGTTCCATATCCAATAGAATTATCTAAATTTATTATACCGCATTCATATTTCCAAGGTCTACCTATTGGTAAATTATCTCTCATAAAAACTCCACGAAAATATTTTAAGTATTTTTTAGCAAAGTTTTCTAAATCAATATTTGTAAGAGCTCTATTGGGTAGCTTAGTTAATGGTTTTTTGGATTCAAATAAAGTCCTAAATCATTCTTATATGGTTTTAAGTGCAATCCATTTCCTCCTTTTAATGCTATTGCTTCCATCATTTTATTATGACGTTGACTTTCTTTTAACTCTTTGTGGGCATTTTTAGCATCGTTAACAGCTTTAGTTATTCCTGCAGCGCCACCTGAAAGTGCTCCAATAGCTGATAAACCCGCAAATATAGGGATTAAAGGTAAAACTCCTCCAATTTTTGGTACAGGAATTATTCGAGGAATCTTAATGTTTTTTTTCTGGCCTTTAGAAAAATTTCTAGCAGCATGGAAAGCAGTTTTTATAATATTCTTATCCTTCGTCGGTTTTTTTATAGTTTTAACAGCTATTTTAGCTTCCTTTATAACATTTTTCAAGAGCTTTTTTCTCGATGTTTTCTTTTTTCTTAAAATTTTCTTTTTTTTCTTTTTTAAACCCATACCAAGCCTAACTTTAGCTTTCATTGAGTTTTGTAACTAGGTATAAATTTAACCGTTCACCAAAACTTGAGTCTTTAGCTTTTGTCCTTTGCCAAGCTTTCTCTGCCAATATTTTATCAGCTATATGTCGTTGATTTTGATCCGTATTTTGAGAATATGCTATATCATGCTTTCGATAAGCCTCATCTAAACCATTAATTCCTTTATCACCTCGTGCTAATCGTTTTGCTAGTTTTGTCCCAGGACCACAATAATTATAACCAGGTAAATGTGCTTCAAATGGTAGTTTATTAATTAGAGAACTAACTACACCTTTTCCATTAACAGTTTTTTGATTACTGATTGAATATTTATTATGAAGTGGCATAATATTAAGTTGTGTAGTTTAAGAAAGTCACTCAAATACTAATCATCTTTTATATAATGAAATTTATAAAACTAGATAATGCAGTTAAAATTAAAAATTTCGATCAAAATTCAAAAAAGAAAATTAAAAGACATGGTGAATGTTTTCCAGATAGTGTAAGAGGATTAATAGTCGGACCTTCAAATTGTGGTAAAACTAATGCTATGATAAGTATGCTTTTAGATCCTAAAGGGCTTAAATTTGAAAACATATATATCTACTCGAAATCATTACATCAACCTAAATATGAATATTTAAAAAAATGAATAAAACCAATCAAAGGAATGGGATATAACGAATTTTCAAATAATGCTGATGTAATTGAACCATCAGCCTCACAGCCAAACTCAATATTTATTTTTGATGATGTAGCTTGTGATAAGCAAGATAATATAAGAGCCTATTTTTGTATGGGAGGTCATCAAGAAATAGATAGCTTTTATTTATGTCAGTCATATACAAGACTTAAAGCACTTAAATATAATACTAACTTTTTAATTATATTTAAGCAAGATGATTTAAATTTAAAACATATATATGACGATCATGTAAATTCTGATATGACTTATAATGAATTTAAAAAATTGAGTTCATGCTGCTGGAATGATAATTATGGGTTTCTAACAATTGACAAAGATAGCGGTTTAAATAATGGACGTTATAGAAAAAATTTTGATGCATTTGCTAAATTTTAGTTAACTCAAAATTTATTAGCAGTTCGCAGTTACTAACTGAACAGGTCATTTAATAGATATTGGGTAGTAGTTACCAGATAACAGGTAGCAGTTACCAGTCAGTTAACAGTTAGCAAGAGAACAGTTCAGTTGATAATTCACAGTTAATAATTGAACTAATCCATAAAAAAAAATGGATGAACAACTTATGGAAGACTTAATTAAAACTCGTAAAAATTTAAAAAGGAAATTTCAATCTTTAAAAGTTCAGAAGTTATTGGAAGACCATAATCGGGAAGAAGCTTTTACTCCAATTATAAAACCATTGAAAGAATTAATAAACGTTGTTAAACAACAACAGCAACAACAATTTTCAAATAATGCTATCAAACCGGAAATTAAATTGTCTGCTGGTTATGATAACACCTTAAAATTAATGAGATAATTTAAGCCGAAAGTTAAAACCCCTAGCAACAAAAGTAATACTTACAGTAAATTTATAACTTCAACACCAAATACTATAAAATTTGAAACACCATCTATAACTTATAATATTATTGATGAATCATCAATTTCACAATTTCCTGTTCTAAACGAGTCACAACTTGATAAGTCATATGGAACCTATTTTGATGAGTCATTAAATGTTCGAAAACTTGGGAATGCTAATTTTGAAATAAATGAAACTACTTTTTTTATTTTTTTATTTTTTTTTATTTTTACGTAGGTTGGAATGGAATCTTCAAAAGACACAATGAGCCCCGTAGCTTGACATTGCGTGTGGGATTTTTACCCACTAAACCACACCTTTCCTCTATTGCGATCTAGTCCGATAGGGCTAATCAGCAATTTTTCTTCTGGCTTTATTTTAGTTTTAAATGTAGATTCCATCCAGCGATGTCTATCTAACTGTTTCTTTCTCTTATTATAGCTACACTAACTCAAAAGGCTTTACTCTTTTGAGTCGTCTGGCTATATTTGTATTATCCAGAAGCTGGACTACCTCGACATTTACATGGTTTTGGAGTCTTTTTTCGTGACTTCTTGCAAAATTTTGGATTTCTTTATCTACAAATTCTATTTGCATATCTCTATGTAGGTCATAGTTTCTGATGAACCAGGGCGCGTTCACAATATTTCTTAGAACTTTATTCTGGAACCTCTGAATAACATCTCTATTACTCTTTTTGCTGCATCCCCATAGCTGGATGCCATATGACCATACTGGTTTCAATATTTGTTTATAGAGCAGAAGTTTGTTTTGTATTGTCAAGGTAGAATGCTTACCTATGAGCCAGTACATTTTTCTATAACGGATTTGTAACTCTTCCTTCTTGTTTTTGATGTGGGCTTTCCAGCGAAGCTTCGCATCTAATGTCATACCAAGATATTTGGCAGTATTTGAATAAGGTATTTCTTGACCATTTATATATACTGGTTTATGGTCAATTTTTTTATTTGTGAAATCCACATGAATTGACTTACCTTCATTTAATTTTAGCCTCCACCTTTTAGTATAATTTTGGATTTTTGTCATAGCTCTCTGCAGTTTTTCTGTAGATTCTTCATTATTTTCTCCGACAGCCAAAACCGCTGTATCATCAACAAACGTCGCAATTATATTATTTTCAAGTGCAGGAAAATCACAAGTATACAACAGATACAGTATTGGACCGAGTACACTTCCTTGAGGAACTCCAGCACTGATTTCTTTAAGATCGGAATATTCTCCTTCTTGTTTTATGTAGAAGTATCTGTCTGATAGATAGCTTTCTATCATTTCCGAATGCTCTTGTGGAAGGATTGTTCTCAGTTTACAATTCAATCCCTTGTGCCACACCTTATCGAATGCCTGAGTCACATCCAAAAAGATTGCTGAACAGACTTTCTTCTCCTCTAAAGCTTTTTCAATAGTGTTTGTTATTCTGTGTACTTGGTCTATTGTTGCATGTTTTTCTCTAAAGCCGAATTGGTGGTCCGGAATTAGATTCTTCCTTTCAATAATCGGTTTTAGTCTTCTCAAATAAATTTTTTCAAATAGTTTTGACATTATAGGTAGCAATGAGATTGGTCTATAAGACGTTATCTCATTTGGTGGTTTTCCTGCTTTGGGTATCATAATGACCTCGGCCACTTTCCACAATTTCGGCACATATTTCAGCCTGAATGCAGCATTTATAAGATTTGTTATTTTAACTATTGCCTTCTCTGGTAGCTGCTTCAGAATTTGTCCGGTTATTAAATCATATCCCGGAGCTTTTTTAGATTTAATGTTGTTTTTAATTTCTTTTTTCACTTCAGCTGGATTTGTTAATGCGATTTCCTCTTGCTCTTGAATTTGTTCTACATCTAGATCTTCCTCTTCTTCACCAGTGTTTACTTGAAATATCTTTTCTAGGTGTTCCGCAAATAATTTGGCTTTTTCTTTATTATCTCTCGCCCACTTTCCGTCCAGTTTTCTAATTGGAGGAATAGCTGCAATAGGTTTTTTCAGATTTTTAGCTGCCTTCCAAAGAGAGTAATCAGTACTTTTATCATTTGTTAGCTTTTCCAAATATAAATTTATCGATTTGTTCTTCACTTCCTTAATTCTTCTTCTTAGTTGTTGGGTGAGATTATTCAGCCTAGTTTTATCTTGTGGAGCTCTAGTTTGGTGCCATTTTTTCCTTGCTCTGCGTTTTATTGCAATTAATTCTAAGATTTCGGCTGGATATTTATTTTCTTTTACTCTTTGTTTAATTACTGGAGTATTTTCCCACACTGTAAGTTGTATATCGTTAATGTAGTTTTCCACCTCCGCATCCAATTGTTCTTTGTATTGCAACGGTACAGCTAGTTGTATTTTTTCTTCCAGACACACTTTAAAGCTTTCCCAGTCAGTGTATTTATTGGCGAGAATCGGAATGCTCTGCTTTTCAATAGCGTTTTCACTTACAGTTAGCAGAATTGGTGAGTGGTCAGAGTCCATTTCCTGCCTATCTTCTATCTGTATGAATTTATTCGAAATGTTTTTAATAATGAAAAAATCTATTAAATCAGGTATTTTATTTGGATCTGTAGGCCAATATGTAGGTTTTTCTGTTGATATGGTTTCACACCCAAATTCGCTTGTTGCTTGGAATAATTCTCTGCCTTTGGTTGTTGTTAGCCGTGATCGCCAGTGTGTATTTTTGGCATTAAAATCACCTCCTATAACAAACTTTTTTCCTAGTTTCTTAAAAAGATCCAAATAATGATGTTTCTTCAGAGAGTACTTAGGTGGACAATATATACTTGCTACTAAAATAAAGTAGTTTTTGCATTTTACGTTTACGGCCATAGCTTGTATTTCTTCTGTTTCAAATTTGGCTTCTTCAAAATGTTGTATACTTTGTTTTATAATTACTGCACTTCCTCCTCTAGCAGAGTTACCTGGATGTATGCTATGATAAACTTTATAACCATGAAAATTAATATGCGTTTGTTTGTTAAAGTGTGTTTCTGCTATAAGACAAACATCTATATTATTTATGTCAAGGACTGCTTGTAGCTCTTGTTGGTGTTGTAGCAGTCCATTGGCATTCCATGAAAAAATTTTTAGTTCATTCATCTTTTCGATTTCGAAGCAGGTTTTTGGTACTGCCCTCTAGTGCTCCTATTCTACAATCCGTATCGACCATAGAACTTTCTATTTTGGTTACTTTTTTTAGTATAACCAGAATGGATTGTTTTAAATCATTTTCTTGTTCGCTATTATTATTAAGTTTTTTACCCGCAACAACTTGGGCATAAGTTTTACTGCTTCTATTTGTCTGGAAATCTTGCTTCACTTGCGACGTTTGCAGATGGTTTCTGATTTGTTTTTTAGCGTATTGTGGAGTATTCCTTTGTTGTGAATTTGGGCTCATATTCTTAAATTTGATTTTTTGCATTTCTTTTGCGATTATGCAGCCTCTATAATTAGCTGGATGTTGATTTCCGCAATGAACACATTTTGGTGGTTCAGTTTTAGGTTTCAAACATTCCCTGGTATGGTGCCTACCTGCTCATTTTACACATCTTGGGGTTTTTCCACAATATTTTTGTGTGTGACCATATGCCTGGCATGATTTACATTGTACTACAAGCTTATTTTTTCTTAGAGGCTCGATATTCACAATACATTTTAGAATACTTTTAATCTAGAATACTTTTAATACTTTTAGAATGCTAATATCTTCTTCTGCTTTGAAGGTTAACATAAACATGTTTAATGGTTCTTTATTCTTCCAGCTACGTTTATTTGCAGCTCCTATTATTTTATATTCTCTATTTTCAAGATCTTTAATTATTTCTTCTGTTTTACACGAGTGAGGCAGGTTCTTCACCATAACTCGTATTGGCCTTTGTTGTTTGCTTTCGTATGAGTGCCAACTATATTTGTACTCTGATAGCGCTTTTGTTAAAGTTCTGTACGCATCTTCATCTAACAAATTGATTTTTATACAATTCTTTCCAAGGAGTTTCATCTCAAACTGTTTTTCTGTTATTACTTTTTTTACTCTCTCGCAGAATTCGTTATAGTTATTAAATTCATCCACAATTATTGGCGGTGGAGATTGTTTTTTCTTAACTTTTTCCGGATCGGTTATTTTTTTTGGCGAAATAACCTTTTTTGGAGTAGTTTCTTTACTTGGAGTGGTTTTATAGTCCATCTTTTTTGCGTTTGGAGGGGTAAGTGAGTCATTTAACTTCCTTTTTTGTTTCTGCTTCACCCTTATCCATTCAGTCTCTTTCGCTAATTCTTCCTCATCTGTAGAGTATACTATTTTTTTACTGTTTTCTGACTTTGATAAGTGTTGAACTTGTGAAGCTTGTAGAACTGTGGTTTCTGCATCTTGTGGTTTCTGCATCTTTAAATAAGTAATTTCATTTTTAAGATCCTGTATTTGTTTTTCCATATTGCTTATCAACTTCTTTAGTTGTGTTGTTTCATCGACAGCCTTCTGCCATTTGTTATACAGTGATTGTTCATTTTGGAGTTCTCTAATTGGTGGTGATCTGTTAATTTTTCCGCTCTTCTTATATGGGTCCGCTATATTGTTTTTTGATTTTTGGGCCACTGGCGACTCGACAGCCTTCTGCCATTTGTTATACAGTGCTTGTTCATTTTGGAGTTCTCTAATCGGTGGTGATCTGTTAATTTTTCCGCTCTTCTTAAATGGGTCCGCTATATTGTTTTTTGATTTTTGGGCCACTGGCGACTCCTCTGACCTTCTTATAAGATCAGCAAAGCCCTCGCCGGCAGCCGTGGCTTCTGCCGACACTTTGGTAGATATCCCTACCGGATTTATTTCTTTATTATCGTTATTCATATTTTCTATTTTATATATTGGTTGCATTTTACCTACTGCCAGGAGTTTAACTGCCGTCCCTCAGGGATCAGACGCAGACCAGAGAGCCGCTCGTTCCGAGTCAGTCGCTTCGGGATTTTTGTTTGAACTTTTAGTCGCCTTTTACGACAAGCAGTTCGTACTGCGGAAGTATTCTATTCCCCTACCGCAGGGTTAAATGAAACTACTAAAGATATTTTAATTGATAATGAAGTTTTTAAAGGAACTAATGGTCTATATGAAATGATATTTAAAAAAAAACCAATAAACTATACTGAAAGTGATTTAAAAACATATCATCAGATAGTTAACAAAACGAATGCACATAGAAGAAATTATGATCATTTAGAGCAAATAAAAGGAAATAAAGGTTTTAAATACAAAAATATATTCAGAAAATTATATATACATGATTATAACACTAGACACAAAAAAACTGGTTCAAGTTGTTCGAAAAAAAATTTTACTAATCATATTAATAAATCTTCTTCACCAGAAACCCATGTAAAATATACAAATCAATCATCTCAGAATGTTTATTGGGATGATCCTAATGAATTAGTTGACAGATGTGGTTGAAGAGAGGTGGTTGAAGAGCTGCATAAGCCTGTACGAAGAAATTTTAAACGACGTAGAGTTATACCTAATTAAAGGATTTGATGATCTTTGGCAAGTTGATTTAGTAGAAATGGGTTCATATGCTAAAGAGAACAAAGGTTTTAAGTTTTTATTAACTGTAATTGATACCTTTTTCAAGTTTGCATGGGCAATCCCTATAAAAGCAAAAACTTCAGAGAACGTCACAAAAGCAATGCAAAATATTTTTCTAACTTCTAAAGGACATCCTCAAAATTTGCAAACTGATGATGGAAAAGAATTCTTCAATAAAATATTCAAAAATTTAATGAATAAATATCAAATAAATTATTACTCAACATTTAGCATATTAAAAGCCTCTATTGTAGAGCGTTTTAATAGAACTTTAAAAGAAAAGATGTGGAAAGAATTTAGTTTTAACGGAAATTATAAATGGATTAACCTAATTCTAGAATTAACCAAACAATATAACAACACTAAACATCGAACGAAAGAGAATGGATATCATTGGGATATATGTCCCTATACATCAGACAATATGACAACTGTTCCAGATACTTGTCCTTGTCATTCAGCAGATCATCATATGTTAAAATGTTCCAAACTAATGGATTTATATAAAAGAATAAAAAATAAATAATTATAATACAATTATTTTCCCAAGCCCGGATCAGAAAGGAGGAGGGGGAGGAGTACCAACCTCGTTAAAAAACCTAGGTTCAGCTGGCCCGGCTGATAGCACCTTGTGAGGGCTCCTGGCGAGGATACCCGTGAAAACTGGTCAACGGCTTCGGAGGCGGATGACATGAAAATCCAACGGCGAAGAAGGCGGATGAGCCACCCATATGGGTTGCGCAGGGTTTGTAGCCCTGCCGGAAAATTAATCTACACATGAAACGGAATCAAGCCTCGGAAATTTAACAGATTCTTCGTTAACGACTCTTGGCTTTCGTAAAAGGACAAGATTTGCAACATGGAATGTTCGAACGCTCACGGAACCATCAAAACTTGCGCAAGTATGCCGGGAAATGGACCTTTATTGTCTCGAAAGGATTAAGTGAAATGAGATGGAAGGGACAGGGAAGCTTTCAAGCACAATCGGGACACTACCTCATGTATAGTGGAAATAACATCTCCCATGTAAACGGGGTGGGAATTTTAATAACACGAAGAATGAAAAGGGCGCTAATGGAATTTAAACCTATATTCGACCGTATCATCACAGCACGTTTTCATTCCAAATTCCGAAACATCGCTGTTATTCAGTGCTACGCCCCCACTGAACCCGATGAAGATGAGAACAAAGAAAACTTTCATAGCCAGCTAGAAGCTGCGTTAAACGACACGAGGGAAGGCGACATCAAAATCATCCTTGGCGATTTTAATGCCAAGGTAGCTAACAACAATTCCAATCTCCAAAGAGTCATGGGTTGTCATGGACTCGGGCCTATACGGAATAATAATGGAGAAAGATTGGTCGACCTGTACGCAGCACATAATCTCTTCATTGGAGGCACTAGATTTCCGCATCGCGACATCCATAAATATACATGGCAGCCTCTCAGATGGATCGACGCGAAATCAAATTGATCATATCCTGATAAGTAGAACATATCACAATTCCCTACTAGATGTCAGAGCTTGTAGAGGCGCTGATATTTACAGCGACCATAACCTACTACTAGGAGAAATTAGATTACGCCCAGCTGCGATTCGTCAACGTCATAATCGTAGAACAAAATATGATGTTTCAAAACTTCAAGATTCGGGTAAGATGGAGGAATATAAAGAATCAGTTAACAATATACTGCACAACATGGATGAACCGATCACCTGGAACAATATTGAAAGTGCTTGTAAAACAGCTGCCCAAAGAACCCTTGGCACTCAACAACACTAGAACTAGACACTAGAAGCCTTGGATAGAAGAGGATACTCGACACAACAACACTAGAAGCCTTGGATAGAAGAGGATACGTGGAAGCTAATAGAAAAACGTCGCAAGCTTAAACCACAGCTTGGTCAAGCTCGATTGCCAGCGGAGAAACAACGACTAAAAGGGGAATATAACAATATCGAACGTCAAATAAAATCTTCAGCGAGAAAAGATCGGGAGCGTTTTGTGAATACCATCGGCTCAGAGGCGGAAAGAGCTGTATACCGCAACAAAATACGCGGCATCTACTCAGCTATAAACAAACTTTCGAGAACAAGAGTCGAAACACCTCCACTTAAAGATTGCAACGGAAATATTCTCACAACAGAGAAAAAATAACTGAACCGTTGGAAGGAATTTTTCGAAGACTCTACTGAACTGAGGGGGGAAAGCAGTTTGCCAGTTGAAATCACAAGACGACGCAATCCCAGACGTAATATCTCTACAGCACCACTAAGCAGAGAGGAAATAGCAAATGCCATTGCAAAATTAAAGATCAACAAATATCCGGGCCCTGATAATTTACCAGCAGAGCTGTTGAAAAGCGGTCCCGAGGTACTAACCACATCCCTGGTTCCAATTATCCGGGAAACATGGACAACTGGAAGAATTCCAAGAAGCTGGAAAGAAGGGATCATTGTACCAATTCCAAAAAAAGGCGACCTTAGCAACTGCAGTAACTGGCGAGGAATTACACTTTTAAATTCTGTCGAGAAATTACTGGCATTCATCATTTTAGACCGTATTTCTCCAACCGTCAACAACTTACTGCGTCGCGAGCAAGCGAGATTCAGACCTAAGAGATCTTGTGTTGATCACATAAGTACCCTACGAATCATCATCGAACAGTCGGCTGAATGGCAATCTCCATTGTTCCTTCTCTTCGTCGATTTTGAACGTGCATTCGACACCGTTTCAAGAAATGTCATTTGGGAAGCGCTAAGAGTTCTGGGAATCCCTGATAAGTTAACAGAACTAATAAAAAAACTTTATAGGGATACCGCTTGTACAGTACGATTTAAAGAGATAACAAGCGCTGAATTTGCAATTAATAACGGAGTTCGTCAATGTTGCGTACTCTCCCTCATACTGTTTCTGAATAACTGGAATACAGTGGCGCCCATTCGAAAAACTAGGGGAACTTGATTACGCTGATGATATTTGCCTCATGTCGCACAGTTTACCATCTATTAGCTCAAAATTAGAAAAACTTATTATTAATGCTAAAAATGTTGGGTTAAAAATAAACTTTAGCAAAACGAAGCTAATGCGGCTAGAAACAAGTATTCATACACCACTAACAATTGATATTAACAACAAATCTATAGTAATCGACGAGGTTGATGAATTTTGCTACTTGGGAAGCATGATAACAAAAACCGGTGGCGCGGAGGAGGACATATCGTCCCGGATAAATAAGGCCAGGCATGCTTATCATAAACTCAGTAACGTTTGGGGCTGTAGAAACGTTAGTAGAAAAACCAAACTAAAAATTTTCAACTCGAGCGTTAAACCAGTTCTACTATACGCTTGCGAAACCTGGAAAGTCACAGATAACATATCCAGAAAACTACAGACTTTTGTTAATAGGTGTCTTAGGAGAATATGCAGAATATTTTGGCCTAATACAATTTCAAACCAGGATCTTCTAAAACTTTCTGCCAGCAAACCAATAGCAACAGAAATCCTATGTAGAAAATGGCGGTGGATAGACCACACCCTGCGGAAGCCGGACGATGATATTGGCAAGCAGGCATTTCAATGGAATCCTCAGGGAAAACGAAGACGTGGAAGACCACGCAACACCTGGGTCAGAACGGTCTTAGCAGATTCCCGGCAGCAGAGTTGGGCAGAAGTCAGGCGAATAGCGCAATATCGAGATAGATGGAAGGAGTTTGTTTCCGCCCTATGCTCCGACAGGAGTGGCATTTATTGAAAATACGTGTATTGTAGAGTTTATAGTTGTATCTGTAATTTTATTTTTACTTGTAATTGTAATTCTCTAATTATTATTCGTGTTTTGAAATAAATGTAAAGGAAGAAAAAAAAAAAAAAAAAAAAACATCGAACAATTCAAAAACGACCGTCAGATGTCAATAAAGATAATGCTGAAAATTTTCTTAAAACTGTATATAATCATATAAAAATTGCTTCACCTGCAAAATATAAAGTTAATGATTCAGTTTGAATAAGCAAATTCAAACATATTTTTGAAAAGGGGTATACACGCAACTGGACAACTGAAATATTTAAAATCAGAAAAGTTAAAATTACCAACCCAGTAACATACTTATTAGAAGATTATCAAGGACAACCAATACAAGGCAGTTTCTATGAATAAGATTTGTTAAAAACTAATAAAAAATAAGTTTTTTTGATTGAAAAAATTCTTAAAACTAGTGATAATAAAATTTTTGTTAAATGGTTAGGGTTTACTTCTGATCATAACTCATGGATAAATAAAAAAGATTTATTATAAAAACAATTGTTTATTTTATTATTATTTTACAATTATTACAATCTTTCTTTTTATATTAGTTTTATATAATTTCCATTTGATATGATGACTTTTGTTTTATTGAACGCAAATCAAGTATAGTGTAATCAGATTTATAATTTGTGTCTATTACAGGAATAGTTTCCACTTCTCCATTACTTAAAATTCTTTCTGCTTGCATTTCTCGATATTCAAAACATTTTATTTTGAGAAACCTTTCTATAAAATTGCTATCATATTCACATCTTACGTTAATGTCTTTATTATCACCATATTCCAATTGAAAATATCTGTTAAATTTATGTTCCCTATTTATAATTCCACCAATACTACGTTCTTTTAAAATTAATTCTTGTCTAAAAGCCTCAATAGCTTCATCAATAGAAACAAATTGCGGTACTGAGTCAGCAAGATCACCAGCTAATTGCGAATCTGATTTTTTTTTTTTTTAAGCGCTAACTGTTCAACTGTTAGGCTAATAAGCCTGTCTATACCATAGGTACATGTTGGAACAGGGGGTCATATTATATTCGTGTTATTAGAATTGGTCTTATTGAATTCCACATACAATTTAAACATGAGATAGTACTAGGCCTTATAACATGTAGAAACGTCTTAGATTTTCAATATTTACAATTCTATGTTTTGTTTATATTGTAATATTTTATATTTTACTTATATGGTATTCTTCATCTGCGAGTTATATTATTTAATTAAATCATTTGTTTATATTTTGCATTTGTTTATATTTTTATATTAAAGTATTTTTTATTAAAGATTTATAATTATTAATTATTGATTTAAAGTAGTGATTGGTGCTGTAGTTGTTGTTGTTACAATTTTTGATTCAATTGTTGTTGCTGTGCTTAATTCTGATGAAATTACATGTTTCAACAGTTGAACTGATAAATTTACTTTCACTGTCTCATTATTTGGAAGTAAAATATTAAAGTATGTAATCTAAGTAATCTAATATTAGAAATTGGGGCTGAATTTGCTTGAATAATGAACAGACTAAATATAAATAACAAAAATGATTTCATTGTCACAAAAATATTGATCTATCTTCGTTCAAAGTTCATTTAGTAATGCACTATTGGAAATTATAAATATATAATTTAAACTTTTTATTTTCTAGAAATTTCTTTATTATGTACAAACTTTACTTGACTTATATTAGAACACACATACATAAAGAGCAGTAAAAATCTATCTCTTCCATCTGAAAAAGTTTCCATATAATCTAAATATTCCTCTTTTAAACTTTCAAGTAGTTTTCTAAATTTAATTAACACGTCACCAATTTTTGATTTTTTATTTTTTTCATTATATGTATTTTCTATTGAATATATAAATATAATTCCTTCATCGATTCGTTTCCTTATCATTGAGATTTTCAATTCATTCTGATTTTCTTCATATTCATTTCTTGTCAGTGGCAATAAATCAATATGTTCAGTAATTCCTTTATTCTTACCAGCTGGCAGAACATTTGAAATATTCTTTTCAATCATCTCCCAATCATTTTCTTCAGAAAATGGACAATCAGCATAAAAATGATTAGGTGCTGGCTTTTTTTTATTTGTTAAACCTCTTATTTTACCAATAATAGATATGTCACCACCATATACTTCTATTTTTAGATGTTGTCAATCCAAAGAAGATAAATCGAATTGGTTAGTAAATGATTCACCATTTCTAATTTTAAATAAACAAATTTTTTCACCGCCTTCTGGAATTATATATACCTCCAAAAAATCGTGAAATATTCTCCAATTAATTATTTTAATTGAAGCCCATTTCCGACCACAAATACAATATTTATACCCATGTAAAATATTATCAGCCCAAAACATTATGATGCTTATACTTAATAGTCTAATGCTATATTTTATGTTAGAATTAGTCTTTTATAGAATTTTGAGTATCAAATTATTATTAGAAAAACAATACATATATATATATTTTAAATTATTTATTTATTATAAACACGCAAAAAATTGTTAAATTTCAAACAATAATGATTTACATTTTTCATCTTATCAGTACAATATGGAATACAACAGCAACACCATAATCCTATCAAACACATTAATAGAGCTGCAATATTAGTTTTGTTTGCATTTTCATATTCAACTCTCGTTACATTTCTTTCACCACAATTGAAACATATTACAACTTGGGGATAAGGTCCAAGTGATGTTTTAAATGGTTGTCGTACAAATACAGTTGAACCAATACATCCTTGGTTTATGTTGTATGACGATGATGAATCCATGAATGTCTTTAACTAAATTCCTTAGAAAAAAAATTAAAAAATTTTCTCTGGGCAAAAGCATAGAATTGGACTCAAACCTTATACTAATAAACTTACCTAATAGATTTTATCTGCAACCTAGCACTCCTACCCACAGAAGATTTAGTTAACACTTGCTATTTTTATATTTTATTTAGATAAATTAGCTGTTTAATTAGTTTTAGCCAAACAATGGAATTCGATGTTTTTTTCTTTTAAAATTAACAATAGGAATCTCCTGACGTCATTTCAGATTTTTATTTTACAATTTAAAATAATTTTAATTATTAAGTGATACATAATATAAGAACTTTTTTTGCTCTTTATACTTAAAAACTTTATTATCACAAAAAAAAACAAAAAAATTCAACTTTCAATTTTTTCTTTCTACTACAAAACAACATAAAATTTTTAATAAAATTTCTTATCTTTTATATAAAACATACATTCATTCATTCAACAAAACCGCAAAAAAAAAAAAAATATTTCTTAAATTTTTCTTATCTCTAAACTGAACTTTATTCATATAACTATAGGATATTCTCAAAACTATAAAAAAATTCGTAATCTCAACAGCAACAGCTATCTTTGAATCTAGAATTCTAGAACTACGAATTTAGAATTGGCAAGTTCTATATTAAATAATATAAAGATTAGGAGTTTCTCATACCAACCGCCACTTTTATTAACCACCGCAATTATTGCCCTGTTGCACCTCTCCTTATCCTGCCAAACCCCTATCTAGAATTCTAGAAGTACGAATTTAGAATTGCCAAGTTCTATATTATATAATATAGAGATTAGGAGTTTGTCAAACCAACCGCCGCAGTTATTACCCTGCTGCTACACCTCTCCTTCCTTACCCCCTACCAAACACAATACCTCATCACATTCTCATAATACCACTATAAAAGTTCTATTCCCTAATACGTCTCATTATTTCATTATTCACAACTGTCAAATATTTTACTACGTCATCTGACAGCGCCAGAACCCCCATTTATATACTACTTGAAATATTTGTTGAAATTGAAACTGAACAAGAGCATCGCATTATTCTTCTACCCAATTACCAAAAAGCAATAACAGAAATTCGAAAGGTCGTGGATTTCTTTAGACGGTCACCCACCAAAAATAGCATTTTACAACGATACGTGAAACAAGAATTTCAAAAATAAATAAGTTTGATAAGAGAAAGAAAACCAGATGGAATTCTCTTGAAGCAATGATCGAAAGATTTCTAATGTTATACAGCTGCACAAAAACCAGTTTAATTGAATTAAATGCTATCGATAAAATTTGTGAAATCAATATTACCACTCTTAAAAATATGTTAGCAGTTCTAGCTCCTTTAAAAGTTGCGGTTCTAGCACTAAGCAGAAAAGATGCTACATTATTAACTTGCGAGACGATAGTTATATTTTTACTTAATAAGTTAGCGGAATAAGAATCTGAATTAAGTATATAATTTCAAGAAGTTTTACTCAAACGTATAAATGAGAGAAGAAATAAAGCAATGGTATCAATATTGAGGTTTCTGCATAATTTATCAACATCAAAAGAAAACAACAAATGGTTTTCTTATTCACCTAGAACCATAACATTATCATATGCCAAAGAACTAATGCAACGATTATTTCCAAAAGAAGTTAATGTGCAACATACTAGCAGTGAAGAAAGCCATGAAATCGTAGTCATTCGTGTTGAACCTGAACCTACATCAATTGCCGATGAGTTAAATTTAGCAATCACAAAAAATCAAGCTCCTTCAATGGTGATAATTTTAATTCGCTCAACAAAGAATTCCAAATTTATGAAGCTACTGGAGTAAGATCACGAAATTTGGATTTACTTTATAATGCACTGCTAACAGCTAAACCAACGTCAACCGAGAGTGAACGAGCATTTTCAGCTTCCGGAATTGTGGTATCGATACTTCGAACAAGAATGCGAGATGAAGCTATCAATGCAATTGTATTATTATAGACCTGGTTTCAGTCTCATTAATAAATAATATAATAAATAATGGTTGCTTAATAAATTTTCCTTTTTTATTTCAAAGACC
Organism: Dolichopus griseipennis; assembly: GCA_963082915.1. Taxonomy (NCBI): domain Eukaryota; kingdom Metazoa; phylum Arthropoda; class Insecta; order Diptera; family Dolichopodidae; genus Dolichopus; species Dolichopus griseipennis. Next base: position 118,106,899 of record OY720443.1, read on the forward strand.
TTTTATCACATAGTCAAGTAAGTATTCGAAATATTCGAATAATTCGAATATTTAAAAAATTATTATTTGATATTCGAATATTTTAGAAACCCGAATATTGTTAAACCCTAATTATTAATCGGATTCTTTATTAGCTTTTTTTATATTTTTTTAAAATTATATCATTCAGCTTTTGCACTATTTGAGGAGAGTAAAAAAAAAATTGTCTATTGATTAAGTGAGCTTTTGGATTAAAGGTTAACTTGCGTTAATACCAAAAATTTTAAAATTTCATTGAATATTTGTGCAAAACTCGTAAACAGGCCAAAACCAAAATAACCCGGTAGGCTTTTATAATTAAAACTCTGGTACAAAATTTTCGAGTAAAATTTAAATAAAAAAATTTAAATTTAGATACAAATCGAAAAGACAAAATTTTTTGGAAGCTCGTCAAGCCGAAATGGGTTAATATATTCCAACCAAACTTTATACAACTAACTCCGTTTGCGAAGAGGAAGATTTGTGCAAAATTTCAAATCAATCGGTCAAACTGTTTCGGCTCAACATCAAAAATATTGAAAAAGCTTCATTGCGCCCTCGTTTCCAAACGGGCTAATTGAACTCAACAAAAATTTGTGTAAGCCTCTCTTTTCGACTTCAAAACCACCATGTAAAATTGGACACAAATCGGAAACACAAAATTTTTTGGAAGCCCGCCAGGCCGAAATGGATTAATTTATTCCAACCAAATTTATACAACTAATTCCGGTTGCTAAGGGGAACATTTGTACAAAATTTCAAGTCAATCGGTCAAACCGTTTTGACTCCACATCAAAAAAACGAAAAAGCTTAAAACGGCTCTGGAGCCGCAACCTGTTGACTTATATAGCCTATGTCACCCCCCGGGCTCTCAGAATTATTCCTTTAAAATTTTGTGACAATCGGACCAGTGGTTTTCACGTGAATCCTGGACAAACAAACAAACAAACTAATTTTCTTCTTTATATATTAGACTAGCAGATTTACCCGGCGTTGCCAGGGAGCGTGCAAATTGCAAAAAAGCAAGTTTCGGTCAATTTTTCGAAGTACTGCTTTGTTTAAAAAGAAAGCCTCAAAAAAATATTTGTGGGGTTCCGTTAACCCGTTGCGGCTCAACAGCTTTTTATAGGTTGTTTCGTTACTTTGCTATAAATTAGAAATGGTTCAACCGATTGACTTCAAATTTTGTATATGTGTTCCTCTTTGAGAATGGAGTTCACTCTATAAACAGACTTGGAATTTGTTAACCCTTGCCGCCTGACAATTTTTCCAAAAAAAATTTAGCTTTTTATAGGTTGTTTCGTTACTTTGCTATAAATTAGAAATGGTTCAACCGATTGACTTCAAATTTTGTACATGTGTTCCTCTTTGAGAATGGAGTTCACTCTATAAACAGACTTGGAATTTGTTAACTTGCCGCCCGACAATTTTTCCAAAAAAAATTTGGGAAGTATATTACGTCCAATTTTGCGAAATATTGCTCGGTCAAAGTTTCAAAAACAGGTTTGTTGAGTTCCGTTAACTCATTGCGGCACAGCATCTTTTTACAGATTTTTTCATTACCTTATTCTTAAGCAGAAACAGTTTGACCACTTAAATGTAAATTTTGTATGCGTACATGTATATACTTATCTTTACATGTATATACTTATTATATTCAAAAAAAAAATTTTTGTAAGTAAATGACGTCCAATTTTTTAAAGTAGGTAAAACTTCTTTGAATTTTGGGAATGTTTAAAAAAATGTTTTGTCGAGTTCTTTTAACCGATTGCGAAACAAAAGTTTGCAAAACAGTTTTAACGATTATCTCTAATTTTTCTATACGTTTTTCTTCTGCTTCTTGACAATTTCGTGCTCCTTGAATTTTTATTGTTATTATTTAATAATTATGAAAAGTTTCAAGTGAAATTTGATAAATTTGTTGAAAAATTGCCTGAATAATCCCTAAAAAAATCGTTTTAAAAAAATTGCTTTATTAAATTTTAAAATTAACATCTACACCATTCTTGTGTTAACTTTTTTCAATAACATCAACTTAAATTAAAACTCCATTGAGAGGTCAAAAGGAAATTTAGTATTTGCCATTATTGCATTATACTAAGTAAATAGTAGTTTACTTGAATTGCCAGCGTTTGAATAAAATATAGTCGATGGTTTAGAAAAGGTTTAAAATCTGCTTTTCAACTTATATTTTGTTTTGTACTTACCTGAAAGTTCTACTACACTCTTCCTCGTTTGTTTATGATTTTATAAGAGAAATTTATTTATTTATTTATTTATTTTTTCCGAGCTTAATTCAAACAAATTACTATAATTTATATTAAATTAATAAACTAAAATTAAACATTAAAAAACAAAAAAGAAAGTAAAGATTATAGAAATTAATAATTTAATAATTAATTTTACATAAAAAAAATTTTTTAAGAAAAAAAAAAGTGTGAAAAAAAAGTTAAAAATTATACTAGTTATATTTAAAAAAACAAAAAATTTCAATTAAGAAGACAAAGGTCAAAGAATGTAAGTCCAAAAATTTCAAGAACACAAATACAAGTTATTTTTTAATGATTGTTTAGTTTGGGAAAAGTTAATATGGGATTTGTATATATTACAGAGAGACATCATTCTATTAATTGGTTCATATTTACCATAGTTAGTTCGGTGAAACTGTAAATTAAACAAATTAGCAGTTCTTAATCTAGAATGCGAAGAAAAATTAAGTTTAGCGAGTAGTTGAGAAGAAGAAATGTTGCCTTTAATTAATTCAATTAGAAATATAATATCTGCAACTTTACGGCGCTTTTCAAGTGTATTGAGATGTATTAAATTTATTCTATGTTCGTAAGGAGGTAAGCTAAAAGGGTCCTCCCAAGGAAGAAGACGTAAAGCATACCTGAGAAATTTTTTCTGAACCGATTCAATTCTATTTATATGGACAGCATAAAATGGACACCAAACTTCACTGGCATATTCTAAATTAGGTCTAACCAGGCAGGTATAAAGAGATTTTAATACATAAGGGTCTTCAAATTCTCTTGCCCAACATTTAATAAAACCGAGCATAGAATTGGCTTTATTAAATATATCAGAATAATGAAGTTGAAATGAAAGTTTACTATCAAAGAGTACCCCTAAATCTTTAATTGAAGTGACTTTTGAAATGATTTGATTATTAAAAGAATATACATAAGAAATTGAACTTAAGTGGCGTGTAAAACTGATTGAAGCACATTTGGTAACATTGAGTTGGAGATTATTGTTGGAACACCAATTGTAAAAACGATTAAGATCAGCTTGTAGGGCTAATGCATCCTCCAAATTTACAATTTTTTTGAAAAGTTTCATGTCATCGGCATAAATTTTAATGTGACTATTATTTATTAAAGAAGAAACATCATTAATAGAAATAATGAAAAGTAAAGGTCCAAGATGGCTAGCTTGAGGCACCCCTGTGGGAGCTGCAAACTCAGAAGATATCGAGCATCTAAAAGAAACACTATATCTACGATCAGAGGTAAGAATTAATCCAATCTATAAAATAAGTCGGAAATCCTAATTTATTTAGCTTAAAAATAATAACATTTTGTGGAAGAAGATCAAAGGCTTTGCTTCCATATAATTAATAAATGTAGATGTAGATTCGACAAGATTAGTAACGGTTGATTTAAGCTTTACAAAGCCATATTGGAAAGGCGATAAAAAACAAGTACAAGGATCATAAATAGAATCAAATACAGTTAGTTCAAAAAGCTTAGGTATAAAAGAAAGTTTAGCAATTGGACGATAGTTAGTAACATCGTTTTTAAGATTTTTTTTATGAACTGGCCTAATATGGCAGTTTTCCAAATAGAAGGGAAGATACCAGAAGCTAAAGAAGAATTAAATAAAGAAGAAAGAGGACCAGATAATGAAGATGAGCATTTATTTAAAAATATGTTAGGGATGCCGTCAATCCCAGGACTAGTATTACTATCAAGTTTTGTCAAATAGTTAAATACCAAATTAGAGTCAATATGAATATTACCCAGTGTAGTATTAGGAAAGTTTGATAAATGCCGAAAATTATCGTCATTTAACGAGAAAGCGGGCAAAGAATAACTACTTGAGAAGAAATCACGGAAAAATTCTGAAATAACATTAGAATCTATACTACTAGAATTTTTATAATTCATACACATTGGATATTGATCACTTTTTCTTTTGGAATTAACAAATTTCCAAAAGAGTTTCGGATTATTTTTAATATTAAAAGACATGTTTTGCACATAATTAGAATATAAATTATCAGACATTGTTTTAAATTCATTAAATAAATTTATGAAAACATTAAAGTCATAATTATTATTGCTTTTAATAAATTTACGCCAGGCTTTATTTTTTCTATTTTTTAATTTTTTAAGATTTTTTGTAAACCATGGCGGACTGGATTTATAACTATTGTATACAACTAACGGAACATATTGTGAAATAATAGAACGAACAATTTTATAGAAATGATTAACTGCATCATTTAAATTAAAAGAGGTTAACAATGAGAAATCATAACAACTTAAATAGTTATTAATAGCATCAAAATTGGCTTTATGAAAGTTAAAACGATAAGAAAGTTCAGAATCAATAATTGGAGGTATAAGAAAACAGAGAGACACCGCCGTCTTTAGGAACATTATAAGATAAACGACAATCATATCTATCTGTCCTATAAACAGTGTAAGAAGAAGAGAAAATTTCAAGATTATTTATTGAAGAAGATAGCCAGGTTTCTGTTAAAACGAATAGATCAAAATCTAAAGCAGTAGAATTTAAGAAAACTTTTTTAGTTTTTGTGCGTAGACCTCTTACATTTTGATAATAAATAGTTAATTTAAAAGATTTATTATTAGGATGAGTGGGTTCCGCAGGACTAATATTAACTAGACTTTTTCTCGCTTGGAAGGGGAAGAAAGTACTTATCATGATTTTCTCTCCACGTTGAAGTCAGTTAATTCTATTAGATGAGATATGTGAAGCAAAAGATTGCAAGTCAGTTAGAGTAGAGAAATGTCGGCTTTTTTCTTAGAAAAACTGTTTTAAAATACTATGTATTTAAGCATAATATATACGAAATAGAATTTTTATTGATTTTTAGATTTTATTTGAAGAAAACTGCAATTTTACACTGAAATCTTTTGTTAAAAAACAACAACTGCAAAGTGGATAAAAACAAAGACTTACAAAAAAATGCAGAGAAGGAAAATGTTACGTTATATAAATTTAAAGATATTATTACTCGGATTCTTTATTAGCTTTATTTTTATTATTATTAATATTATCTCATTTAGCTTTTGCACTATTTGAGACAATTTGAGAGCAAAATAATTAGTCTTATTATTTAAGTGAGCTTTTGAAATAAAGGATAACTTGCGTTAATACCAAACATTTGAAAATTGCATTGAATCTTTTTTTTCAAAACGCATAAACAGGTCAAAACCAAATTAACCCTGTGGGTTTTTATAATTAAAATGCTGATACAAAATTTTCAATAAATTTCTTTTAATCGCTTAAGCGAATAACATTTATAGAAAACTTCATGGCGTCGTCGTGGAAAACGGGTTAATCGAACTTAACTAAAACTTTTTGCAGACTCTATTTTGGACTGCAAAATCAACCTGTAAAATTAGACACAAATCGAAAACACAAAATTGTTTGGAAGCCCGCCAGGCCGAGGGTTAATTTATTCCAACCAAATTTATACAACTGATTCCGGTTACTAAAAGGAACATTTGTGCAAAATTTCAAGTCAATCGGTCAAACCGTTTTGACTCGACAACAAAAACATTGAAAAAGTTTCATTGCGCCCTCGTGCCCAAACGGGTTAATCGAACTCAACAAAAATTTGTGGCAGATTCTCGTTTGGACTGCGAAACCACCCTGTAAATTTGGATGCCCGCCAGGCCAAAATGGGTTAATTTTTTCCAACCAAATTTATACAACTAATTCCGGTTGCTAAGAGGACCATTTGTGCAAAATTTTAAGTCAATCCGTCAAACCGTTTAGACTCGACCTTAAAAACTTTGAAAAAGCTTCCTTGGGCCTTTGTGCCCAAACGGGTTAAGCGAACCCAACAAAAATTTGTGTCAGCCTCTCTTTTAGACTACAAAATCACCCTGTAAAATTGGACATAAATCGGAAACACAAAATTTTTTGGAAGCCCGCTAGGCCGAAATGGGAATAATTTATTCCAACCAAATTTATATAACTAATTCCGATTGCTAAGAGGAACATTTGTGCAAAATTTCATGTCAACCGGTCAAACCGTTTTGACTCGTCAGTAGTATGTATATGCCGGTTAAGCGTCAGCAAAAGCTCAGGAACTTTTTTAGTGCCGTTTCAGCGTCAGTAGTCAGCAAAAGTTCTCCTAAAGTTATGCAATAAAATTGTGATAAGTAAAAAGTTTTGTGCTTTTAAGTATTTTAAATTAAGCTTAGCGGTTAGAATATCAGTTATGTTTAAATTTCAAATTAAAACAATAATAAGCTTAAACTAGTTTGAGTCTTTGAGTATTTTAAATTAATCTTGGTTGTTGGGATATCAGTTATGTTTAAATTTCAAATTAAAACAGTAATAAGCTTAAGATATTGTGCTTATTGTTCTTAATTAAATATGAAAAGTTTTTAAAGTTTGGTTTAAGTACACAGTTAATATTATCAAAGTTTAAGCTTGATTTAATATTTACGTGAAAATTGAAAAAAAGTTTTATAAATTAAAAAAAATAAGCTTAAGCTATTTAGCTGAATATTCTTAAGTAGATATGAAAAGTTTTTTAAATATCAGTTATGTTTAAATTTCAAATTAAAACAATAATAAGCTTAAGTAGTTTGAGTCATTGAGTATTATAAATTAAACTTGGCGGTTAGGATATCAGATATGTTTATATTGAAAATTAAAACAGTAATAAGCTTAAGATATTGTGCTTACTGTTCTTAATTAAATATGAAAAGTTTTTAAAGTTTGGTTTAAATACAAAGTTAATATTATCAAAGTTTAAGCTTGATTTAATATTTCTGTGAAAATTAAAAAAAGTTTTATAAATTAACAAAAATAAGCTTAAGCAATTGAGCTGAATATTTTTAATTAGATATGAAAAGTTTTTTAAATATCAGTTATGTTTAAATTTCAAATTAAAACAGTAACAAGCTTAAGATATTGTGCTTACTGTTCTTAATTAAATATGAAAAGTTTTTTAAATTTGGTTTATACTTAATTTTATCAAAGTTTAAGCTTGATTTAATATTTACGTGAAAAATTTAAAAAATTTAAAGCTGATAAAGCTCGTTCATTATGTTTCAAAAATTAAGCTCCCAACTGCCATTTTAAATTTGAAAAGCTTAAAAAATCGATGGAAATATTTTGTTTGAATATTAACTTAACTGCAAAAGTTTTGAAAAAAATTAAACAAATAAACGTTTGAAATTATATTGTTAATAATATAAAGGCGTGATCATGAATACAAATTGAAAACGTGATCAAGTTCAAGTTAAAAAAAAAAAAAAAAAAAAAAAAAATATATAAAACTTGGTTTTAAAAAGTTGTTTTTAATATTAAACAAGTAAAGAAACAGTCAGTCGGTGCAACCGACTTAGAAATACCCTACACCTATTTGGTTCAAATTTAAGGACATATCCATAAGTCATTTTAACACCATAGAAGCTGTTATTAATTTGATCGTAAGACATAGCTAACCAAATTAACTGTATAATACTAAAAACATTTTCAAATTACCCTATCTATTAAAAAATACTACAAATTCTTACTAATTTATCTATTTAAAAATATTAAAAAACAAACAAACTTGAAATAAATGAAAATATATTTATTCCAATTCAATTACAAAATGAAAAAATTCTAATTATTAAATTTTGTGATAAAAAGATAATCAAAGCATAATATATTTAATAATCCAAATTTTTAAAAATTGCAATTATTTTAAATGGTTAATTTTTTTTTTTTTTTTTTAACTTTTTATTTTTATTTTATTTCATTTTATTTTACATTAGAAAAAAGCCTTACAAAACTAATTTTAAATTAAAATATCTTACAACTAAATCTTGAACCTGTGGTTCATTTTTTTAGTTCAAAAATCTTCTTAATTATTTATTTTTATACATCATTTTTTTCTTTTTTCATATGGAAAATTAATTTAATTTTATTATATTTAAGGAAAAATTTAAAAAAACCTAAAATTACTTATTTTTTATTTTGATAAAAACTTAGAACTAACTTAACCTAGCCTTAAAACTAAACCTAAAACTTACCCTAAAACCTATGCTAATGTTAGATTTAATATCTATTTAGTATGTTTGATTATTTAGCCACCAAATGTGACTATTTTGAATTTTTTTATCCCTTTCGGGGATAAACATGTCATATTTAAATGTATTTGCCTCTATGTTATGAGGATTATATTCGATACACTTACATGTAGCCCGTCTATTATAGTGATATAATAGGGGGACATGTTCGTGGTTTTGAATATAACCTTTTGAATCCAGATAAATAAAATGTTCGGGTGCTATATATCCCGTTTTTAAGGTATTTTTAATATACTCATCATTATGGTAATATATATGTGATATAAGGCCATTTTCTTTAGTATTGAGAGATCTTTCGAAGTGATTACGAATTAATTTTATCAAAAAATTATCGAATCTTACAATATTAGCTTTACGGTACAAGCATTTATTGGAATAAAAATGTTTGTAATCCGTTTCAGGTTTCCTATGTAGATTTACGCAGGCTCTTATGCATTTACGTTCAAATTTTCTTAATTTCTCCATTAGACTTGCACTAATGTTGAACCAAATGGGTCCAGCATATGATATAACAGGTCTAATGAGAGCTTGGTAAGCTAAAATTTTTACTCTTTCATCGATAATTTTGTTATAGAAAAGTTTTTTGGATGCCATAAATGCTTTTGTTCCTTTTTCTATAATTCTTTTAGTATTGTCAATAAAATTAAGATGTTGATTCAAAACTACACCTAAGTATTTGACAGATTTTTTTCTGCCAATTGATGTGGAGTTTGAAGCTTTTATTTGGAAGTTTTTCCAAAATTTTTTAATATTACTGCTGGTTTTATCGACAGTATTCCTAAAAAGAATTGCTTCACATTTATCTATGTTCATTTTTAGTAACCATACTTTGCAATAATCATTGGTAAGATTAAACTGTTTCTGAACATTTCTTGTTATTTCTGCGACATTATTACCAGCCGCATAAATAATCAAATCATCAGCAAAAGCTATTGAAAAATTTGAGCCCTTCATGTTTGTAAGTAGCTCTAATAGTTCTGTTATGTATATTGAGAAAAGAATTGGTGAATTAACAGTACCTTGTTGTAAGCCACTATTAATCACAAATTCATTTTCTATATTTGAGTTATTGGCTATTGTAAATTTATTGTTGGATATCATATCCATTATTAATCGAACTAAGTGGATTGGAAATCTGTACTTTAATAATTTATATATTAGACCATCGATCCAAACACTATTAAACGCATTTTCTAAATCTATAAGGCAAGCACCCACGCCTTCCTTTTTATTTATGTACCAGCAAACATCGGATGTTAATTTATTTATAGCATGTGTAGTGCTATGTTTATGCCTAAAACCAAATTGGTTTTCAGGTAACAACTGGTTATCATTTACTATTTTTGTTATTTTATCGTTAATTATAGATTCGAAAACCTTGCCGATATTTGGCAGAAGGCTTATTGGTCTATAATTATTTGGATCTGTTGGGTTTTTACCCGGTTTTTTTTATCATAATCACTTTTGCCATTTTCCATGTTTTGGGAAAATAACAGTAGTTTAATGCATTGTTAAATAAAATAACATATTTTTCTATGACTTTTACCGATAAGTTCTTTAATACCACATTAGGAATGCCATCTATGCCAGATGAGGTTTTGTTTTTAAGTTTTTTTAGTTTTAAATATATTTCGTTAAAGTCTGTTAAATAGTTGTTATTATTTAATATATTTGAGGAATTGTTTGTACTGTCAAATGAAAAAAGTGTATAATTCCTTTGTTTCTGTTCTTTGTCTAACTGTCTCAAATTATTTATTTTGTCTTGTACTTTTTTGTGAAAATTACTGTTAGTGGGTAAAGTGACGTTGTGAGTTTTTTCTAGATGTGCGCCAAGTACTTTGCATATGTCATTTTCCTTGTTCAGTATAAATTCGTTCCTGTGAGTTTTACTCAGTTTTGTAAAGTCAATATTGTTATTTAACAATACATTTAAGTCGCTATGGTCTATGTGAATTTTTTTTATGTTACAGTTGTGTCTTTTCCTGAAAAGTTTATTAATTTCAGGGAACATGTTTCTATTGTCCTTTGGGGTAATGTTTTTAATTCTGTTATGCCAATACTTGTTTATTTGAATATTTATTTCCTCCTTAATTAAAATTTGTATATTTTTTAAAAGGCTTTTCAGTGTGGTCAGTTCTTGTGGTGTAAATCTTAAGTTTCTTTTGTGAATTGTATGTATATCGTTAAGTAATTTACTTTTGTGTTTCAATAGGTTTTTAAGCTTTGTTGAAGTGTATCGGTTTGAATAGCTTGTCAATTTCGCTATTGGTATGGTTTCGTCTATAGTTTGTGTTATTATTTTGTTGATTTTGTTTAGGTGGTAATCTATTTTGTCTATTGCGATACTAGTTGTGTCTGTTGTAAGTTCGTTTAAAGTTTGGTACTCTTTGTCAAAATTGTAATCCAGCTTTCTTTTAAATTTATTCCAATTAGTTTTATGGAATAAATATTTTTTTCTGGATTGAGTTTGATTTTCGGTTGTCATATTTTGATTTAAAACCGACACGTTAGCATAAATTGCTTTGTGATCACTATCGTATGGTAATGTCAATAACCTATCGTGCGCAGATTCTAGTCTTACATCTATTATCGCTAAATCTATGTACGAGTAACATCTAGGATAAGTTGGTAAATCTGGTGCTAACAAATTACATTTATATTGTATTTTGTTTGCACCCAACCAATTATTCAATGCAACTCCTCGGTTGTTATTATTATCATTTTGCCAAGAGATATGTTTCGCATTGAAATCCCCAGCAATTATATAATAATGATTAATATCAGCCAAGTTTAATAACTCAAATATTTTCTGACACTCTTCTATAAATTTATTCTGATTTCTGTGGGAAGCATATATAGCAATTACAAATAGTTTTTTTGAATTCCTTAAATTTATATTTATGACACATGTTTCTATGCATTGAAATGTGTCAAAAGTATTTTTTTCGATTATATTGTATTGTATATTATTTTTTATACAAATTGCTGTTCCCCCCATTCTTTGGTTATAATAATCTTTACGTACGATATTATAACCGTTTAAATGAAGGTAATGTTTATTTTGTATTTTAGTTTCACAAAGACAAAATATATCTGCCTTTGTCTCTTCTACGAAATGCATAAGAGAAAATCTTTTGCTATAAGAGACAAGTGAGTTAACATTAATCGCAATTATTTCAAGATTAATATTATTTCCTAAACATGACATATTTAATTTTTATATGGTATTTTAAATGTATCATATAAATATTTAATTTCTTTTTCGAGAGAATCTTGCTTTTCTAACATTATCAACATATTTTTATTTAGGGTTTCTAGAAGACTATTGTCGTTATTATTACTATTGTCTTGGTTATTGTTGCTACTATTATTGCTATTATTATTATTTTTATCACTTAAACTATTTTTATTACTACTACTACCTACTACGTTAGCATACGTAGATTTCTTATTACTGTAATTATTTAACATTTGATACCTGTTTTTTATTTTCTCTTCTGCAGCTTTTTTGGCTTCTTCTTTCCTCTCTTCCCATTTCACGCGCACTGGACATTTCGTGAAAGAAGCTGGGTGACCGTTTTGTTTGCATAACACACAAAACAAGGTACTTCGGTCATCTTCTTTTTTTATTTTGCATTCTCCAGGAGCGTGATTTTCTCCACACTTGACGCAACGGAATTGCATATAGCAATTTGCTGCGGAGTGGGAAAATCTCTGGCATCTTGTGCATTGTAGGTTTTTGCTTTTAATAAGGGTTTCCCAGCTTATTATAGTGTTGTCTATTGACTTTATTTTTTTAATTTCATCGGATTTACTTTCCGGTGAAGCCTGGACTATGAAGTATGATAAAATTTTATTATTTTCAGTCGATCGCTTTGTTTTTAGGCGACTGACCGATTCGAATTTGATTTCTTCGTTTTCATGGTTTTTTAACGCTTTTAAAATTTCATCTTCCTTACAGGAAACGTCTAAACCCTTTAGCAAGAAGGTAATCTTTTTTTCAATTTTTGGTGTGTATGTATAGAAATCTGTTCCTGATTTTTTCAGAATTTCTATAATACACTTATATTCTGTGATATTATTCGTTAGAATAATAATTTGATTGTTGTTAATTTTTTTGGTTTGGAAATTATTAGTTTTCATTCTAATTGTTTTTTTTAATAATTCCAATTCGGTATGAAAAACACTAATTGGTGGCATTTTTACACTTTCTATGTTTTTTTTTTCAGTATTATTGTTTATTGTTTTATTGTTATTGTTTTTATTATTATTGTTGTTATTGTTTAAATTTTTTTTTTCATTATTTTGATTATTGTTGTTGTTATTGTTTAAATTTTTTTTTTCATTATTTTGATTATTGTTGTTGTTATTATTGTTATTTTTTGTCACATGTTCTTTTTCATTATTTTTTGCATTTTGTTTTTTTTCACTATTTTTTTTTTTTAATTCGTTAAGAAACTCTTCAAACTCGTCTTTGTCATTTACATTCTCGTGTATTTGAGAGACCTCTTCGTTGTTTTGAGTATCTTCTTCAAATTCCATGAGAGCATTAAATCTGTTATTTTTATCATGTGTTTTTTCTGGTTCAACACATGTTTCACTTTCATCATTTTTTTCAATAAATTTTTGGAATTTTAATTCAAGATTTTTTAATTTAATTTTTAATTTTGAGTTTTCACTTCTCAAAAGTTTTATTTTTTTATTCTCACTCATTGACATAGTGGAACTTTTTTTTATATGTTCTTTACTTAATAAAAAATTAAATTTTTCATTTATCTGTTCTTTTAGTTCATTGTTTTTGGATTGCTTTAAGCAATCCATTTAGGAAAAAAACACTATTATTTGTTAATTTTATATTTTTTTTTTTTATGTCTCTATTCACTTTTAATTTTTTCACTATATTATAATATTAAATGAAATTTAATAAAAATTTGCAATTAATTATTATAATTTGTTGATAATTTGTTTTTACACGTCTTTACTGACTGAGATCTCAGAGCGAACCGTTTAAATGGTTAATTTATATACCTAATAGAAAAGCTTATAAACGCAAAATATGCAATAAATGTATTTCTAAAATACAATTAAAAATTTACACCTTTTCATATAATTCATTTAAATATAAAAATAAATTTTACATAAATGCAGCAAGTACCTTTGAACATAGCTGAACCACTACAATTAAGTCTAGATTTCGGAGACACATAGGACATAGGAAATATATTCTTTGGCTTCGAAATTAAACTCGACCACAACCAATTCCCATGGTACTTTCATTACTAGTAACCTACTGTTAAATTTCATCAAAATACCGGCATTATTTTTTGAGTTATGGTGTTTGTAAGATATATGTTTGTTAGTCCTTGAACTTTTCAAGGGTTCCAGGACCCGAAATTATGGTACGATTTCGCCCATATGCAGTCCCGTCATACTTCCAATACTAGTTAACCCTTGTACACAATTGGAACGCTCTATCTTAATTTTAAGTTACTAGTTTTATTAATTTCGATGATAAGCTTTTACACATTGGGGGGTCTAAGAGAGGTTCTGAACCACCACTCCAATTGATCCCAAATTAGGGGGGCACGCAAGAAATAGTAAAGAACACCCTTGTGGCAAATTGGAAGCTTCTACATTTGTTTCAAGTTACTATCTTTATTAATTTCGAAAATATGCTTTAAGGGCCTAAGAACTGAGTGGCTGGTCCCCGATCCACTACTCCAATGGGACCCAAATTTCAAAGACACTTACGAAATAGGAAGGGACACCCTGATACCAAATTTGGAGGTTCTATCTTCATTGGTTTCGGAATTATGCTCGTTTGGCCT